>QODF01000027.1:896300-1034401 GCA_024372805.1 Oostethus manadensis | reverse complement strand
CCCCCCCCCCCCCCCCCTACTGTGCTTCATCTGTCAATCAAAATTGATTGAGAGAAGAGAACAGCAACCGCAGCAGCGAGCACACACTCTCAAACACGCCACACGCTGAGCCCTAAGGTGACAGGACACAGCTGTGACACCCACACACATATTCATAGCCATATTCTCCACATCCTCTGCCTTGTTCTGCAGAAACAGGATATGGCAGCTTAGAGAGCGTATCATTTACCATCAACATGAACACCCGATGACAGAGGGCGGCCATTTACACACATCCTGTCGTTAAAAACGACCACACTAAAAGATGAACGGGTCAGCCCGCATCTGTAGTAGACAAAATATCCTTCTGTAGATGTCTAAATGTCAAACAATGTCAAAACATTTATCATGGAGGCAATACAGCTCCGCAGCATTGTGCCAGCTTGCATAAAGACGAGACGTGTGTTGCTTTGCAGCTGTGATGTGGAGCGCCTTTAGTGCGATATTGTGACCATCTGAAAAAGATCAGTGACAAAATGTGGGAGCAGCTGTGCCGATGCACCACTATCCAGCTAGGTGCAACAAAAAAATATTTTAGCATCACTGCACCTCATTTACAGGGGCAAGCATGCACATTTTCATTAAACGCAGGTGTTAACATAAGCTGCAACTGTCATTTATACACTGCATAACACGGGTAAGCTATTTGAACAAAACATCCACATTGAAGCTTTAAAAAATGGCCCGTGGGCTGCACTGTGGGCACCCCTGCTGTAAAATAAAGACACCAGTGCATTCAGTAACCTTTCTACATTGCACAAAGTCATGTACGTGAAGACATCAAATGAACACAATATCCACAGAAGCGTCCTCTCTCCTGACTCAAACACACACACACATGCGCACACACACACACGTAAAGGTATGAAGGCAAACATGAGGTCAAACCAACAAGCGATTATGCACTTTATCAACTATTTCTTTTCATTCTTGCTACTCTTAGAATGTCTTCATTCACATCATAGTACGCACCTTACAAAAAAAGAGCATCCCAGATTCTAACCTCCCACATCATTTTCCCGCTTGGCCAATTCTCCCACCTCCAAAGACCTCCCCGCTCCCTCTTCAGGGCAGCAGGCGGCTGGCTTGTGCTGATAAGCAGTAGCACTACTAATCAGGCTTGCCCTAAATTCACCCGTGCCTGTCAGAATTGGCATGTGAAAGTGTGTGAGTGTGTGTGTGTTTGGGAACCTGCAGCATCCCTCACAAGGGGGGCGTGTGTATATAATGTGTGCTTTGGCATGGCCAAGTTTCATTGAGAATGAGAATCCAAACAATCGTACAAAGTGATTGTACAGAGTTGATGCAGCCAGCCAGCCAGCCACACTGTTGCATAAGCAAAGACAATAACCACCTAATAATTAGAATTTAATAAAGAAGTTTTCTCACCCTTGGTGCTCATGAACAAGCTCCCGTTACACATACTGCTGTTAGATCATCTTAAAAGTACTTTTAGTATAATAAGCGTCCTTTAGCACGGTAAAATCACAAGCTTAAAATCATATCGTACGACCTGCATATCTCAACGCCCTCGGACGGCTGTTGTCGACATAAGAGAAACAAAAAGTAACCTTTCCTTGCCCATGTACTTGTGGCTTTCAGCAGAGACACGAGGAGAATGGGCAGTAATAGGATTTTTATTTGCTGACATTACTCTCCTCCTTTTGTGCACATTTTATTTTGATTCTTCTGTTTTCATATAAGGGCCGTACGGTGGATAAGTGGGTAGCATGTTGGCCTCCTAGTCAGGAGGTTCTGGGTTCGACTCTCCGTTGGGCATCTCTGTGTGGAGTTTGAATGTTCTCCCCGTGCGTGTGTGGGTTTTCTCCGGGTACTTCGGTTTCCTCCCACATTCCAAAAACATGCATGTTAGGTTAATTGGCGACACTAAATTGTCCATTAGAGTGTGAACGTGAGTTTGAATGTTTGTATGTCTGCCCTGCGATTGACTGGTGACCAGTCCAGGGTGTACCCACGCCTCCTACACCATGTCTTGTGTACAGGGCTGACTTACCATTAGGCAAACACAGGCCCCAAGATTTCCAGGGCCAACAAACGTCTCATAAAAACTGATTGATTTTTTTTCTTCCATTTTTTAGTACATATTAGTCTTAATTTAAATGCTTAAATATACATTGTAAAACTACGTCAAAATGCGTAATCTATCAGGAGCGCTTTGACTGCTCTCCCCTCCATTCTCATGCAATGGACTATTCCATGTTACTGCGCATTTGCTGAAAATTTTCGGAAGACGGGAGTGAAACAAACTTGTTGATTTGGAGAAAACTGTTGCAGAGTTACCAGTGGAGTAAGGAAGAGTAGAACGCGAGAGGGAAACAGTTTTTTTAATCCGAAGTACAGAGAGTAGACAGCCAGAAGCTCTTGACTGCAGCACAACCAAAGTGATTGCAGTACTTTTAGGGATAAAGCTAAAAGTGATGCTTTGTATCACAAATATGTGAGTATTAAAGCGGTAAACTACATTGAATGTTAAATGTTCTTATCAATTACAGTATAAGCGAGATGATTCACTTGTCAGGTAATAATAATCCCCCAGAAAGATTGTAAGGACTTTAGGAGAAGTGAAAAAGTGAAGTGAAGTTCTGGAAAAGTTCCAAAATTACCAAAATATGGCAAAATTGTATTACCTATTGTCATGGATATGCCTGTTACTACATGGTCACAGTATCTATACACTGCCTGGGGCAAATAATTTGCCACTTGATTTAACTAAGAAAATAGGTACCAGGTTGCTATAGTTGGTCAGGTCTAGGTTCAGCAACACTATCTGCTCAAAGAATGAGGTCAGCTGACTACCTGAATATACTGAATGAGCAGGTTATTCCATCAATGGATTTTTTTCTTCCTTGATGGCACAGGCATATTCCAAGATGACAATGCCAAGATTCATTCATTCATTCATTCATTTTCTGTACCGCTTATCCTCATTAGGGTCACGGGGATGCTGGAGCCTATCCCAGCTGGCTTTGGGCGAGAGGCGTGGTACACCCTGGACTGGTCGCCAGTCAATCGCAGGGCTGCCAGGATTCATCAGGCTCAAATTGTAAAAGAGTGTTTCAGGGAGCATGAGACATCATTTTCACACATGGAGTCCAGACCTTAACCCCATTGAGAATCTTTGGGATGTGCTGGAGAAGGCTTTGCACAGCGGTCAGACTCTACCATCATCAATGCATGATCTTGGTGAAAATGAATGCAACACTGGATGGAAAAAAATCTTGTGACATTGCAGAAGCTTATCGAAACAATGGCACAGCAAATGTGTGCTGTAATCAAAGCTAAAGGCGGTCAAACAAAATATTAGTGTATGACCTTTTCTTTTTTTGGTGTCAACTTTTGTTTTGGCCAGGCAGTGTATAAAACCATAAAAGGTTGTTGGAGGTTTTCTGGGGTAGTTTAATAGCGGGCTTTCTAGGCAGAATAGGTGTGTCCCATTACGTGCATGAATTACCTGCGTCTTTTTAGCTGTTTTTGTATCTGTAAACGCACAGAAAAAAAGATGCATTCATGTTGCATATAAGGATTGTGGATGATGAGCAAAATTCTAAAAATAGTTCAGTTTTGCTTTAAGCTGACAATAGATTTCAAAAGCTGAAAAAAGTGGCCAAAATGTCACAACTTTTGTAAATGGAAATGAAAATGTATAAAATGTAGTGCAGTTAATGCAGTAAAAGGATGTGGAGGACCCCGATGGCTGTGTTCGCCTTGGACCCCCAAATGACTAAATAGGTCCCTGCATGTGCAAGATGCTACTGACACAAGTTGTACTTCCCAGCCCTCCTGTGGATTGTGCCACTTGAAGCAGGTGTTTTTGTATTAATGCGTGGCAAATATAGATCTTTTGTTAAACATACACATCATTTCTAATTCTTTAGTAACACAAAAGAGGCTGTTCTTGAATCCAAATTGGTTATTTATAACAAAAACAAAGACATTCTTTGTATAAATTAATCCCAGGCTCAAGTGGTAAGAGTGGTCGTCTCCCAAACTGAAGGTTCATTTTTAGTGCCACGTGTGGACAGTGCATCAGACACCACTACAGGTGTACAGGTATACAGTGCTGTGTTTGTCATCGTCCCACTTTCTCATTCTAAAATAATTTCTACACTGTGAATAACAATCTAATTTATGTTTTTTTTTATTTTGAAGCTGACATTGAACTGAAGAGGAGGTCATTTAATAAAAAGTTTTTCGCATTATTACTAGACTTCTCACTGTCTTCTACTAGAAATTTCAAATGGTCTTTCTTCATAGGACAGTTGACGAGGGACTTTTAAAAAAAAATAGAAATGCCCAGAAAGACAGAAAATAATCAAGTCAAAAACAGGACACACTCACTTTACCAAACATTAATGCGCGTAATAAAGATAAGACATGTGTGAAGATGATATCTCATGCTCCCCGAATCACTTTTTTACAATTTGAGCCCGATGAATCCTGGCCATGTCTTCCTGGAATATGCCCGTGCCATCGGGGAAGAAAAAAATCCATTGATGGAATAATCTGGTCATTCAGTATCTTCAGGTAGTCAGCTGACCTCATTCTTTGAGCACATAGTGTTGCTGAACCTAGACCTGACCAACTGCAGCAACCTTAGTTAATCCAGGTGGCTATGGTTTTTTTGGCCAGGCAGTATAGAAAAAGCAAAGACAAAATGGAAAAATTGAAATGACTACATTTGTATATATTTTTTTTATTATTGATTGATTTATATTTCCACAATAATTTTCTTAATTTCGGCACTCATGTGATTCCAAAGCCCTGGCCCGGTCATGCTAACGACAGTGCAGCTGCAGTCCTTGAGTATAATTGTGGCGCTTGTTTGTGAGGAAGTTAGTTTTTAGTTATTAACAAAAGACTAAAAGTTTTAAAAAGTTGCCATCATTCAGAAATTAAATTGCATGTTAATGTGAATTGATATTTGTCTTGTTTTATTGGAGCCCGGGTCTGACTTTTTTGAACAACCGTTCATGCCCACATGTAGCACACATTGTTTTCCAGAACGCAGCTCGAACCCATCATCACACCAACTCAAAGTTCCCCGCAATGTTTATGTCAACTTCTTTAAAAAGTAGCACATCTGGAGACCATGCCCACGCCCTCCCTGCTGTGTACCCGACGCCTGGCCTATGCCTGTTCCTGACAGCAAAACAAAGTGGAAAGTGTGTTACTTTTAAACTTTAAATTGACAGACACTGAAGTGGACAACTTTGACCACCATTGAGTGATTGTCCTGGCAGGGGAGGGGTGCTTTTAACCTGAATGCCTGTCCTAATCGACATAAACGTCACTGCACATCTTTCCCATTGACTTCCCTTTACACTTCAACATGTAAGTCCAAGTGACAATGCATGCATATTTTCATGACATGACACTTAGACCCGTGACCCCTCCCTCTGTGCCAGCTGAAGCTTTCACGTGAGAATCGGCAGCATGGTGCAGCCGCAGCTGAGTCGAACCAAAACATGGAGAAATTCCACAACAGCGCAGCACCACAACACTGATGAAGTTTTTCTGTGCTTGTTCCTCCTCTTCCTTCCTTCCTCTCTCTGTCCTTCCTTCTCTCCTATCGTCTGTCACTCTGATTGGCCGCCTCTTCAAGGTCAGCTGGATGTCAGTTTGTTTTGACGCTGCTCCAAATTGAATTTGTTTGGTGGCTGACATCTTTGTTTTCAATGAGCTACTCACGCAGGTCAATACAGGCAAAAGCGCAGCAATGCTCCAAACACAGAAATGTTACAAAACCAAAAACAAACAAATGCAATGGGAAAATGCTGCAAATAAAAAATTGCACAATCACATAAAGGATACAAGATGAAAAAATGCAAAAGAAAATGCTGCAAATGCCAAAAACACAACCAACACCCTAAATGAACTAAATGGCAGAAAAGCTGCAAGTTGATGAAACAAAACAGAGGTTTGCCAGGTGACACATGAAGTAAGACATGTAGGATGTCCGTCCTTGAAGACATGAGCAGGACACCCAAAAGAAAGTTGACTGACTTTTGAAGAGGCAGAATCCAAAGGTACAATTTTCAACACTTAGCCATAACTGCGTCTGAAGCATGAATAAAACTGTTTGGCTGTTTAGCTAACGAGCTTGCATGCTCCGTATCTGACTAATGTTCCGTATGTCTGTGTTGTCTCCTTCGGATATTAAACCTGTGATTGGCAATAAACTGCGAAGCTTTGGTCATGCGAGGCGGAACCAAGACTTCTTCCTTCAATACTTCCAAATTGCAGGGCGATAGCTATCAATTGGAACTCATGGAGTGTATCACACTGGATAACCAGCCTTTAGCTATCGTGCAAGACTGGATTAACCAAACTCGCGGAGGTCCGCAAGACATGCTTTGCCATGCCCAATCACAATTATGTAATCAGATGTTTGCTTACCTGAGTTGTACAATGTTGTTTACAGCCATTTCAAGAAAATGCTGATGATGTATCTATTGTCTTCCCAAAAGATATGTGTTAATCCCACGACATGAGATATGTGATGTTTCACATATTGGTATTGTTTGATATCAGAATCGAAAATTGATAGTTGGACAATATCAGATATTGGTACTAAAGCCAATATCAGACATCCTTAATAATAATATAAATAAGAGATTTATGCAACTAATATTAATATAGCCTAGATATGGACCTGTTAGCCTGGTAACCTTCTGTTTTGTTCAAAAATGTGCAGCATTTTTCTTAAGCAGTTAAGTTTTTACCACTTGTGTTTTCTTTTACATTTGTGTTTGATCTTGCAGCGTTTATGTGATGGCAGCATTTGCCAATTGCATTTGTTCCATAGTATTTGTGTGTTTTTGGTGCATTTTATATTTATAGGTCCACAATTCAACGTGTCTGATAAGGAGTAGCAGAACAGTCCTACCCCTTTCCATATCACAGCCATCACTAATGATTTTGTTCACTTACTGTATTCAATATACATGATTCACAAAGAGCTAGGGACATCAGGCCCTGAGGCGAAACCCCAGGACGAAGCCAAACAGCACTCCTCCCCAATCTCCGAATGCACACGTCCAACTCACAACGTCCCGGCACCCTCCGCACAACCCACTTTCCCCCAACAAGAAGCCGAGCAGCAAAAACCTTACTTCATTTCCAATCTGTTTCAAGAATCCCTCAAGAGAGCGTGACGCAAACACTTTGACGTCAGAGGCCAAAAAATATTGCACGAGAACGTGTGCGTGTGTGTTGTGTGCATGTGTTACATCATGACAGTGAATCATAGCCTTCCTTGCCTTCTACTGTGTACTTGAATGCCTTAAGAACCACACCTTTTAAACACACAAATAAAAAATGAGCCAAGAGACCGGGGTGTGTGTCTGTGTGCATGAAAATGTGTCACAAACAATAGAGCAGTGTGCAGACATAAGGGCTCTCAAATATGATTGTGTGCTTTTATTTATTCATTGCTACACAACGCACACAGTCCTGTAATCCTGAACCATGAGGCTAAATATACTTCACACGTTTGACTTCTCAGACAGCATCTAGAACGTTGTGCCAACATTGAACGCGCTTGAATGTGACTCTCCTGCCATAACACACTTGCACATTTTGGTGCACGAATGCGAATGCAATGCATGCATGAGTGTTATTATTTGGAGGGGTACAAAAGGTCATTTCCCACGATGCTCGACCCAGCGCGTCCCGGCTGCTTTTCTGTGATGTCATCGTCACCTTGCTCCACGAGAGAGGAAATTAAGAGGCGGGTCTTTTCCTTCCTGGCTAATACAATGGAGACCTTCGTTCCTCCACTCGTGCAGGGTTTCTAAACATGAGCGTTATGTACTCCACTGTGCTGATGTGTTGTCATGAATACAACATTACAGTGCAGTGAAGTGCTCTGAGGCTAAAGGCTGGTGAGGCACCAACTCAGTCAGATTTACACGTATGCCCCCTTGAGGTGCTGCAAAGTACCTCTCTGCTTCAGCTTGTCAACTTTATTTTCAGTTTATAGTCATTATGGTCAGTAATGTTGGGTTTAAAGCATACATGTCAGACTTAGGCCCGCGGGCCAAATTTGGCCCATTATATAATTATATTTGGCCCGCGAGAGCATATCAAATTTGTATTACTTCGGGCCCGCCGACCACTGCGCCTGTATCGCACATACTGTGTACCCCCAATACTACAAATCCCAGATGAGTAGGCGCGGGTCGGTCTGTCAGCACCACCCCTTCTGTTTATTAGCATCTGGAACCTGCCACCACTCTCAGAGGTGAGACACGCCATACGAAGAATGGCTAAACGAAAGCCCGAGCTTTCAAGACAGGTGGGAGGCAGATTATATGTTCATCATATTAAAAAGACAAACCTGTTTGTCTTGTGTGTAGAGCAACCATGTCCATAATTAAAGAATATAACATACTACGACACTATGAAACAGAGCATCGGGAGAAGTATAATGATGTGCGTGAAAATCCAAAGCGCCAGAAGGTAAAGGAGATAAAAAGAAGTTTGGTTTCACAGCAAATTATGTTCACGAAAGCAAAATCCGTGAGTGAAGCCGCTGTAAAGGCCAGTTTTATTGTGGTCGCAGAGATGGCCCCAGCCCTTTATTGAGGGAGAATTTGTTAAGCGGTTGTATGCTCAAAGTTTGTGATGTTGTGTGTCCCAATAAAAAGCAAGCCTTTTCAAATGTGAGTCTGAGCAGAAATACCATTGCACAGCGCACATTTGAACTTGCCACCAATCTCCAAGAACAGCTGAAGGAAAAGAAGTTGTGCTTGTGGGAGAGTCGGATGCTGGAAGGAAACGTGGCTCATTTTCCTTGCTGTCAAATTATGAAAGAGCACGTTTCCCCCGCCGTGTTGCCCTGTGCAGAATTAGCTGAAAAACTAAGTTTTGCCAACTTTGAAGTCCAGAAATACAGATTCGGACTACTTAGCAATCCATTTGCATTTGACGTTGCAAGTGCTCCAAACAACCTCCAAATGGAGCTCATTGAGCGAGCTCCAGTGTGACGACACGCTAGTCCAAGTATGATGCAGTCGGTGCTGCGTTGTTTCCACACTTCTTTCCCGACACAATTCCCCAAATCTGTGCACAGGCTGCTCAAATGCTCTCTGTGTTTGGAAGCACCTACCTCTGGGAATAACTCTTTTTTCTCTGATGAAGATGAACAAAACATCACACAGGAGTTGTCTGACCGACAAACACCTTCATTCAATCCTGAGAATTTCCTCAGCTCAGAGCCTGACCTCAGACTTTGATGAACTTGCATCTAAGAAGAGGTGCCAAGTATCTCCTTTGGAACCATGTGCACCAGAGTAAATCACAGATGAAAATTCTTTTTGAGTAACTTGAACTGATACTAGTTTAAATATTACATTTTCAGTGAAGGAAGTTGTTATATTTGATACGTTTTTGACTTGTTAAAATTTACTTACATAATGGTAGATATGATTTAATATTTTATTTCTCATTTGTTAATGCTTGTTCTGGATGTGAAGTTCAAGTAAAACGGTTACAACTGTATAACTGTTATAACAAGTATAACTGTTATATATATTAAAAAAAAGGTTGGATGTATGGATGGTTTAACAGTCCCTGTGCTGAAAGAAAAGAAAATTTGTAAATGTATAAATATTTCAATAAATATTTAGTTTGGCTCGCGACTTAGTCCCAGATTTTAATCTTGGCCCTTTGTGAATTTGAGTTTGACACCCCTGGCTTAAAGGCATAATTGAGTACCTTGAACCTTGCTATATTATAGCTGGCTGCCATTACATTGTGGATAACAACTGTACCCACATGCACAAAGACGTAAATGGGTCTGTTTTTCTTATACCTACTTTTGCTAACTTGATCTTGATCAAGCCTTTGCTAACATTTCACATTACAAAATAAGTAATACAAGTATGTATGATTTATGTTGATATCAGAGTATTGGGACACCTATACTGTTTCACTGAGGAAGTGACAAAGTCAAAATTGGTTTGTAGTACTACTTTGCTCCAGCAGAGCAGCCGCTGACAGGGGCAAATGAGCAGCAGCGTCTAAATTCTCCAAACACAGAAATTATACAATAACACACAAAAACCATAAGACAAATGCAATGGAAAAATGCTGCAAATTCAAAAATACACTAGCATACATTTGCTTCCATTTGGCTTCTATAAACTTGCAGCATTTCTCTCATGTATTGGTTTTGCCATTTGCAGTTTTTATCTTTTGTATTTATTTGTTGTTGATCTAGCCGCGTTTCTTTATTTGCAGCATTTTCCCACAACATTTGTTTTTATGGTGTGTGTGTACACTGTATGTTGGTTTTGGAACATTTCTGTCTTTGCGTGTTGAAATACACCACATGCAGGATTGTTGACTACTCGGGAAAGGAAATAAAACTGGCACAGAACTTGATTTTGGTTTTTCTTTTAACTATGTGCTTCCTGAAATATAAAAAAGTCAGAACAAAAAGCTTGCGCTGACAAACCAATCAGATGAGGTAAAATGATTTAAAGCTCACATAACAAAATGGCAGGTGTTCTAGAAACCTGATTCCGGACTGTTAATGAATATGGCAGACAAAAGAAAAGTTGGCATTCTCATGTAACTCATTCTGCCTAGCCTCTCAAACAAAGTGCACAAGATCAAAATGTCTCACGCCAACTGAATACATAGTTTTAAATGAGTCGTTCTTGTAGGACCTAGCAGAGCATTACATTACCGCGACCTTCGTCACTACCAGGAACATAAACTAATTCATTTGGTGGCGCCAATAGTGAGTCACGAGCAAGTCCCAGTACAGTAGATCCCGGTCCGACATTCACAACAATGCGATTTGTATGCTCAATTTGGAAATTATTATTGTTTAAAAGTAACTTAAATAGAAAGTGGTTTGATGACACTATCTGCACGGAAAAAGGTTGTGCAGCTATAATTCCAGCACACTGTTTCAGAGGTCATTTAACTCAACAGTTTCCTGCAGGAAGGACACTTTGTCAAGACGCAATTTTGTGTAACTGTACGTTTTGTAAGTACAATACTGTATACTGTATGCTGTAATTGTTAGCTGGGTGATGTATAAAAGAAAGAAAAGCACAACATCAAATTAAGCACACAAACTCAATACTGACTCACCATCAGTAATGGTAATGATTTAATTTTATTTTAACATGCATATAAATGACATTTACATCACTTAATACAATTGACATTTCCACACGTCCAAAAGGAGTAGGAAGAAGCAAAGCGTATCTTACCCCCGTGGAAATTCTCCTATTTCAATACATTTCTAGACTTCCTCCAATTAGTACGTTTAAAATGCATACTATCAGTATGACAATAGGATGACGGTAGCTTCGGCATGACATGCATACGTAGCATGGTTTGATGTGTGTGTGTGCGACAGGCACAGCAGATCGGATGGGAAAACATCTTTAATGTCACTGTGAAAAGCTTTGGGTAGTTTCTTTTTTATTTTAATCAGAAAAAACAAAACAACCAACTTCTCCCCTGCAAACAACAAACACACGAGTGGTTTGGCTCATTAGCACAAAAGCCATAAGCAACGCGCCCAACTTTGACTAGAATGTGACATCAGAATAAAATAAATGTCTTAATATATTATTTTTCAAATGAAATAACCACCCTTACTTCAGAAATTGATATGCTTCACTTTACGTGATGATAATACCAAATGTTTTATCATTGATTCTGAGAGTTTTGGCGGGTTTCACCCAACCCACGGACCGGAAGTAGGCTTACGATATCACAAATAGGCATTTTAGGGCTTTTTATGGGTGTGTAAATTATACAAATGTAAAAAAATAAGTGCAATTTGGAAAGCTACCACCACGAACAGAAGGTATCTACCAGCATTTTACACACAAATAAACATTAGTTTTTTTCAGCTTGGTCCCGATATAGGCGATTTAAGTCCACCTCACTGGAGCTTTGCCACAGCCCTATACGTCACCACACTAAAAACAAAAAGAAGCGTGTCTTCATAAAGTATTGAAAGGATGAGTCTCATTTGGTCGTGTCCTTGCCTGAGGAGCCACTCCCTCCTGAGAGCTGCTGTTTCATTACGTAATCAGATCTGTCAGTCAAGTGTGAGGAGGGCCGGCGAACAGGAACACACAACGCAATCCACGCGGACAATGTTTGTTTGCTCTTTCACACACACACACACACGCACGCACCTGCACGCACACACACACGCACACACACTCACAGGGTGTTATGATACTGAGCTGCACATATTCATGCCGTGCATTTCTTTATGTGTTCTGGCCTCTCTCGTCTCCCCGCAGTGTGACTTTCCCTTCAGCCACTCCTCGGCTTCAACCACTCTGCAGGACAGCGGGGGTGGTCACTCTCGTCAAATAGGCCCCCGCTATACAGATGAGAAATCCCCCCTGAACCGCTCAGACCAACTGTCTGCTTGATTAAAGCAAAAGGGAAAAGCAGAGAGAGGGAATGATGGACCACCCTCTTCATCTGCTCTCGGGCCAACGAGACCTGGCAGTTCGCCTTGACTTGAGCCCTCACGCAACCTTATTTTACAACGGTGCTTATAAGAGAAGCCTCGCTCACCTTAATTTGTTTTTTTGTTTCGTTTTTTTAACTACCTGGGGAACTCTGACGTCTCGTTTCCTCATGCGCGTTTCCTGTTTCGTTTCCCAGTTCCTGTGATTAACAGTTAATCAGTTGTCCCATCCATCCTTTTTCTATGCCGCTTATCCTCATTAGGGTCACGGGTATGCTGGAGCCTATCCCAGTTGTGATTATTTGTAATTGGCAGAGGTGGGAGTCACTCATATACAAGTCACAAGTAAGCACCAAGTCCTCACCTTCAAGCTACAAGCAAGTCCGAGTCAATCTTTATAAGAACCAAGCAAGTCAATTCGAGTCGCTGCTTTTTGTTTGCAAGTTGTGTCAAGTCGTACACATTTTAATTAGGCCAGTTTTACAGATTTAAAGATTAAAAATAAGTACAACAAATACAAACAACTTGTAGGGCCAAAAAGAGCTGAGTTACAAAAAACAATAAATACAGTAAATGAAACAATAAATAAAATTAGTACCTGATAACTAAAGATTTCGAGATTAAAAGTCGTAATATTAAGATATTTTACGAGATTTAAAGTGGTCATTGTGTCACACGTGTCCGAGGGAAACTGGAGCATAGTTGTTAAGTGGGGAGGGGAACTTCCCTCTGGCTTCAGACAAGCTTTTATTTATAACGGGCAGCAAAACAGCATTTGGGTACAAACAGGTTAGCTTGAGCTAGCATCATGATTAGCATTATCTCTTAGTCCCCTAACGTATCCTGCTCCTCCACATGAAGCTAACTTTTCATAGCTGTTTCAAGCAAGGAAGGAAACCTTCCTCTGGCTTCAGACAATCTTTTATTTTTAAAGAGACAGCAAAACAGAGCAGTTGTGTACAAACAGGTTAGCTTGAGCTAGCATCATCTCACCGCTACACTCTAATACCCCGCCCCTCCACATATGACTCCCCAGTTCATAGCGGTCTCGGGCAATGCCTCTAAAAAGAAGTTATGACTTTTATTCCCGTAAAGTTACTTTTTTCCTTTTGTAATATGACAAATCTTTTCTCATAAATATAAACATTATTTTTGTCAATTTACGACTTAATTCTCGAAATCGTGATGATTTTAATGCTTGATTTAACAGGCATTCCCCGAGACAGCTATAAACACGGGGCACTTGTGTGACCCTTGACCTGGGTCAAGGTTACATTACGGCTTCCCCAACTGATTTTAAAAGGACGGCTACGTGAGGAGAACAACACAACTTCATCGGTCACTGAGGCTCTTCAACAGGAAGAAGATGAATAAGAACAACGACTTTTCTGTTATGTTTGAGCCGTTTTGCTGCCGTGTTACGGGCACTGTTTGGAAACAAAGTATATAAACAAACATTCACAAAATCTTTCTGTGTCTTCTTCTCCTTCCAGCTTCCAGATTGCACCGGAGTGAGCGCACGCGTAAAATAAAGCTGCCGAAAGCTGACTTTTAAAAAACATTCATAGTCATATTTTGGATAAAAAAAGTGTTAACCCAAAAACAAGTAATTTCCAGTCAATTAGCTCAAGTCCGAGTTAAGTCTAAAGTCAAGAACATCAAGTTAAAGTCAAGTCGAGTCTTTTTGGAACATTTGTCAAGCAAGTCACAAGTCCTAAAATTTGCGACTCGAGTCTGACTCGAGTCAAGTCATGTGACTCGAGTCTCCCATCTCTAGTAATTGGAACGTAATTATCAGTTGTAGGGCAGTCTTTGACTAAGGATTGTAATAGTCGTATCTTATTTTTTACATTACATCCATAGTAGACTGATAGTCAAATATTGTTTATTATAATACTGTGAGATTGATAGTCAAATCAAAATCCTCCGAATCGAATCGTCAAATAGTCGACTCTTCTAAGACACCCCTAATGAGTTGTACCTCTTCCACTGTGTGAATAAAAGGAAAACAGCCATGTTTAATCTCTTCCACCCCCTGCTGTCATAATGGCTAATAAGGCTTCAAATCCACACATAAAACTGCTTCTCCACCCAAACAATCACAAGGAAGAACTTGTTTGTGTGTGTGTGTTTGTGCGTAACACACTTGTGCGCACCACAAAACCAAATGGGAGTGCCAGCCATGTCTGTGGTAACAACGCACGTGGTTGTGATTGTGGCCATCAAAAAAATCAAATATGCGATAAAATTGTTTCTACATTGGTCCAAAACCTTTGCGTTGCGTGCCATGTTTAAGCGAGGTCGATAACAAGCGTGTCACAGTGGCTGGTCTGATCTGATGACAGGCCATCAGCCAACACACACATGCACATACACACACACGCACACACACACACGCACGCATACAGATAAGCAAAAGCACAAAGGCATAGAGCAAACAAAGGTGGCACTACACTGTTCTCCTCACAACATATTGTGCATAAACAAACACATACGGCGAAGTTCATCTAAGTAATAATTCAATGAAAGCGTGCATTGTCTTATTTACTGTATGTCTATGTCCGTCTATGCCTCAAGCAAGAGCACATGCAAACCTACACGACATGCAAAACCAGTCAGGATTAACAACTGAGCCATAGCACACGTCCAATGACACTGTTCCACGCCCCACCTTCAATTGTGTGTGTTTGTTCGCAGAAAGACTCATGGGAAAATCCGCCCAGTGGATACCCAAAACATCGCCCATATGCTCCTGTGCACATGCAGGAGACAGCCCCCACATGCAGCATGCATGTCCCTGCTGACTGACAAAACTTTTCTACACAGAGCTGCATGTAAAAGCAACACAGGGAAGCAGTACTTTCTGGGTACACCCACTTGCACTGTCAGTAAGCCATTTGTACTGTTAACCATTTGTCATTTGTCAAACAAAAATCACATATTGTGTGTCTTGGGTAATGTGTGTGCAGATCATAAACACACCTAGGCATCGCACACACACCCTGGTGGGATGTAACAAACACCACGCTTCAAACTTAAAGCCTATTAGTAGAGGCCACGCCCCCAAATTAGCTCCTAAATCCACACACATATGCACAGTTATCCCATATCACAGTGTGAGCTAACCCATATGTTTGGGAAGGGGGGATAAGTCCACATTGCCTCTAAGTGTAATGCATTTAAGTCCTATAGCTCCCTGTTAGCGCTAAAGCTAGACCTGGTATTTTTGTGGGTGTTTTAGTTACTTTATGAATCAAAATATCATACAAAGACAAACTCTCAAACGGCTTATTCGTATTAGTCGTCCATGTTGCTTGCAATCCACACACTCCACTAAATATTCCTGCATTACATTCATTGTGAGTCACCGGGAGCAGCAACATTTTAATCTCATGGACTACCGAGATTCCATTTTGTCCAAGAGAAAACAGATGGAGGGTGAGCAGTTACATAAAGAGCACTTAAACTGATGAGATTGCTCGACATGCTCTTTGACGTCACGGCACCAGCGGGCCGATGACGCTGTATCACAACAATACCTCTGGTATCCGAAGTCCAATGCATTACTTATGAACATTAACTTGTTCATCCTTGTGTCTTTTGAGTCTGTAGTTGTGTTTTGTTGCAACATCCTTTCTACATCAGTGCAGGACGCCTGCCTTAACTAAAAGATGAAAGTGTATGATTTGTCTGCAACCCCAAAGACACTCTCTATTCCCCCTGGACACACACACGCACACCCCACCCCCACACACACAGTTTCAGCAGACACCCAAATTATGATAATGTGTCTTGCCATTAATGTATCCTTCCAGCAACACTGTGTGCGTGTGTGTGTGTGTGTGTGTCCCAGACAGGGTGGGAAGCGGGGCAGCTACTGTACATGGTCTCATTCAGTACACCATTGTCTACCTTTGCACTGCCTGAAAAAAACACCTAGACTTAACTAAGCAAATAACCCAAACTGAGCAAGTATCTTCTCATTTGTGAAACCACTGTGGTCCTGTGCTCGCGGAAAAGATGTCAATCTGTTTTAGAAGGGAGAAATTTTCTAAGGAGATTGGTGAAACAACTAACATTGGGTAAAAAACTGTCCAACACATTAATAAAAAGGGGAAGGACGGTGGAGAAACTTTACCCAGTGGTCCAGGTCTCCCATCGTTAATACAGGGTCGTGAAAAACACTGGATTAAAAAATTAACTAATTAACTCTGAAATTGGTTGGGAGTGAGGTCTTGCCTCAGGTAGAGGAGTTCAAGTATCTCGGGTTCTTGTTCACGAGTGAGGGAAGGTTGGAGCGTGAGATCGACAGACGGATCGGTGCAGCATCTGCAGTAATGCGGTCGCTGTACCGGACCGTCGTGGTGAAGAGAGAGCTGAACCGGAAGGCAAAGCTCTCTGTTTACCGATCGATCTACGTTCTCATCCTCACCTATGGTCATGAGTTATGGGTAGTGACCGAAAGAATGAGATCGCAGATACAAGCGGCGGAAATGAGTTTCCTTCGTAGGGTGGCTGGTAGGGTGAGGAGCTCGGCCATCCGGGAGGAGCTCGGAGTAGAGCCGCTGCTCCTTCACATCGAGAGGAGCCAGTTGAGGTGGCTCGGGCATCTAGTCCGGATGCCTCCCGGGCGCCTCCCCGGTGAGGTGTTTCGGGCATGCTCAGTCGGGAAAGGCCCCCGGGAAGACCTAGGACACGCTGGAAGGACTATGTCTCACAGCTGGTCTGGGAACGCCTTGGTGTTCTCCCGATGGAGCTGGAAGAGGTCGCTGGGGACCGGGAAGTCTGGACTTCCCTACTGAACCTGCTGCCCCCGCGACCCGACCGGGATAAGCGGATGAAAATGGATGGATGGATGGAACTCTGAAATACATAAATGTTTGCAGAAGTTTGTAGAAATGCATAATCAAAGCTAAAGGTGGTCCAAAAAATATTACAGCGTGAGATTTATTTTTGGCCAGGCAGTGTATATCAAACAAAACAAAGCTCCTTCACCATTTGAGCCATATAAATCCTAGCTGACCTCATTCTTTGGGAACATGACATTGTTGAACTGCAGCCACCCCTAGCCCTGTTTGCTTATTTAAATCCAGGTGGTGACATTTTTTGGGCCAACAAAGTACTATGAGAATTTCATTTAATATTGGTGTGAATTCCCACCACTTGTTGTCAAAACACAATATTTTGGGTCAGCAGTCAAACAGCCCCCTCTCAAGTCAAAGATGTCTCACACTCCTCCACTACTCTTTCATCACAGCCATGTTGTCTTCCCTGCTTCCGTTCTTCTCTCCCTGCACCTAATTTCCACCTCAAACACCAATTAAAAGCGACCAGAATAAAGCGAGCAGAGGGGGTGGGAGAATGGGAGTGTGTGCGCACAGAGGGAGAGATTTAACGAGAGGTTTGTCCACACACACACAATAAAGGCCATTTTTGGTATTAACACACAAATCTGTTGGAGCTGCGTGCCATACAGTAGCACCTAGACACAATAGGAAGTGTAAGTGTTCATCTGTGAGGGAAGTTTCCTTTGTTTCCTGTTCCTGTCATTAAGGCTTTCCTTTAACCCCCCACAACCACACACACACACACACGCACTCACACTTCAGTGTAGCAAAGCGCACACATTTTTTCATATGGTGTGTGTGTGTGTGCACCACCGAGGTGTAAATGTGCTGCGTCTTTATTTTCCATGAAAACCGGTTGAGCCAAAGACAGTCAAAGCAAACAGGTTCAACCTGCTGAGCGGGAAAAAGGGAAAGTATATTTGCGTTCAATAATCCAGGTAGTACAAATACATGTAAGATGCACAAGATTGCAAAAGCAACTCTAAAAGTGCTGAGCTGGTATGTAGACAAGGCATGCACTTTTTAGTTTTTTTGTTTTGTTTCTATTAAATATATATTTTTTAATTACATTATTTTTTTCAATTAAAATATATATATATATATATTTATAGGTATTTGAGGTGTTATGTTTTGTATTGATTAATTCTTATTTTATTTTCTTACCACTCTTGCCTTGCCTGGCTTAATGTCGTGATTAGACTAACCTGTCTGAGCCCCAAATACCTGAGGTTTGTGTCATTAATGCATGAAACATCTACAAGGGCACACGTGGAGAGGATGTCGTCGCTGCCTCAGCATGATCTTTGACCTTGCTCCAAACCTGGGATGCTGATAGGCTAAATCCTGAAGCAGACAGATCAATCAGCCTTCTTTTATTAATATTGAACTACTTGATTACTAATTCACGTTCTTGCACAATTGTAATTCAAGTATGTTGACAGTCATCGAATTACCTCCTTTTATTATTCACTGTTCTCTTTCGCATCACCTTCTGTAGCAACCTGATTGATGATGGCCCCACACAGGACTCACAAGTAGGCACAAACAAATTGAAAAAAAACATCAATCTAGATTCACACTAACATCTAATCTAATTCCTAAATGGAGCAGATGTTTTACCTTTTATTCAAGGAGCTGCATCACAAACAACACTGCCATTGTACTCATAGACTCAAGCTGCATTGTTGTTGGCATGACAGTCATCACTTCATTCTCCTTCTCCCCCCCATCCAAAAAAAACACAGTCTCAATTCTAAGCAAGAAAATCGTGACTTTTTTTAAATACCTCACCTCAGCTATAGAATTCATCCCACAGGTGACAAAGACAACTACACACTAATTCCATCATAGCTCTCGTAAGGATGGTCTTGATTTGATAAAAAATAGCTAAAAGGCTTGGCTGCACTTTGATCATTCAAAATTAAATTGAAAAAGTGCTTGGAAGCGCTGCAGCTTAAGTGTACCCGCCTGTGTCTAAATGCCCGAAACTTTTCTCTATGAATTATAATTACTTTCTACTTCTATCTGATAGGATTTCCGTGCAACAAAGAAAGAGGGCCGATGGCTAGGAAGGAATTCCAATGAGCTGATGATTAATGCTCAAAGTGCTATCGTCTAAAACTCTAAAGACATTTAAGTCTCCAGAAAAACAGCAGCCAGCGGCACAAGATGGGTGCAGGTGGCTGACTGATCACACATCGCAACAGTCTTTACTTCCGGAAATACACACGGAAATTCACTTTCCAGGGGCGTTGCGTTCGCATTACAAGTCGCATTTGTTTGGTATTGTGAACGACCACATACAAAATCGTTACAAAATCATATTTTAAACAAAAAATTCAAATTGGGTATCCTACCCTGCAGTGTGAACGCAACCCAAACGATGGCGAGCCACAAAAAACCCCAATTATTAAAACATCCAAAGTGTGTGCATGTGTGTATATGTGTATTGTGCGTGTGTGGCCTATTGACGTCTGACTCTGACGTCTGACCTTCACTCTGACGAGCTTATAGGAGCGTCTGTGGGGGCTGACCCTCGGCAAACAACAACGTGGGAGAGTGCTTCAACCTCAACGTGCGTGTGGAATTCCCTGAGGGGTGGCTTAATGTCAGGGCGGCACGGGGGCCGCATTATGGGTAAAAGTATGAAGAGGAGTATGGCAATGTTTTGATGTTTACTGTATAGACTTGTGACTGCCGCCTGTTTAGGCAGCAAACAAGGTGCGTCTGGATTACGTGAGCCCACTCTTATCCACTGGTTGGTTGCTGCCAAATAGTGAACTCCATTAGAGCTGCAACAATGAATCTCATTGATGTCTCTTTTCTGATATGTTGCGGACCAAACCACTTACTGTGTTTGGTTCATGTTGATTTGGGCTGTCTAGGACCTAACCAATTATTTGATTCATTGAAGAAGTTTCAGATGAATCGACTAAGAAAATCATTGTTAGCTGCAGCCATAAACTCTAGGGTGTCACGATACAGCTCACAAAACGGGACAATACACAATACTGAGTTCACGAGAAGATGAGCCGATATTTTACCATTTCTTTAAGAAAAGTACAGTGACAAAATATAGGAGTGGACAAGCAGACTTTTTAATTGAACTGAGTCACAAAACAATTCAGCTACATTTGAAAATGGTTTATAACTTCTAACTGTCCTGTTCTCGTGAGACAAGCGTTTTTTAAAGCTTTTTTTAAATATTTCTCATTAAGTGGCAACTAATACCATGTTTTAATCTGACCCCTTCAAAACTCCATGTTTCTACTGCTTCAACACGACAGAACACTTTTAGTTCATAGACTATTTCTGGGTCAAACAAAGACAAAACCGGGAGAAAAGTCAATCATATCAGAGCAAGCTAAAACAGATGCCAAAAGGTCTGGTGAGAACTCCTTTCCCATGGTAGCATCCAACCACACTAGCCTCATTCAGGAACACTATGATGGGAAAGTAATGGGAGGAGGGTGGGAGAACAATGAAATGGAGAACTTGATGCAGGGACAAGAAATAGCTCTCTTGTCCTGGTGTATAAGAGATTCCTTTTTATTTACAGTGCAGCACATAATGTGTTGTCACCACCACTCTCCAGCCTCCAGTGTGAAAGCATGTCACGGTGAGGATTTAGCAGAGCATAACTGGACAAAACACCTGACGACAGCATCAAATCCTCTTGTGGCTACTAACAAACACAAGCAGCCTCCAGTAACAAAGTCTACTAGTTTCTCTTTTTATCTCCAGCATGTAGTAGAACACAAGTGCTGAATGGCCTGTCTCTCGCAGTGGGACTTAATTCCCCTTTTAGGAGCCACCATCCACACCCACACAAACACATAGTTTGCCTCTAGCCGAGAGAAAATATTGGCACTGAAGCACGTGAAACAATAAATGTTCGTGACTAGAGCGACTCATGTTTGAATAAAGAGTCTGCTAAGCTCCACTTGACTATAAACCCATTGAGGCTGCACCATGTTTGCTTAGTATTGAGATCACACTTCTCTGGGACATTTTTTTCCACACATGTTCATGTGCTTTTGTTTTAAAGAAATCACACTGTTTTATATTGTGATTTTTAGACATGTCTAAAAATCCCATGAATATTATCGGCCCGATATTGACATGTAATATCTGTAGATATTAGAATCTTTTTTTTCCCCTATAATAAAAAACGATTTTAGAAAATGTTGTATATAGCCTATGGGCTCCTGTATTTTCTGGCGACCAAATGATGACCTCATCAAACTGTGTCTGAAACGTGTAAACAATGACTGCAAAGTGTTGCTTGTGCCAGGCGGAACCAAGACTTCTTCCTTCAATATTTCAGTAACAATTCCCAGGGGGAAAGCCATCGGAAAATTATGGAGTGTATCACAATGGATAACCACCCGTTTTCTATCGTGCGAGATGCACCAAACTTGTGGAGTTCCTCGAGCCACGCTTTGCCATGCCCAATCGCTACAAAAGTTGCCACGATAAAAAGGTCATACACTGTTATATTTCGTTACACCACCTTTAGCTTTCATTACGCCACGCATTCGCTGTGGCATTGTTTCAATAAGCTTCTGCAATGTCACATTTATTTCCATCCAGTGTTGCATTCACTTTTCACCAAAATCCTGCATTGATGATGGTGGAGTCTGACCGCTGTGCAAAGCCTTCTCCAACACATGCCAAAGATTCTCAACTGGGTTAAGGTCTGGACTCCATGTGTGAAAATTATGTCTTGTGCTCCCTCAACCACTCCCTGAACCACATTTTGAGCCGGATGAATCCTGGCATTGTCTTCTTGGAAAATGCCCGTGCCATCAGGGAGGAAAATTCCATTGATGGAATAACCTGCTCATTCGGTATATTCAGGTAGTCAGCTGACCTTATTCTTTGAGCACATACAGTAGTGTTGCTGAACCTAGACCTGACCAACTGCAGAAACCTCGTACCAATTTGCTTAGTTAAATCAGGTGGCGACTTTTTTTTGGCCAGGCAATGTATTTCTCAAAAGTTTGCCTACCCAAGTTGTACAATGTTTTTTATAGCCACATCGAGATGCTAACTCCTGATGTTGTCTCCATTCGCTACACAACAGATATGTGTTCCTTCCACGACAGGAGATATGTGATGTTACACAGACTTGTACTAGACGATATCGGACATTGAATGTTGGAGAATATCTGCATATCGGCAAAAGAGCCGTTATCTGACATCTCTCCTGGTTATTATTGATTGATGATTATTATTATACTCCTCATTTTGCCTGGGAATATTCCATGAATATTCCTCCAGGCCGTTGTATTCTCAAGGCACTGACTGGATTACAACTGGACTGTTCAAGCTGTCTGAGGAGGCTTGATGAGTTCATGTTCAAAGACTAGTTACTGTAAGTCTTCCATCTTGTGTCTAGTGCAAGGACATACAAAATAGCTGAACGTGCGTTGACCGCAGTACGATTGTTTTGCAACCTCAGAGTTTGCTTGACACGACAAAGAACCAAAAAAATCAGCAAGTCACATGCGCGCCCTTGTGTGCTCCTCGCGTTTTTTTTGCACGTTGACCGACAACAGCAGCCTGTATGACCGGTCCTAACCTAGGCTTTAAAGTAAGCACAGTGTGAGCCCTCGTGTAAAACAGCAGTGTTTGTAATGCAGCTCATTAAGTGTTTTTTTTACATATTTACATTTCGATATTAGATTTGTGTGAATCGAGATTTGTTTTTGATCTTAAAACACAGAAAGAAAAAGCTCCGGTTGGCTGTGGCTGTACACTTGTGGTGGCGTTAAGAGCAACATAATGCCTGCTAATCGTATGTGCCAGGAGCTCAACTGTAAATGGATCCATGCAGCCGCCACCCTGCTGGGAGCCAGACCCCCACTGTCTCTCCTTGTGGTGCCGACACCCTAACGAGTTTCACATGAGGGGCATTAAAAAGGGCTGGTCGACCTGTGGAATTCACGCTGATACAGTCAAAACGCAACTTATATCCTGCCCTCTTCCTGCTCCAACATTGCAAGCCACACCCCACGAAACACACACCAATGCGTATTATGCGTATTACGTTATGTTTGCTGTCAGCTAATAATAGCGATTTGGCAAAGTTTAGATAGTAACATTAGCTTTCATTGAATGTATAGCCCGGGGTCGGCAACCTTCAGCATCAAAATAGCCATTTGCGGCCATTTCCACCAAATTAAAATCCACTTGGAGCCACAAAACCTATTTGACCTGGCGGAGTTGCAATCCTCACCTGTGGCCACCTGGCAATTGGTCATGTTCCAAAGCCTTTCCCTAAGCCATCACCGTCGATGTTGGATCAACAGTTGCAATAAAAGGGTTGTAACACCTTGAGTAGTTCCACTTCCTGTACCACCCTCAGTGTCGCTTCAGTTGCCATTTTTTGTTAGTGACAAAGGAAGCTAACAAGCAAAGTAGTTGACCAGTATCATGGTTTCTCACCGATTTGACTGACCAGAAAACTGCCTCTAGCACTTCAGCAGATAATTGCACAGCACACATTCAGCTCTGATGCAGAAGTATGAAAGGTTCATGATGGCGTCAGAAGAGACACAGATTGCAGACCCCTGATATAGTCTATTATAACCACACAGTTACTTCAATTTGTCAATTGGTCTCTAAGGCTATGTTCACACTGCAGCACGAGGGCTCACACACCTGACCACTCGTTTATATAACCTTATAATTTTTGGGTTTTAACTGTTACTTTGTTTATTGTTTCTCTCTCATGCACGGTAATGCAGGGGTGAATGTCGCAAAAGACCTACCTATGTAGGTTTTTGCACAAATCTAGGACACCGTCAGTGTCTGCTGTCAGGGCAGTTGCGTAACCACACACACACACACACACACACACACACACCAGCGTACTTACAAATTGTGCTGCTTTCAAAAATGTAGCTTGAACATCTATAGCATCCAAGAATGGGAATTCCAAAGGGTTAATGCTCAGTACTGAACGCAGCCCTGGAGCAGAGCCCATTAGGGGAGTCATGAAGGTCAACAGCGGACACACACCGTGACGCAACCTCCACATCTTTTCCTCCTCACCGCTTCTGGGTGTAAATACCATCACATGGTTGTGGCCTTCCTCTTTGTCCAACAAACTTGTGATGAACATTTGTGTTACGATGGAAGTCTGTTCTGTCTTGCTCACTTTTTGTCTTTCCAACTGTCCTTCACTTTGCACAAAACAGGAAGCCTGGCCAATCTGTATCGCTGACCCCGTGGGTCAGAACACAAAGAGGGAGTTTGTTAGAGAGCGGGGCCTGTCCTGCAGTCCCACTTGGTTCCGTGGTACCCGCTTAAGTAAGTCCCACTTATGTGGACAACCCGTCTATGTGGACCACCTCATCAAGATCATGTTTAATGTCAGTGTTGGCTTACCTTCCCCCCTTCCCCTCTGCAGCCAAACTGCCTGTAAGGCTTTGATTGACCAAGCACCAATAGAAAGGTGTTGTTTCCTTTCAAAGCCCTTCCTTTCCTTTCATCCTGCACATGCGTGACAACGCCATTAAATATCATGATGAATATTATTGATCTTAAGTGTGGATTTACTGGACCAATGTACACCATTTAAGTCAGTTGTGCGCACTTAAGCTGACACTGACATAAGTGGTTGGCCACTTTTGTGGACAGGGGTCATTTCTATGAAAAATCTTGTAATTAACCTTCTCGTTATCGCTAAGTAGCATGTAACGACAACAGCGATACGACTACTACTACTGGTTACAGTGACTTCCTGTTAAGTGCAAAGTAAGCTTTAAAAAAAAGCATGGCAATTTTATCCTGGATTCTATCGCAGCCCAATACAAACATTTAAATTTCATAAAGATCGTTGGTCACCGGAAAAAAGATTTGCGTCTGTAACAAAGCTTTACTGTGATTGTAGTCGAAAGTTCATTCAAGCTCGATGCTGTTTTCCTGCTACTTTCATATTCAATAGTTTGATTCCCATCCAAGGATAAAACACAATACATAATAAGAACATATAATGACATCAAATACATTTATCGTTGCCATTGTGGTGTGCACTGCACACTAGTAGTTTATAATGTATTGACTTGTCACAGGTACAGTACAGTATAATAATGGATAATAATACACACCACTTTTAGCTGCCGGACTTCTCAAGTGTGCACTAGACTGTTTTTGAACTGTTTCTTATCATGTTCACGGAGCTTTTTTGTCGTTATTGTTGCTACTTCCTTATTTTGAGTCACGTTCCATTACATACATTTCTTCAATTTCACCTGCATGCATGCCATAATGATAGTATCTATGGTGTGGGGTTAGGGTCAACTGTGCTGCTGCAACTGTGAAGTTCTCTTGCAAATGGAATAACGCATTTATCTCTATATCTAGATAAATAATGTAACCAAAATATTACAAACACACGTATGTGTTATAGCCCCACAAAAACCAACACATTGTTCAGTTGTGTGCATGACTGTCTTTGTAAAGAAAGAAGTCGAGGTGTGGTTCTGCGTGTGTGTATACCTAATCTTGTGTCCAGTTAGTCTACTGTAAAGATCTGCACGAAGAGGCTACTAGAGCTACTCACCTTGCAATCCGCTAAGAGTCGCTGCCCGTGGGACTCCAGGGAGCAGACAGCACACCGGGAGCAGGATGCACATTACCCCGGCAGGAGTCATCATAACTCGGTTGTGGATTGGAGCTGCGTTCGCTTGAAATATATTCTCCGGTTGTCGTCCCAGACGTTCAGCTCCAGGGCATCCTCATTCAGACTCTCGGCAAGTTATGGAAAACACAGGATGCCTCCACTTGTCAAATTCCTGTTAAAACATTTGGAAGACAGCTCCTGTCACATTGCTCCTGTGTGCGCGCGCAGTGCACAAAGCGCGCAAGCAGGAGTGCGTCTACTCATTCATTGAAAAGGTGTCGCTTTTGCGTGTCGCGTTGTATTATCTGCGGGTTAGAAACTGCAAAAAAGTAATCCAAAGTCGCGTCATCTCGCGTGGCATTAGTAACCAATATCCTGGATGAGAATAAGAAGACGACTAGCTGTTCTGGCGGAATCCCGTAGGCTGAAACAAGTGACTTTTCTGCAAAATATTGTGTAGTAATCGCACGGGAGACAAAAAACTCCAAAAAGGATGTCGCGAGTCCCTTTATCAGAGATGTCCAAGCACAGCAGCGTACGCCTCTTTGAAGACGATAAGATGGAGAAGCCACCACTTGGCCCCGCCCCCCGGAAGAGGCAGCACAACAGGTACCGTAATGACGTCACGAGCGACCTGGTTAGACTTTTGTATGTGGAAAAAAACAGTTTTTCCCCTAACAAATCAAATTCTTTATAAGACACCAAGATACCCGATACCGACGCTTTTTACTTGGAGATTTTCACCCAAAATGTAGCACACCACTATACAGCAACGTGAGAAAATCAACAAAACACAATACAATTACTGTTATTCCCTTTTATGCCATACCATTGTTTCAGCACAATAACGTTAACAGAGCAAAATAACTAACAACTTGACTTTGGAATTGCCCCCAAGTCCTCCTGTGTATTGCTATACGACAACATCAATCATCAATGTAACTACACAACCAAAACACACAGATGCTTGTGAAAATATCGGTGTCATGATTACAGTACCGATCCAATACTGGTACTACTACCCTTGGTATCATTACAATCATTACTTGAATCTATCCACCGACTCCTGCCTTTTTTGTGGACACATTACTCTCGGAACATAAACGTAGGTACGTGTATTCCACCTGCTATCCTTTATTCAAATACGAATACAAATACGAGTGTTTGTTCATTTGCGTTCCCAACATTGGCAGTCACGTGACGTGCCCGTGACGTCACAAGTAGCCGACTTTTATGCTAGTGCTAGTGTTCTTAAGGTAAGCCGCCTTTACCTATAAATCTGTGTTTATGCTTTACTTACTGTTCGTGGCTTTGTGTAATTGTGTTAAATATATACAGTTGCCAGTACAGTAGGTGTGTTTAGCATGCGAAGGCTGAATGTGAAGCTCAGTTTACTTCTCAATGCTGCATTTATTATTATTATTATTGCCTGTTTAAAGATGGTGAAGTGCACATCGTCGATTTCCTTGTCAACCGCATGAACGTCCATCCATCCATCCATTTTCTATGCCGCTTATCCTCATTAGGGTCACGGGGATGCTGGAGCCTATCCCAGCAGACTTTGGGCGAGAGGCGGGGTACACCCTGGACTGGTCGCCAGTCAATCGCAGGGCACATATAGACAAACAACCAGTCACACTCACATTCAAACTCTAATGGACAATTTAGAGTCGCCAATTAACCTAACATGCATGTTTTTGGAATGTGGGAGGAAACCGGAGTACCCGGAGAAAACCCACACACGCACAGGGAGAACGTGCAAATTCCACACAGAGATGCCAAACGGAGATTTGAACCCAGGTCTTCCAGATCTCCTGACTGTGTGGCCAATGTGCTAACCACTCAGCCACCGTGCGGCCCCCGCATGAACGTTTGCAGCCTTTTTAAAGTATTACATTTAGCTTGTAATCAGATGCTCTGTGTGAAAAGTTAAAGTTATTTTTTGGAGAGTAAACGTTGATGTGTTTTAACAATAGAAGCACAGTTATTATGCAATCATCTGATGCCATTCTTGTGGGTTCCGAATAGTAAAGATGATTAAACAGTCATTGAAAAGTCAGTGCCACACTTTTCTTCCATATAGTTTATTGACTGTGATTTAAGGAAAGTTCTTTATTTGAAAATATAAAGTGCACAAGAGATGCACTTCTTTCTGTCTGCTGCTCTTGGTCTCATAAAGAGGCAGGCAATACATAGGGAGCAATTTCATGGGGCAAAGGAGCAGACATGTACCCTGAGTCTCGCACAAAAGAGAGGGGTCACAGAGCAGCTTGGATTAAAGGATTTGTGGGCCCAAGATGGCGAGTGAGGAGGAGGAGAAGGGTCAGAGGTGAGCGGAGGATGATAAAGAAAAGCCAAAAATGCGGCCAAGAAGTGGAGGGTTCCGTCTCCAATCGAACCTGATTAAACTCACAGAGCATATCTCATTTAAAGGCAACCAGCTGCATTTAAATGATTAAACATCACTCTCCATCTGTGACAGCCATTGCTGGAGCTTGGGCACCTTGCATCAAGTCTGTATGACATTTGGCTAGACAGAATATTTTTTAGACAGATTAATCACTATTGAATAATCAGAAATAAGAATTGCATTTCACGTCACAAAGTTCTTTACTGCCCACTTGTGGACAGGTAAAGCAAATGCTAAAAATGATATACAGTCAAGCACCACTAATGGCGTTATTGAAACAGGAGCTATATTCTGAGAAAGAGACCACCCCACAAGTAGCGAAAAATAATGGACAGACCCATAATGCCCTTTTTTTCCACTTTAAGCCATTAACATTTTTTCTTATGAGAGCTACTTTTACCATATGAAAATTGCCAAGCGCTACTAATTTAATAATTTTGTAAAATGTATTTTCATATCTTATTTAGTTTAGTTTAGTTTATAGGTTATTTGACAGGGGCCATGTACAAAATCATTAATCTTTCACAGAGAAGATGATGTGTACCAAATTTAGCTACTGCTACTTTCCATCTGCAGTCCCTGGGTAAGTGAACACATTAAAATGCATTTCATAATAAACACACCAAAACTAAATTATCTTTAACCTTCGCATCTGTACATTCAACACAATGTTATTTCATTAAAAGAGAAAAAATATATATTATAATAATAATAAATAACATTTCTTACATAAATACATATACACACAAACATACCCACATATATACTGTACATATTGTACACATACTGTAGATACATACATACAGTATATATACACACATATACAGCACAGGCCAAAAGTTTGGTCACACCTTCTAATTCTGTGTGTTATTTACATTGTATATTCTTAAAACTATGAATGAACACATGTGGAATTATGCACTTAACAAAATATGCGTAATAATTTATAGATTTATACAACATTTTTCTTTCATTTTTCTGCTTTAAATGCGTTTCACTTCACTTCACTTCACTGGTCTACGTTAATAACTGGGTTGTGTTGTGTGTCCAAACTTTTGGCCTGTACTGTATACATACATGCATACATATGTATACACATACAAATATAGATACATATAAATATTTATTAGTAAAATCACAAAAATCTTAAAATAGCTAATGCTGACACGTCAATTTTATAAAATATACTTTTTCAATTGATAATTAAAATTATTTAAATCTACAGAGAGTTTCAAACATTCTGAAGCAAATTCCACTGTCTGACAGTTTGAGATGAAAAAGCAGACTGTGCAAATGCAAAGAGAATCTTTTCGGTTTTGCACAATTTTGTTTTACAGTCGACCTTGTAGTTTGGATATTGTGTTTCAAACAGAGTTTGATAAGAAAAAATTCAAAGATGTGTTATTAATTATTTTGAATAAGGACCTAAGATTTGCGTATAAAATTAAATTGTCAGAACTGAGCCTCTTGTATTTAGTGAGGATCTCACAATGATGGTAACAAAGTGGCTTTTTATCAAGTGCTTTTAATGCTTGATACCTAAGAGGTGCCAACGTGGTCTCTTTAGCCTCTAACCAGCAGGACAAACAGTATGTTATATGTGGGATGATCATTGCATTGTAAGTAAGTACGTGAACGTTGCTTCAACTGTCAAACAGTTCCTTATATGTTTTAGTGAGGAAATGATCATATTTGGGCCGCACGGTGGCTGAGTGGTTAGCACATTGGCCACACAGTCAGGAGATCTGGAAGACCTGGGTTCAAATCTCCGTTGGGCATCTCTGTGTGGAGTTTGTATGTTCTCCCCGTGCGTGCGTGGGTTTTCTCCGGGTACTCCGGTTTCCTCCCACATTCCAAAAACATGCCTGTTAGGTTAATTGGCGACTCTAAATTGTCCATCGGTATGAATGTGAGTGTGACTGGTTGTTTGTCTATATGTGCCCTGCGATTGACTGGCGACCAGTCCAGGGTGTACCGCGCCCAAAGTCTGCTGGGATAGGCTCCAGCATCCCCGTGACCCTAATGAGGATATGCGGTATAGAAATGAATGGTCATATATTTCATTGAAAGAAAGAAAAAAAGGCAAGGCCAATAGTTTACTTTATTGCATCCTCACCCTAAAACACATCCATCATTTATAGTATTTTTACCATAAAAATAATGCAGACCCAAAATACAGTTTGTCTGTCTGTTTGTGTGGAAATATCTTGTAAATTCTGAATGGATTTGGATGAAATTTTCAGGAATTGTTGGAAATGGGATTTGGAAGAACTGATCCAGGAATGGTTTAAATTCTTTAAAATTTTCCCACAAAAAAACGGTCAGAGCACTTGGACAAAACACAGGAAACATGTCATCACCTATTTGTCTAACAGGAAAAAATTTTTGTTTGAAGGTTGTGGTGCTTTCATGTGGCACACAACCTGGTCATTCTTGGACTAGCCAATATCCTCTTTTGGAATTGGTCATCAAAACATGTTGAATGCATTCTTATGCGTACAGTACACTCTAATATTGTCTTCATCAATGATTCCAAGATAAGGTACTTCATGATAGCTAACAATGCAGCATTGCCCAATATTTTCTCACAATCTATCCCTTCTCCAACCTCCCTTTCTCCTTTTTAGGTTATTTTGCCCGTTTTTCAGGGTCTGCATAATGCTGTGCCTTCTAATGCTTTTTCTTGCTGCAGATAGCATACTATTTCCTGACAAAAACGTGCAAGGTGTTTTAAATCAGTCCTTGTAGAGTAAATATAAGAGCATAATGTGTAAATAAAAATGATAAAAAGAAAGAGGAACTACCAATAAATGTTGGAAATACCACTCAAAAGTTTTAGAACATCCCGATCTTTCCAGTTATTTATTCAAATTAAAGTCGTTCAAGTCCAATGAATAGCTTGAAATGGTACTGTAAGTGGTGACGTTCCAGAGGTTAAAAAAGGATAAGGTTAGCCAAAACTGAAAAATAACACTTAATAATAACTTTTTTTAACAGATTGGAGTGTTCTAAAACTTTTGACCGGTAGTGTAGTTCATTATCTCCTTCTGAAGTCCATACTGATACTGTTGCAAAATGGTAACAGGATGGACATATTAGGCTGACGTTAGCTATCAATACTCATGAGATGCTGGAATCTGGAGACCACAGTTTATTAACCACATTTTAAAATTTGCAAACAATTGTCAAATTTAACAATCAAATAGGGTAACAGGGAGAATAAGTTCTTCTTTACAACATCAGAGAGACATTCTCTAAGGTTGAGAGGGTAGAATAAGAAGTTATATTTCTTGTACATTCATTTTCTATGCCGCTTATCCTCATTAGGGGCGCGGGTATCCTGGAGCCTATCCCAGCTGACTTTGTGAGAGGCTGGGTACACCCTGGACTGGTCGCCAGTCAATTGCAGGGCACATATAGACAAACAAACATTCACACTCACATTCATACCTATTGACAATTTAGAGTCGCCAATTAACCTAACATGCATGTTTTTGGAATGTGGGAGGAAACCGGAGTACCCGGAGAAAACCCACACACGCACGGGGAAAACATGCAAACTCCACACAGAGATGCCCAACGGAGATTCGAACCCTGAACCTCCTGACTGTGAGGCCAATATGCCACCCCCTCAGTCATCGTGCAGCCGTGCGTGCATTTCTTGTACATTTTTCCCCAGTTTTATTTACTTAATCTCTGAAATTCATGTAACCAGAGCAATGGTACAGTAATTGGGTGTATTTAAATGTATATTTGCCAGTGTAACGGGGGACATTGGTATTCTGTGAGTAAGTATGCTTAGAGAGAAAACTACTAGTAAAGACTTTAAAAAAAAGAAAAAAAAGAAGAAATCCACAACTATGCGAGGCGGCGAATGTTGAATCACAAATCCATGGGGATCCACTGTATACCGTGAGCTATAGTTTAAATAATGCACATCATAAACAGACAAAGCAAGCAGACAGACAGACAACCTCAACTATTAACGTGCTGAATTAAAACGCACATTTGCATACATTGGGTGCCGAGGCTGGCATAAATTAGCTGCAGAATTTAACCAGACAAGAGTATACCATTAAAGGGATTGCCATGGCTGTTTATTGTCCCCTCACATGAATATTCACACCCTCATATAAGGAAGATGCAAAATGTTATCCCGCACTCTTATGCATTGTTTCATGCAGACTTTAAGTGTGCCGTTAAAGAGTAGGATTACTCTTTTACTGGAAAATGTGTGTGTTGGTTTTAATCCAGGTCACAGTGCGTGTGTGTGTGAGGTTTAGCCCAGGGTTAGGGCATGGGGTCACTAAAGGATTTATACTTCACAGAAGCAGACAGTCACATTGCAACAAATTTAGTTGAAAACTCTCATTTGCTGAAATATACATATAAATAGTATGTCTGTTCCTGACCACTGGCCTTCCTCTGCCCTGAGTTGACCTCACTTCCATGTATCCCATGACTGCACTTTCCAACTCTTTTTTTTGTGAATTACCCATTCCCTGGTCATGGTAGGTCATCAGTAACGGAGCAAGGAATTAGAACAAAACTCTCACCTCTGATGTTACAACAATAGACCCTGCTGTGTAAGTGAGTGATGTAGGTCTCAACATTAATCCCAGGTAGTCTTCAAAATTGGATTAGGGCTCAAGTTAAAGCACAGGATTGGCCACACGCCAACAAAATCATCCTTGAATGCATACATTGTTATGCAAAATGTGAATATTACAAATGCAGACATTACAGCTCATGCTTTTTTCTGCAGGATGCTTTGACCCAGTCTCCATTCTGCCACCAGGCACTAAATCTCCTAGGAAGTATGAAGGCTTAGACAGCAGGCCCAAAGGAGTCCTGCCTGGCACCACAAAAGGTAAGATATTTTCAGGCCTGTGAAAGATTAATCCAAGTATTGAATTCCAGCCAATCCCAGGGTGTAGTCGAGATACAGTATATGCACACACCATGTCCAATGTATGGCTATATGTTTACACACTCTGTAATTGTTTCTAGATCGGTGACAAACAAAACAATCCACTCCTGACATAGTTTTTAAAATAATGAGGAGGAATAATGACTACACATCCTTTCTGTTGTATTTTGGTTGCCATGAATGACACGATGGCCAGCTCCTCATGGTATAAAGAAAGGTAAAATGTAATTAACCGGCATCCAATTGCTAAAGTGTCACATACTCGTGGATTGATTCCACAGCAGATGGTGTTATCAATTATTGAGCCCGAAAGGATGTCACTGGCCTCAATCAGATTAAGTAGATTATGCCAACATCAACCCCCTTAACAACCACGTTCAGTTTCTATCTGTCTATGCACTGTATATATGTATCAGTTTATGTGTGTCTGTCTGTTTATGCCTCCCACTTTCCTTCTTCCCATCCCCTGGGTGCATGTGCACTTGTTTAATGTATGCATATATCTTTAAATGTGACCTAAATACGCTACATACTGAGCCCTCCACGTGTTATCCCACTCTGTACTCCGGTGCCAGCCTTCCACTCATCTCAATGCAAATGTCCTCTTAATCCAATAAGGCCACCCTTGCAGCGTGGAAGTGGCCAAGAGGGGCCGGCCAGAGCCCTCCACCCTGCTGCGATCTAATTGTTGAAACAAGTGCAGCGTTGCAAAAGCGGAGTTCCTCGTCTCACTGTGACATCAATAGTGTGAGGGAAAAGTCTTTGGTGAGCTTCAGCGTATAAATCTTAGAACGTGATTCCGAAGGTTGGTGGGGGGAGGAAGAAACAGGAAGAAAATTTATAATCTGCCTACATCATGTTTAACAAGAACACGGTGGATCACTTTAATGTAGGAGACACTGTACTTGGCATGGGTTACTCACATGTTCTAACCACTATAAGACATATACATTTATTTACTGTCAGTTAAGCTATATCTTGTTTTGATCCTCAACCAGTACCCTGTGAAAAGAATAACACTGAAATCACTCTTACGGACAGGTTTTCTTTCTTAGTGCTAACAGCAGGCGTGCCCAAAAGGCAGCCATTTTTGGCCCGCAGCTCATGTTTTATTGGCCCTCGCACAGCTGTAAAATTTGTCCAGAGACAAAATGAGAATAAGCAATTTAATGATTTTTGAACCTACAGCACTTTTCACCTCCATTGGTGCATAGTTTTATTTTGATTCTTCTGTTTTTATATGATTTTGTTGCATTGGCAGTAAATATGACGAAAGAATAGTTACAGAGCTTCAGAGGCCATATTGAAGTGTGGAGTCCATCTTGCTGTTAAGAATACAGTGCTGTTTTGTAGACACCAAGAAAAGGCTGATTTGTCATTTTGCATCATTAACATTCTGCCAACCTTACAATATTTTATACTTTAATTGAAGAGTATATTAACATTTGAAAATGTATCTACTAGGGGTTTAACGATTCATTCACTAGATCGATGCATTGATTTATATTCCTATGATCTAACTCTATCGATCGGTGTTCCCCAAATTGCCCTTCCAGACCACATGCTCACAAAAAGTTAGGGATATTCAGCTTTTGCGGGAAATTTCACGACGAGCCTAAAATGCATTCAAACCTCTACAGGTGAACTTAATGTGACCTTCTCTAAGCTTTTGATTGCACAGGTCCAACTGTTAAATGTTTCAGTAATTTTGCACATGTTGCTGTTCTTTAACAAGGAGCTTAACAGCAAAAATCGCAGCAGGTGTGTAATCCTTGAATTGAACAATAAATGTCCTGGTTCAATTAGAGCTGGTGTTTAAAAAGTCGTCTTCATCATGCTGTTTACATTTTGACATCATGAGACCAAGAAGACAACTAACAATGGATCAATAGTTCTTTGCCATTGCAATGCTTTAAACAGAATGTTCTCAGACAGAAGTGGCAACTGAGTGTCACAGAGTGTCATCAGAAGGTTGCAACAGAGATATTGAGAGACTGGAAAAGTCACAGAAAGGCGTAGAAGTGGACGTCCTTTGGCCGCATCCTGTGCTGATGACCGCTACATTGTGAACACTGCCCTGAGAAACCGGATGATGAATGCCTCTCCAGCCACAATTTAAGAGAGTTGAGAGCCATCCAAGTGTCACGTCAGACCATTCGAAACAGTTTACATCAGCGTGCTCTGCATGCTTGATGACCTGACCACACCACCAGGCACATCATTGTCTTGCATGGGCCAGGGAGCATTTACGCTGGTCGAGGGACCACTGGGCCTCATTGCTGTTCTCTGATGAAAGTCGATTGACACTGAGCAGAAATGATGGCTGGCAACGATGTGGGAGACGTCAGGGAGAGCGCTATGCATCAGCCAGGCGAGTTTTTGGTGGTGTCCAGGAGTGTCCAGTTGGTACAGAACTGCCCTACAGTTTGTGAATGGTACAGTGACAAGCCCATACTACCTGAATAACATCAATAATCCAGTGATTGTGCCCCTACGTGAACAACACAGGCCTAATTTCATCTTCATGGACGACAATGCTCCTGCTCATCGAGGTTGCATCATCAGGGAACGGTTGTTGGAGACTGGTGTACCTCAAATAGAATGGCCTGCACTTTCTCCAGACCTGAATCCCATTGAAAACTTGTGGGATCAGCTGAATCGCCGTGTAGAGGCTCGATACTCTGCACCCCAGAACCTCAATGACCTGAGTGCTGCCCTTCACATGCCATGCCTCAGCAGGCAATAAGTTGCCTTGTGAACAGCATGAGATGTAGTTGTCAAGTTGTAATTGATGGTCAAGGGCACATGCCGAGATATTGAGATGTTTAAATGTTTTGTTGTGGTGTAACTACCATTGTTGTTACCTTTTTTTCAATAAATTTTTTGAGATGAGGAAATTACCAGCGCATTCTTCGACTTAAATGTCTTACTTTCATGACATGATATCACAGTAGCATAAACTTTTTCATAAATTTCACCTGAAGCCAAATATTTCTAACTTTTTGTGAGTAGTATATTGAGCTAATATTGTTTGAAAGGTAATCAATCAATTTAATTGATACTAGAAAATAAAGCATTAGATTTAAGCACAACAGGTATTATACGGATGTGTGTTTTTAGCTATTTTAATGATAAAGACATTAAACGTTCCCCTTGTAAGTTTGATTTGTCAGAAATCGATTAGTCATGTCTGTCGAAGGGGGCGCACGTGCGTGCTCTGTTAGAAGAGTCCGTGTGGACATCCTAAAATATGCAATTTTTCATAGGATACAGGGTGTATTTTAGTTGGTATACATGCTTGTCAGCTACATGACTTCTTCCTCTTGAATTTGCTATGGGATTTATACTGAGTGTTTGACCACATCCAAAGTTAAGTCCAACTATAAGCCTTTCAAACTCCTGGATGGGAGCATCAGGACAAGATAAAAGGTACGTAGCGAGTTTGTGCATGTTTGTGTTCTGGTTTAATGTGGACTTGTCGTTTGGGAGTCACTGTTGTTCTACGGTATGTTTTATTTGTTTCTTGCAATGATAAGCGTATTGATCAAACACCTCCTCGTAGCTTTAATAATATCTTATTTTACACGCTGGAGACATCTGCGCATGCACAAACCCTAGTGCATTATGGGAAATGATTGTGTTTTAAGCATTACGTTCAAAAAGGTTTTTGTTACACATTTAAACAAGTTAAAGTAAAAGTAGTAAATTTACGAGATTTAAAGTTGCAGATTTAAAGTGATAATTTTACTCTGTTTTGCTGTCTCGTTAATAAATAAAAAATAAATAAAAGCCTGTCTTACAAGCAGTAAGTCGAGCTTGTTTCCGGTGAAGGTTGGCCTCCGCCAAGGCTGCCCTTTGTAACCGATTCTGTTCATAATCTTCATGGACAGAATTTCTAGGCGCAGTCAAGGTGTTGAGGGAGTCCAGCTTGGTGACCTTAGGATCTCGTTTCTGCTATTTGCAGACGATATGGTCCTTATGGCCTCATCAGGCTGTGACCTTCAGCGTTTACTGGAGTGGTTTGCAGCTGAGTGTGAAGCTTCTGGGATGAGACTCAGCACCTCCAAATCAGAGGCCATGGTTCTTAGTCGGAAACGGGTGGATTGTACCCTCCGGGTTGGGAGTGAGGTCTTGCCTCAGGTGGAGGAGTTCAAGTATCTCGGGTTCTTGTTCACGGGTGAGGGAAGGTTGGAGCGTGAGATCGACAGACGGATCGGTGCAGCATCTGCAGTAATGCGGTCGCTGTACCGGACCGTCGTAGTGAAGAGAGAGCTGAAGGCAAAGCTCTCTGTTTACCGATCAATCTACGTTCCCACCCTCACCTATGGTCATGAGTTATGGGTCATGACCGAAAGAATGAGATCGCGGATACAAGCGGCGGAAATGAGTTTCCTTCGTAGGGTGGCTGGACACACCCTAAGAGATGGGGTGAGGAGCCTGGCCATCCGGGAGGAGCTTAGAGTAGAGCCGCTGCTCCTTCACATCGAGAGGAGCCAGTTGAGGTGTTTTGGGCATGCCCAGTCGGGAGAAGGCCCCCGGGAAGACCTAGGACACGCTGGAGGGACTATGTCTCACAGCTGGCCTGGGAACGCCTTGGTGTCCTCCCGATGGAGCTGGAAGAGGTCGCTGGGGACCGGGAAGTCTGGACTTCCCTACTGAAGCTGCTGCCCTCGCGACCCGGACCCGGATTACCGGATGAAAATGGATGGATGGATGGAAAAGCCTGTCTGAAGCCAGATGAAAGTTTCCTTCCTTGCCTAAGACAGCTATGAAAAGCTAGCTTTATGTGAAGAGGGCGGGGTATGTGAGGGTAATGGTGGGATGATGCTAATCATGATGCTAACCCAAGATAACCTGTTTGTGCCCAACTGCTCTGTTTTGCCATCTAATTATAAATAAAAGCTTGTATTGTTTTTTCTCTTAAAATGACAACTTTTAATCTCGTAAATTCACAACTTTAAATCTCGTAATATTACAATTTTTAATCTCGGAATTGTAAAAAAAATTTTTTTTTACAATGTGGCCCTAATACGCCTTCATAAAAAAAGCAATATTTTAGCCGCATCGTGTCATAAGCCGCAGGGTTCAAAATGTAGGAAAAAAGTAGCAACTTATAGTCAGAAAAATACAGTAATATAAAATGTATATGTAATATGAATAAACAAAAATTATGCATAATGGGGATGAAATCCAAAGCAACTGTACGTAAAATATGCATTGCTACGCTTGTGGTCTGGCCCTTGTCCCTTGTGTTTGCATGTGAGATGAGTATTACACAAATAACTATGATCAATTTTGCAATTTTCGGTTACACAATCAAAGATGTCAATACGTTTGATTAACCGCGTGACTGCAGATGCCTTCACCACTCTGCCTGTCCATCTCACGTTCCATCCTTCCCTCACTTATGAACAAGACCCAAAGGTACTTATACTCCTCCACTTGGTGCAGGATCTCATCCCCGAGGCCTTTTCTGGGCAAGAACCATGGACTGGGAATTGGAGGTGCTGATTGTCATCCCCGCCGCTTCACACAGCTGCGAACCGATCCAACGAAAGTTGAAGGTCACAGCTTGATGACGCCAGCAAACCCACATTATCTGCAAAAAGCAGAGACCACAACTCCCATCAGCCACCTTTACAATGGAGGAACAAAACACAACCCACTTAGACTGAAAGTCCGCTACGTCCCTCGGAATATGGTTGAAGCTCTGGTGGGAGTTGAAACTCCTTCTGTCACGGGACTTTGCCAGACGTCCCGTCACAGTGTTTTTGGGTCTAACTGGCATCCTCTCGGAACCAACTCACTACCAGGTGGTGTTTGGTTGACAGCTACGCTGCTCTCGAGTTCAGATCTGGGGGGAATTCCTCCTAATGCTCCCCTCTTCTCACTGCTGGCAACCCCACAATGGAATGAAGGCGTGCCCCTCTTGAGAGGACTAGTTCTAGAGCCTTTGTTGTGCATCAAGAGGAGTCTGACTACATCTAGCTGGAAGTTATCCACCTAACGCACCAGCTCAGGCTCCTTCCCCACCAGAGAGGTGGCATTCCACGTACCAAGAGCTAGCTTCTGCAGCGAGGGTTGGACCGCCTTCGGGCTGCACCTGACCGAGCCACATAGGTGCAGGCCATCAGATGCTTGCCATTGTGCCCCACCTCTAGGCCTAGCTGCAGAGGGTGGCCCCTGTGACCCGCGTCCGTTCAAGGGAAAACTCAGTTAATTTGTCTTAATTATCATTGGGGTCTATTGAGCCAACTTTTTGTCTAGTCCCTCCTCAGGACCTGTTTGTCATGGGTGACCCTACCATGGGCTTGAAAGCCCCCAACAACTTGGCTCTTTTGATCATTGGGACATGCAAACTCTTCCACCACGATAACGTAGTGGCTCAGGAAGGAGTGGCTGACAATTGGATGTAGAATCTAGGTTAATACTGCCATGCTTTTGAAATTTACTTTTCAACAAACAGGAAGTCACTGTGTGTATTTTAATGTTGTGCAACAAAATTTTTCACATAAATTACTCATTTGGGTCTCAATTTATATGTCGACAAAAGCAATCAACCATGAATGTTGACTTAAGTGGGCACTTTTTCAAATTAACGTGTGGACCGCTACTTGATGAGGGCAATGTAGATGGTATGGTGACGTAAACAGGACTGCCGTAAGATGGTTCCACTGTATCCTAGCATGTTTCAAGATACACTGGATTAGTTTTAGCTCAGTCATGCAGGAACACATAAGGGCCTTTCCCTAACTTCTCCCACAAAGCTGGAAGCTCACATTTGTGCAAAAGTTTCAGTATTCTTAGAGACAAGGAAAATGGCACATTTTAATTATCCCTGCTGGTTCTGTTGTGGGCCAGAGCAGATGTAAAATGTTCCAAATAAACAAGACTTTGCATTGAGCCTATATAACAATGTAATTACAGTCCACGGTAGCCAGAGATTATAATTACATGCTGGGAGCAGATTAGTTCATTAAATGGATTCAGTGTTTGATTACAAAGATTATAGCACACTATAGATCGCTGATTAGGTGGTTTTTGTTCACGTATGTGCAGCTTGCTTCAGTCATAATAGGCTTCAGGCTGTCATTGTGATGTGCAGAACAATGTAATTGGAAATGTTCTCTGTGTATGTAGGCTGCTGTGTCTTGTTGAACACGCGCCTCATTAAGTGATTCTACACACAGCGTTGAAGGCTCTTTCTGTTTGGGTGAGGATATAATTATAATATTTGCCATATTTACTATACGACCTCATTAAAGTTGTACAGTTTGCAAAAGCATTGCCTTTGGCGAAGTCCTGATGTGTCATTTTGGCCGGGTTTGGTATGAAGTAACCTAATTCTGCATTGTGATGACTGTCAAACACCTGTCAAAAGATGTAGTAGACATCTCTTTAGACGGCACAAACAGGTAGTTTTTCTGTGGTAAATTCAACCTGACACAGCGGTATTCCACCTCTGGCAATGGCTGAATGCCAACTTGCAGGGGAGGACTAGACGGTTGGAGCACAAACACATCACCAATAAATGTCAGACCACGTAATATCAGTGTAACCAGTCACTCAACCCCGCTTCTCTTGAAACATTGTGACTCTGCTTGAATACCTAGTAGACTTCACCAGTGACATTGAAAACCTATTTCAGTACATTATTGGCCTGATCTACTAAAGGTTTCCATGCATAAAAACATGTGCAAACTTGACAGTGGGCACAAAACTGATGCACTAACAGGGTGCACCATTTATTGTGTCTGTCAATTGTGCAATTCTTTTTGCGTGTTTTGCCTTAATAAAGAGGCAGAATATATGCAGATTGTTGTAACTCACACAATACTGTGAGAAGGAGATGCAAATGTTATCATTTAACAGACGCAATGTGATTTATCAAGCCTTGAAACTATTTGGAGTTGGTATTTTTGTATCTATTTCTTGCAAGAGTGGAAGGCAGATCCAAGCCACTGCCTTATGCATGGCTGTGGTCAGTGTGGCACAAAGGAGGCAGGCGCAATGGAAGACAACGAATTTTCCACATGGTTGTCAGAAATTAAAAATAGTAGGTACTATTAGTAGTTGTCTATCCAGCAATGCCATTTTAGAGCTGCTGCATTGTCTGGATCATTTCACTGCATCATTGCAGTTAGTGCTGATGTAATGATGAGCCGTACACCGCTATTGAGTTGTGTGTGCCTTTTCATAGTAGTGTGGATTTCACCTGGTTATGCAGCATCTAATTAATGTGTAAGTAGATAAGACTATGATGCAATGATGCAAAAAAAACAACTTAAAACATTTTAATAACTACTGTATTACTACTATTACTATAAATGTCAAATTGTATGGAAATGGAAATAAAAAAATTTATACCATTATTTTATTCAAAAAATAATACACAATCTTTTACTGCTGGACTAGTACTGGACCCCAGATCCAGAGGAAAGAGGCGGGTATGCAGGTAAGAAGTCTTTTAATAAAGTTTTTAAAGACAAACAAATTAAGGGCGAAGCTGCATACAGGAATGAAACAAAAGAATGGTACCATGGACAATTGACACAACTAGTGCTGAGAGGTAGCCAAGCTGCAAAGCAGGGAGCACTCGAGCAATGTCCACACGTAGCAGGGTATTTGTAAAACTGCATATTTCTCCCTTTCCGTTTATGAAAAAAATTGTGTCCACACTAACTTGTTTTTAAAAAAAAAAAGCACCCTAACGTGACCGTATAAATACACAGTCACAAGCATGCCAAATCTGTAGGAAGCAATAGTTAATAAAATTCCATCCAATCATAATCATCCTCAGTCACCCGTCACTCCAACAAAACATACAACATGGCGCCAGGCCGACCTCAAAGTGCTTCTTTGCTTCTGCTTTTCAATGTGAAGCAGTATTTGGGCTTGCAAAAACAAGCACGCAAAAAGCGCTTGAACATTAGCTACAACCAACACAGTTCTGAGAGCATCCATGTTATTTCTGATGTAAATACAGGTCGTGTGTGACGTCACAGCCTAATTTGTCGCAGGCAGTGACGTTTAGAAACATAATTCCGGTTATTTGCGTCCATGACCAAACGTATAACCAAAGTTTTCTCTAAATCTACACTTCGACCGCAGGTTTTGAAAACCTTTTTTTTGTGCCATATATTTGCGGGTTTGTGTGGATGATAGGCCAAATCGTGAAAAAATAACTTTGTTTTGTGAGATACCCGCCTATGTGTTGATAGGGTGTGAGTACCTTCTGGGGGACCCTGCTGCAAATGTAGTCCTAAAAAGAAGTAAATGTGTTAAAACATGTGGGACGTCAGTAATAACAGCAAAAAGTCCAAAAGCTGTAAGGTGACCAGTCCATACTTGTGCAAACGAGAATAATTCAGCAACTCCCAAGTGCAGTTCAGCTGCTTAAGAGTGGTTGGATCTCATCAAGTGCAGGTGCGCCTAGTAGTCCCGCCTCCAGCTGGAAATAGGACTTCTGCAAAAGAAAGTTGTGGTGTAAACCATGTGTATCAAATGACAAAATACTAATAATACATAATATAGCATCATTATGTTGATGCAATGTTTCTGCTGGAGTTCACCAGTGTGATTACTTGCCTACTGCACCAAAACCTCCAACTCCATGGCTTGCAGTTACTCTGCTCTCCCAAACAATCCATGGTGACAACCAGTAGCAGGTGCAAACATTTAATTTACCACCTTTGTGCCTGTTAAAAATTGTGCAAGCAGACATAGTAGATGGCCTTTAACACACCCACTAATGGTATGTGCCTATTTTTAGTTTGCTCACGCAATTTAGCCCTCGTTATTTGAGACCTTAGTAGATCAGGCCCTATGTGTTCTGTTAAAAGAAACATTTACTTATCCTATATAACAGTAGTAAATTATGAGAATACATTATGAGAATGATTTATATGTGTTAATGTTTAAAATTTAATAGAACATAGATGGTTTGCAGCTTGGTGGGTTTATTTTACTTGATATAATCCAGGCTTCCATAGCCAAACATGTCTTTCCTCAGCATCTGCTCTGATTCCCTATAGACAGACGCAAGTAGGCTTGGGGGATGTTGGGAAATATGGTGATGGGGGTGAAGAGAAAGGTGTGAAAATCAGGTCCAACCTATTCACGCACACACACACACACACACACGCACACACCCAACTGCTTCCAGTCTTTCCACACAAACTCCTTCAGGGCTTTCTGTGGTTTAATTGGTGTAATTATATTTGCATAAGGCCAGAATGTTTCAGGGCACACCAGGCAAACACACACAGCCGTGACAAAATTTTAATAGGCAGCAAATTGAATCTTTTAATATCCAATAGTTCTCCTGCTGAGTGCCCTGAAGGCACGCTCTAATCATACTCTGTATGTTTATTTAGGCAATTGCCATCAGGTCATGTGTTAATCTTAGGAACAAAGATTAATGATTGTATAGATTTTATGAGGACATTTGTCGGCTAGCGGGGGAAAGGGTTAAGATGATAAAAATGAGGTGATATGAAATGTGACCTCTTAACATTATTTCTATACGTTTTGATTGGTCAGAATTTAGCTGCTGTTGATTGTAGAGAGGATGGTCATTGACACAATGCATTAAAATAATCCATCCATCCATTCATTTTCCACCGCTTATCCGGGTCCGGGTCGCGGGGGCAGCAGCTTCAGAAGGGAAGTCCAGACTTCCCGGTCCCCAGCGACCTCTTCCAGCTCCATCAGGAGGACACCAAGGCGTTCCAAGGCCAGCTGTGAGACATAGTCCCTCCAGCGTGTCCTAGGTCTTCCCGGGGGCCTTCTCCCGACTGGGCATGCCCGAAACACCTCACCAGGGAGGCGCCCGGGAGGCATCCGGACTAGATGCCCGAGCCACCTCAACTGGCTCCTCTCGATGTGAAGGAGCAGCGGCTCTACTCTGAGCTCCTCCCGGATGGCCGAGCTCCTCACCCTATCTCTTAGGGTGAGTCCAGCCACCCTACGAAGGAAACTCATTTCCGCCGCTTGTATCCGCGATCTCATTCTTTCGGTCATGACCCATAACTCATGACCATAGGTGAGGGTGGGAACGTAGATCGATCGGTAAACAGAGAGCTTTGCCTTCCGGCTCAGCTCTCTCTTCACCACGACGGTCCGGTACAGCGACCGCATTACTGCAGATGCTGCACCGATCCGTCTGTCGATCTCACGCTCCAACCTTCCCTCACTCGTGAACAAGAACCCGAGATACTTGAACTCCTCCACCTGAGGCAAGACCTCACTCCCAACCCGGAGGGTACAGTCCACCCGTTTCCGACTGAGAACCATGGCCTCGGATTTGGAGGTGCTGAGTCTCATCCCAGAAGCTTCACACTCAGCTGCAAACCGCTCCAGTAAACGCTGAAGGTCACAGCCTGATGAGGCCATAAGGACCACATCGTCTGCAAATAGCAGAGACGAGATCCTAAGGTCACCAAGCTGGACTCCCTCAACACCTTGACTGCGCCTAGAAATTCTGTCCATGAAGATTATGAACAGAATCGGTGACAAAGGGCAGCCTTGGCGGAGGCCAACGTTCACCGGAAACAAGCTCGACTTACTGCTGGCAATGCGAACCAGGCTCCTGCTTCGATTGTACAAGGACCGAATGGCACGTAGAAGCGGACCATCAATCCCGTACTCCCGGAGCACCCCCCACAGGACACCACGAGGGACACGGTCGAATGCCTTTTCCAGGTCTACAAAGCACATGTAGACTGGTTGGGCAAACTCCCACATACCCTCGAGTACCCTTGCAAGGGTGTAGAGCTGGTCCAGTGTTCCGCGACCGGGACGAAAACCACATTGCAGCTCCTCTAACCGAGGTTCGACTAACGGTCGTACCCTTCTCTCCAGCACCCTGGAGTAGACTTTCCCAGGAAGGCTGAGGAGTGTGATCCCCCTATAGTTGGAACACACCCTCCGGTCACCCTTTTTAAAAATGGGGACCACCACCCCGGTCTGCCAGTCCAGAGGTACTGTTCCTGACTTCCATGCAATGTTGTAGAGGCGTGTCAACCAACACAGTCCTCCAACATCCAGAGCCTTGAGAAATTCTGAGCGGAACTCGTCTACCCCCGGAGCCTTGCCACTGGGGAGTGATTTGACTACCCCAATTACCTCAGCCACGGTGATAGAACTGTCCACGTACGTATCCTCAGACTCTGCTTCCTCTATGGAAGGCATGTCAGTGGGATTGAGAAGGGCCTCGAAGTATTCCTTCCACCGACCAACTATATCCACAGTCGTGGTCAGCAAGCCCCCGTCCGCACTGTAAACAGTGTGAACTGGGGGCTGCTTCCCCTTTCTGAGGTGTCGGACGGTTTGCCAGAACCTCTTCGAGGCCGACCGAAAGTCGTGCTCCATAGCCTCACCGAACTCCTCCCACACCCGAGTTTTTGCCTCGACCACCGCCGAAGCCGCGTGCCGCTTGGCCTGCCGGTACCTGTCAGCTGCTTCGGGAGTCCCGCAAGCCATCCATGCTCGATAGGACTCCTTTTTCAGCTTGACGGCAGCCCTAACCCCCGGTGTCCACCATCGGGTTCGGGGCTTGCCGCCACGACTGGCACCGACCACCTTGCGGCCGCAACCACAACTGGCTGCCTCAGCAATAGAGGCACGGAATACGGCCCATTCGGACTCAATATCCCGGTCCTCCCTCGAGATGCAGGCGAAGCTCTGCCGGAGATGAGAGTTGAAGACTCGACGAACGGGAGATTCTGCCAGACGTTCCCAGCACACCCTCACTACGCGTTTGGGTCTGCCAGGTCTGTCCGGCATCCTTCCCCGCCATCTAATCCAACTCATCACCAGGTGGTGGTCAGTTGACAGCTCAGCCCCTCTCTTCACCCGCGTGTCCAGAACATGCGGACGCAGGTCTGATGATACGACCACAAAGTCGATCATAGACCTGCGACCTAGGGTGTCCTGGTGCCAAGTGCACTTATGGACATCCTTATGTTCGAACATGGTGTTTGTTATGGACAAACTGTAATTCGCACAGAAGTCCAGCAACAACACACCGCACGGGTTCAGATCAGGGAGGCCGTTCCTCCCAACCACGCCCCTCCAAGTTACACTGTCATTGCCCACATGGGCGTTGAAGTCTCCCAGCAGAACTATGGAGTCACCAGCTGGGGTGCTGGGGTGCTCCAACACTGATAGACTCCAAGAAGGCTGGGTACTCTGAACTGCCATTCGGCGCATAGGCATAAACCACAGTCAGGACCCTTTCCCCAGCCCTAAGGCGTAGGGAAATAACCCTCTTGTTTACTGGGGATGACTCCAACACAGAGGCACCAAGCCGGGGGGGGCATTAAAATAATATTAATCATATTTGATGCCTATAATTGAAATTCTGATCCATTCAGAATATTTTTTTACACACACACACGCACGCACACACAGTCAGCAGGTAAGGGTTATGTGCTTACGTAATAAATAAATCATACTGAACACACTTTTTTATTACAAATTAATAGAAATACTGAAAATAATCCATCAAGTTAAAACATGGCACACTGGCTCACTACACAGTACTTTCAGAAAGACAAGTCAAAAGAAAAGTTATTGTATTAATGCAATTGCTCCTCCCGTGAAATGACAGCCTATGAGGCTCACTGGTGGGGCTGGTCGTCAGCAGGTACAACCAGGGCAGCGCAACCAACTTACCTTGGCTGACGAGGCTTCCTGGGGGAATGAGGAGAGGGAGAAGGAAGTGTGGATCGTCATGACAGTGCAGCGTGAATCTTTGAGTAGTGTGCAATGGCAGCATTGGTTTCTCATACAGCTTGTTATAGAACATTTTTAATATTCTGTTGTATTCTGGGCAGTTATTTAAATATGATAGTATCTTGTTTCTATTCTTGTACAGACATGTAATCCTCCACTGTTTAAGCCCAGATACAGTAAGCGCTCCACATGTTTATGAATGCCTATGAACCTACGCCATCCATCCATTTATCCGTCCCCCCACCCTCTTCTCTTTTACAGCTCACAGCCATGCCCCTCACCTTAAAAATGAAATCGGAATTCTCTCTCTGTCTTTCTCTTTTTATTGATGAGGGTCTCTGGGTCTTTTGTTCATCCACCCGCTCATGCGGCCTGTTTCCGTTGCTGTGGCAACCGGCTGTATATATATATACACAAGCACACACACACACACTTACTGTTGCTCCGGGAGGGAGACAAATCGAGATGGTTAAAAGGAATAGGGTGCACTTGAGAGGGATGAGCTGCCGCGCCAAAGTCAGAATAAAGGACATAAGAGTGGCCAACATAAGGTTTACAATTTGTGCGTTTAGTTTAGCTCTGCAAATCAAATTTTGTCAAGAAAAAACTGCTCAACAAAACCCCGGAAGAGCCCCAATTAGGCTGAGTGCTGTCCTTCAAAGGTTCAATTTGAAAGTAGAAACCAAGAGAGACAAATATTGTCAAAACAAGCTAAACAAGGATTGAGACAATAAATATTGTCATCCACGTTTGAACAGCATCTTCCTCCCGCCATTCGTCTGTGTTTGCCATGTTTGAGGCCCTGTAGGAATCCAAACCCCGCAGACAAGCGGCCATCTGCCATCTTGGCTCCGCTCCAGCGAAGCTTTGTCAAGCCGTAATGGCGCCTGCTTACTCACAGGGCAAAAACTCACATTTTTACATTTTAAAGTCTAAAAGCAGACTATTTCAAACTAGAATCATGTGACTGCAGGCTTAACTTTTAAGTTAATTAGTGTATTTTTGAATTTTTTAATCAACATTTTAATTCTAAATGTATCCAAAGCCTTCACTGTTGTTTCCTACATCCTTTATTGCATTTCCAATGAATATGATTATAACAATCCTTGTCTGAAGACCCTATTGGTGATAGCATTTGCGTTTATGTTGGGCCTTTTTCTGTCTTTTAGCAAGTCTAAAGGATTAAGGGGGTCCCATGTTCTGGGTCTATATAATTACAGATTATATGTGATTACACAGCACACTCAGATGTGTATGTTGCTATAATCATATGATCATTTAGACTTGTAGGGACACTCAAATAATGTCAGATTTAAACTACTTGATTTACTAGCAAGGTGAGTTTAAGGTAAGGGGTGATACGTAAAAATTTAATTAGACATGTGTATGTTGTCTCAGTCCAATTGCAATTGATCCAATGCCCTGAGAATACAATGACATAGATGAATGAGAATATTCACAGATATACTGTACATATGCATGCATTCTACTATAAAAGTGAGATCAGTACGAGGTCAAATGCTGTGTATAGTGAAGATGCATGTCTGTGTGCATAGGACATGCGTGCTCAAGTAAACATGTATGTGATATATGGTGTAATGCTGAAGATTATAATAATATATTCATATGTGTGCATGCCTCAGATGGTGTGAGATGGCAGGGGATTGTCACATGTAGCAATGCTGGTAATAATAGTTTGTGTGCCTGCGTCTGTGCGTGCGTGCGTGCGTGTGTGTGTGCGTGGCAGAGTGAGGGGCTCATTCATCTGTGGGATTAGTGGATTTAGAGTGAGCTTAAGATCAACACTAAGCAGGCTCCTCCTGCATACTGTACAGTACTGATTCTTTCAGTTCTGGTAATGGCTTGACTGAACACAATATGATTCATCTAACTTCTTAAATATCACATTTTATTAAAAATTTTGGTTGTGAACCTTTTCCTATAAAATGTGGTATTCCTGCGACTTTCCAGGGCTGACCTTTTTAATTCGCCATCAGATTTGTATACGTACTTGATATTGCATTTCTCTGCTAAATCACAAATCCAACCTGAATTTCCCTGCAGCTTTGTCTTCATGGTGAATCAATGATTTCTGACATTTCAGTGGGGGAAGGAAAATGCACTAATGTGGTTTTGAAGACATGTAAAAAAATAAATTAAAAAAAATCTTCCACTGGCTCGACAGGTCATGTCAAATTATTCTTGCTAGAAAGTAGTGGCCTCAGAGGGGAATGCAGAATTCATTTCCAATTATCTTTTTCATCTTATAAACGCCTCTGCAACCTTGAAAATCTGAATTATGAAAAGTAATAGGGCAGAAAAATAAACCACAGACTAAATCTATACTTACACTGACCTATTCATTTCAGCAGGGCACAATAACAAAGAAACTGTGTGATAGGACCACTGGATCAATACAATATATGCGGCTAAATGGTCTAAAATCACAATAAAATAATAGCCCCTCTGTGCATATGGCCGTGTGCAAATTGTTTTGCTCTAAGGCTTCTGATGTCCAACTGGGTCCTCCACACCAGTCAATATAGGCACAACACCGTCAATACCAACACAAGTGCATATTGACACAATAGGCAATTTGTGGAAAAAGGCAGTTTAGGCCATGTTTTGTTCCCTCAACGTATGAAAATGTTTTCAATGCATACTAAATTGCAAAAATGATTTTCTCATTCATCATCTTGTTGCTCCAAGCAGCTTGGATGCTATTCACTGTGAAAGAAATATAAGATAGATTGAGGTAATAGTATTTTTTGCCGGTTTTCATGCATTATGTTACCACCAATCTCAATGATCTTTAAACTGCTGCAATGTTAAGAAGCCTTTCAAAGACAGCTAGATTTGTCCTTAAAATGTCCTTCATATTTGTAATACTTGTGCATTGGAATGGCAAATGGCAAATTGGAAATTGTTTCACTAGTGATTTTCCACTACTTCATAAAATATTAGACTAAAAATTAGACATGGCTTTTGAAATGTGGTTCAAGAGAACTTAAAAATAATAACAATAATAATTCAGCTCTTTCCACAGATGGTCAATTGGATTTTAATAAGTGATCAGAGGTGGATGTGTGTTTTGGGTCATTGTCCTGTTGGAGGACACATCACCTTGCTCCAGACCAAACTTTCTGATACCGGGCAACACATTTTAAAGACAACCTGTGTCGAATGCATCAAAGCATCTTTAGAACATAACCTAATCTGCGCCATTACAGAGGTATGGCTTTTTTTTCTCTGTTTGCTTCATTTTTGTGTCTGTAAAGATAATTCATGTGATTTGCCAAAAAGTTTCAGATTTGCCTTCCTGAAGCTTTGTTGTTGTAGCCTGTCAATGTACAATTTGTCAAATTCTACTATTTTTTATATATAACTTTTGTCAGTTTTGAGTTATTTTAGTGACAATGTGGGTTTTCTTTCTTTCACAGAAGGATACCGACATGACACCAAAGGACATTTGAATTGTCTATGGAAAGTTGAACCCTATTTAATCTGTTTACTTAAGAATCTACACAACAGCGAGGGCAAAACAACTGACCATGAGGTATTAAGTGTATTTGACACAAATACTCTAGTTGTGCCATGGCTAATGTCATCTGTCTCGCCCAATAACAAGGTGACACCCAAAAACACAAGAGTGGCACCAATGCCTTACAAACGTCTCACAACAATTGGATTGTAGTGGCATTAACAACCAGGATGGAAAACAACTTAAACCCTAATATCCTTGTTTCTAAAACCCCCCAAAAACACTTGCCAAATAATCAGCTTATAGTATGTGAAAAGACTGCTGGGGCTCACTGCAGCAGACAGCTGCAGCTGGACACTCTACAGAGTTTCCTCTACATGTAATTGATCATGGCGGTGCGCCACTACAAAATAAAAGCCACCACACCTTGATAATGTGTTTTTTTAAACTGGAAAACAATATATATATATATACTGTATATACATATACATATATATATATATATACATACATATATATATACATATATACATATATACATATATATATACATATATACATATATATATATATACATATACATATATGTGTGTGTGTATNTATATATATATATATATACACATATATATATACATATATACATATATATATATACACACACTCTGACTTGTGCCGCAACGGGGCACCGATGCTGTTCGTCGACAGGGTTCCGCTGGAAATTGGATTACTGTTGGTCGAAGAAGGAGAGGAGGAAGGTGTGTCCGTAGGATGAGAGAGAAGAGGAATGCCAAGAGTCTAGGACCGAGAGTAGGCACTTTGAATGTTGGTACTATGACAAGAAAAGGTAGAGAATTAGTTGGCATGATGCAGAGGAGGAAGGTAAACATAATGTGCGTCCAGGAGACCAGGTAAAAAGGTAGTAAGGCTAGAAGCTTAGAAGCAGGGTTTAGGCTGTTCTATCATGGTGTAGATAGGAAGAGAAATGGAGTAGGGGTGATTTTGAAGTAGGGGTTTGCTAGCAATGTCCTGGAGGTAAAAAGAGTGTCAGATAGAGTGATGAGCCTGAAGCTAGAAATCGAAGGTGTGATGTTCAATGTTGTTTGTGGGTATGCTCCACAGGTAGGATGTGAGATAGAGGAGAAAGAGAAATTCTGGTCAGACCTGGATGAAGTAATGCAGAACATCCCTAGAAGTGAGAGCGTTGTCATTGGTGCAGACTTCAATGGACATGTTGGTGCAGGAAACAGAGATGATGAGGAGGTGATGGGCAAGTTTGGTTTCCAGGAGAGGAACGCCAAAGGACAGATGGTGGTCGACTTTGCAAAAAGGATGGAAATGGCTCTAGAGAATACTTTCTTCCAAAAGAGACAGGAACACAGGAACACCTATAAGAGTGGAGGTGGGAGCACACAGGTAGACTACATCTTGTGTAGAAGGTGTAACCTGAAGGAGATCAGTGACTGCAAAGCAGTGGTAGGTGAGAGTGTAGCCAGACAGCATAGGATGGTGTAGGATGACTCTAGTGATGAGGAAGATGAAGAGGGTAAAGGCAGAGCAGAGGACGAAATGGTGGAAGCTGAAAATAGAAGAGTGTTGCTTGACTTTTTACGAAGGAGCTGAAACAGTCTATGGGTGGCAAGAAGTCCTTCCAGACGACTGGACAACTACAGCTACTGTGATCAGGGAGACAGGTAGGAGAGTATTTGGTGTGGCATCTAGAAGGAAGGTAGATAAGGAGATGGGGTGTGGAATGAGGAGGTGGAGGAGAGTATACAGAGTAAGAGGTTAGCTAAGAAGAAGTGTGACACTGAGAGGACTGAAGAGAGTAGACGGGAGTACAAGGAGATGCAGCGTAAGGTGAAAGTAAGGGTGGCAAAGGCCAAACAAGGGGCTTATGATGACTTGTATGCTAGGTTGGACAGCAAGGAGGGAGAGAATGATCGTTACAGGTTGGCAAGGCAGAGAGACAGAGATGGGAAGGACGTGCAGCAGGTTAGGGTGATGAAGAATAGGAATGGAAGGGTATTGAAAGGTGCCAGTAGTGTCATGGGAAGATGGAAAGAGTACTTTGAAGAGTTGATGAATGAGGAATATGAGAGAGAACGACAAGTAGAAGAGGTGACTGTTGTGGGCCAGGAAGGAGCAAAGATTAGTATGGAAGAAGTGAGGAGGGTATTTAAGAGGATGAAGAATGGAAAGGCACTCAGTCCTGAGTGCCTGTGGAGGTATGGAAGTGTCTAGGAGGATGGCAGTAGAGTTTCTGACTGGGTTGTTTAACGGGATCTTAGATAGTGAGAAAATGCCTGAGGAATGGAGAAGTGTGCTGGTGCCCATTTTTAAGAACGAGGTAGATGTGCAGAATTTTGGCAACTACAGAGGAATAAAGCTGATGAGCCATACAATGAAGTTATGGGAAAGGTTAGTCGAAGCTAGAATAAGGGCAAACGTGAGCATTTGTGAGCAGCAGTACGTTTTTATGCCTAAAAAGAGTACTACAGATGCAGTATTTGCTTTGAGGATGTTGATTGAGAAGTACAGGGAAGGTCAGATGGAGTTGCATTGTGTTTTTGTAGATCTGGATAAAGCTTATGACAGGGTGCGCAGAGAAGAACTGTGGTATTGTATGATGACATCTGGAGTGGCAGAGAAGTATGCTAGAGCGGTGCAGGACATGTACGAGAACTGTAAGTCAGTAGTGAAGTGTGCTGTAGGTGTGACAGAGGAGTTCCTTGTGAAGGTGAGGTGGGACTCCATCAGTGATCAGCTCTGAGCCCCTTCTTGTTTGCTATGGTGATTTACAGGCTGACTAACGAGGTTAGACAGGAATCTCCATGGACTATGATGTTTGCAGATGACATTGTGATATGTAGTGAGAGCAGGGAACAGGTGGAAGAGAAGCTTGAGGGGTGGAGGTTTGCCCTGGAAAGGAGAGGAATGAAGGTTAGCCGCAGCAAGATGGAGTACATGTGTGTAAATTAGGGGGACTCAAGTGGAAGAGTGAGGTTACAGGGAGAAGAGATAAAGAAAGTGGAGGATTTTAAGTACTTAGGGTCAACAGTCCAGAGCAAGGGAGTGTGTGGAAAAGAGGTGAAAAAGCGTGTGCAGGCAGGCTGGAATGGGTGGAGAAAAGTGTCGGGTGTGATGTGTGATAGAAGAGTTTCAGCTAAAATGAAAGGAAAGGTGTACAAAACTGTGGTGAGACCTGGGATGTTGTTTGGTTTAGAGACAGTGCCGCTAAGGAAAAAGCAGGAGGCAGAGTTGGAAGTAGGAGAGATGAAGATGCTGAGTTTCTCTTTGGGTGTGACCAGGATGGACAGGATCAGGAATGAGTGTGTATTAACCTAATTAAGTGTCCAGCATGCATTGGAAGAAGATAATGTTGAGGTTAACTGATTGGAAATGGCAAATCCTCTAACACAAGTTGATGCTTCCCCAAGAGGAACCCGTGCCCTGGCATAGGGGTACACTCTGCATAACACACACACACACACACACACAAACACAGCTGGACCGTCATGAGACATACTTCCTGCCGTGTGGGAACAAACCATCTTGACAGGGAGGGAACGCATAGACACTCATATGCACTCTGTTTTCAGTCACCTGTACAATCACACACACTCTTTAAGCTGCGTGTGAGTGCAGAGGATAAGTGCTAACAATGATATCACTTCAGGCTCTGTAAGTCTCCTGTTTCCTCCCACCGGGCGAGGAGTGCTCAGAATGAAAGAGATGAAAACGGGAGTGTCAGAAATGAAAGGGAAGCCTGTTAGCTCCTGCTGGGTGATGAGTGTGTGAGGGAGAACAAGAGGAGGTGAAGTTTAAGAGGGCGGACAAGGAATTTGTCCGCATGGTGCGCAGTTGCAGGTCAGGCTTGGCGATTGCAGACAACTACCATAAATGGAGCCAAATAAGCTAACGTGATTTGTCTCTAAATGATTTGCAGATAAAAGCCAGCTGGTGTATGTCGTGTTTGTCTCCATCATGCACATGGCGACAGAGAGAAACTCAAAATAGATGTGACTATTAAAGGCTTCCTAAATTGATGAATAATAAATGTATAATGGATGTAATCTTATTACCCTTTAGGTAGAACCCCTGTGCTCACCTTATGGAAGGATGCCAACGTAAATGACAAGCAATATTTTGGTACCCTTTCCCAAAATGCTAAAAAAGATTCCAAAAAAGATTTTGTACAGTATGAATGTCTCTCATTTTTTGGTTGAAGTTTGACAATGTTTCAGGGGTATGGATTTTTGGAGAAAATGATCCAATTTGCATTAGTGATGGTGTTCATATGATTATAGTTTTCATGGTCTAAATATTTGCCAGCCAACCTCAGGCCTTATTGTAAACGTAAAAGCCTTGCCTTTGTTTTTACATGTGACAGGCAAATATTGGTACCATTTGTGTTGATCGCTTCTCTGATGACAAGTAGATCTGATAAGGTGTTGTTTGGTTTGCAGTTTATATGGAATTTGTTGCAAAGAAGTTGGACATTCTTCAAGCCCTTTTTTTCTGTAGATAAACCCAAAACGGGAACAGTCATGGGATTGTATTCAACTGACACTTCTTGAGATGGTAGTACACTTTTCTTGGAGAATCCACTATGATGCAGCTTTTTTCCTTTATTCAGCTTTCCACTAGACCGCCCCTCCTCGCTCGAGTCTTTCATGTATGGATCAGAGAATCGTACCACTTATCGCAGCAGCCTAAAGAGGCTTTGCTACAAAAGGTGCCGTGACATGCCTGATTTAACAGGGCGCACACAAAGACCCCTCTACGGCGCCCCCTCCCTGACTTTTCTTTTTATCCCATCTATACACAGAATAACCCTGGTGCATCGCGTTTTCAAATACACTTTTTCTCACCGCAAATATAGTGTCACTATTGTGGACTTTTGCACACGCACGTCTAGCCATCTTAAGTCCATGTTCTCTCACAATGGGATGAGCCGGCGGGATTGCTTCATTTCTTTCAAGTGGGCACGCCGTCGATCTACTTATGATAGACTGGCTTGAATGCTGAAAAAAGTGAAGAGACGGTGAGGAGAAAGTAATCCTGAAAAGAGTGCAGAGAACACAGGAACAGAAAAAGAATCCTTTAGTCCACCATCCTTCAGAATCCTTCGGTTGAACAAAGCAATAATTGATGGCTGTTTTTGTGTCAAAACTAAAGACTGAGAGGCTGTAGTTTGTGCTACCACCGAAGGGTCCAAAACAGATTGTTCATTGGTCAGGGCAATGTTCATGAAGTGTAGATCAAAGAGAGGACAGGAAAAACAAATATATTTTAGACTATTAACCAGTTGTGATTAAATTAAGACACAATTGAAGAGGTAGACCTGTTGCCAGAGTGACAAGAGGCAGCATACCCCCTCTCTCTCCCTTGCAGCTTTTGCTACAGTGATGTCATTGATGGCCCCCTGGCCAACAGCACAAAGGCACCACTGGGTGTCCTTGCCTGCATTCTCTGTCAGGTGCTACCCCACCAAGCCTCTCACTGTGTGTGACTTTTTCTGTCTTTGACTTATCCAACTTTGGTCAGCAGGCAACCAAAGAGGTTGGCGCTCAATTTCTTTTAGGCAGAGCAGGCTTCAGGAGAAAAAGATTTCCAGTGGACCCGCTTATGTCAACACCCCTCAGAGGGCTGACTCTCATCAACACAAGTGATTGTCAACGTAACCGAAAACAACTATTGCTTGCACATTTATTTGTGACTTTGGGCTGAGATAAAAGGAGAATGGGTTGATAAAAAAAAGGAATTTTGAATCTACAACAATTTGTTGACATGGTTTTAGTACATTTTGCTCAAAAGAGAAGAACGGTTGCCGAGCCACGTTGGCCACAAGTGTGGCGTCCGTCTTGCTGCAAGGTATACAGTGATGCCTGCCTCATCATCATTTTGCCAACATAATATTTGATATTTTTATTACGAATGTTAAATGATTCAACATTTTTAAATTAATTACAGTGTGCAGATTAATATATCACGATTAATCACTATTTGGCCGCACAGTGGCCTACAGGTAAGCATGTTGGCCACATAGTCAGGAAACCTGTGGTCAAACCTTTGTTGGACATCTCTGTGTGGAGTTTGCATGTTCTTGTGGGTTTTCTTCGGATACTCCGGTTTCCTCCCCCTTCCAAAAACATGCATGTTAGGTTAAGTGACGACTCCAAATTCTCCATTGGAATAAATGTGAGTGTGAATACTAGTTTGTCGATATGTTCCCTGCGATTGGCTGGAGACCAGTCCAGGGTGTATCCCGCCTCTCGCCGAAAGTCAACTGGGATAGGTTCCAGCATACCCCTGCGACCATAATAAGGATTACGCGGCATATAAAATGAATGAATGATAATCATCATTTGCCTCCATGTGCGAAATATGTTCATTTTTCCTGTATTTTATGAACAGAAAGATAAATAACAGGATACAATTTTATATATAGATACTGTATGTACTGCACAAATAAGAGCGGGGCCGGGGAAGGGGGAAATGACCGGGCCTTTTAAACCTAAATAATAAAGCTCACAATAACATTATTTCACAAGTCCCACGTCAGGGCCCCTGCCAAAGGCATGATGCCCTCCCAGCCCCCCCTGAATCCCCGCCCCTGATATGTATGTATTAACAGCTCCAAATGAACTAAAAATTTAAAACAAACTAAAATATATTGTGTATTTGCCTAACACTAGCCTCTTTATTAGTCGCATAAATCAGACTTTTACTGTGTTATTATGAGCAATGAGGGGTTGTGTTCAAAGTCGAATTCACATGTTTTGAGTGTATTATCAGAGATTTCTGAGCACACTTAAATGCAGCAAATTGTACTTTTCAATTAAGAGTTATATTAGTGAGAGATCAGAATATCCACTTACTGTTTTTCTTTGGCTTTTTGTTTATTAAGACCACACATACAGTACATGCATAATAAAGATGTTGTGATTTGCAGAGTGTCAGTGAAGGCACCTTGCTCTCGTCTAGTGACAATGAAGAAGTTTCATTTCCAGGACAACGCTGACTAGAGACTTGCTTGAGTGTTTGAGATATTTTTTGTTAGAATGATCCCCTTTGGGTTTCAAATTTTATGTCGTAACTTGATGAATTCGTCGACGTAGACGGGTTGTCAACGTAAGTGAAACTGATTTAAGCAGGTTTTATTGTAACATACAGAAAATGTATAGGGACGTGCAGCCAGGAACTAAAAATGGAAGTAAATACAGAGTGATTTCTTGTTTGCAGCAACAACATGAGGTCACAGTTTGAGAGACTGAGAAAAACACACAAATTTGATGAAAAAGAATGTCTAAACATGGATGGAACCAACACAGACTAGAACATGAGTGCAGCACAAATGAGCAATTGCCTTTCTTATCTCTCCACACTCACTCTGTGCATGTCGGTCTTATCGTGCTCATTAATATTGTCTCTTGCATCAGCACAGAACACACTAAGGCCTTCAGCTCTAACTATTTTGAGATAGCTAAGAATGCAGCCTAGTTTTTCCTGTGTGGATTCAGCACTTTTTTAGCCCAAAGCAATTAGACAAAAGCCATAAGCCCTGTCAGGAGCTCAATGCATTGAGAAACAAATCGGCAGGCATATATTCCTTCCTCCATTTGCTATTGCCTCTATCCTCACACCACTTCATTTGTGCTCCTTTGCTGAAATGACTGAAATGATTGCCCAGAATTGCCTGTTAACCTGCCCTCCCCTTACATACGTACCACACATACAGTGTGGTATGTATGCACCAAAAAAGCCAATCTCATCATTCATGTTTCATACAAATTCCACACAGAAAGAGCCAAATGTCCATTACAACAGGGCGGGAGATAAGGGTGCAACATCGTCAAAAGCACTTTGATTAACAAGAACACGCAGTCCAAAGGATGAGCAGAAGGGCCAATATGTAATTATGGAAAGGAGACATGTGTGCACTGTATATCAGAAAGCTGTTAAGATGAGGATGGTCTAAGAGAGCAACATGGCACATACCGTGGGATAGGCTCCAGCATACCCTCGCGACCTTAATGAGGATAAGCGGCATGGAAAATGGATGGCTGGATAGATGGATGTTGTGAGGGAAAACAAATATTTATTGTTTAGATTTCCTAAAGAGGCAAGCATCAGGCAGAAGTAAATTAAGTTCATTGATTCCCGCTTTTTGTGCGGGTTATCATGTGTAGCTGCTTTTTAGGAGTCCAGAACTCTATACAAAGGCCCAAAAAGGAGTATATTATGTCCCCTGTAAAGTCAAAAAGATGAAGTCAACTCTAAATATATACAGTATATTTATAAACCAGCCTGGCAGGAATCTTAAACAATGTACTCTTATGTCTAACAAATTGGTTAGACCTCAAACAAGTAAGGAAGAGAGGCAAACATACTTGTGGTGAGATCCGAGCAGAAGCGGCTACAGAATTCAATTTTAGGGGGATGCAACGTCAGGGTGACCGGAGGGAAAGCTAAAGAGGACACGTTGACATTTTTAATGCTGCTTGCTTTGTGGCTGTAGCTAATCTTTCTCAGGCAGAGGCTTTGCTTCCCACAAATTGCTTGTGCAGTCAGCAAAAGCGCAGCTAGGAAGTCAGTTCATCTTATGGAAGCAGGTTACTCGCTATCAGTCTTGTGTTATTTTCTGAAGTTTTGAGCCACCTGTGCATATTCCAGCCAACGCACACAGATCTTTGCATCACAGTGTTTATGCATTCAATAATTTTCTGCAATTGGCAAATCCTTTCTGGCTGTAAGCACATAAGTCATTGACTTATTGGATCAGCACCGATACTTCCTGGAAGACAGTTCAGACAATTGTTGGGCAGTCAGCTGACACATTGGCAGATCAGGTGAAACCATGTAGACTACTGACAACTAACTCTTTAATGTCCATCTTCTGATGATGTCATGATGGTAAACAGACACAAAGACAAACATTGACCGCATGCTGGACATCATCCAGTGGTTTTGGTGCTCGATGACCAGTCTAGTTGTGGCATCAGATTGTATTATTAATCTGAATGATGTCTTGTAGGTCAAGCTATTTGCCCTGAAGTTGTTGATTGTTGATGAGTCATCTGCTTTTACCAGAATCATCTTCTGTTCTCATGGTACACTACAAACAATGACTTATTGATGAGGATGCAGTCACCAGATCATCAGTAGTTTCTGCTTTGGTGGACATTGAGTTACTCTTTACTTTTTTACTCTCTGACAAAAGACCCCTAAGTATGCATATTACAAGGACTGGACTCCATTTTTTACCTTTTACACTTACTGTACCAGCATAAAGTGTGTGCTTTTTGGGTCAGTGAATAAAATGTCCATAAATGAAATGCAAAAACATTTCTTAACGTAATACATTATTGGCCAATTTTGGATAGTAATTGAGAAACTGACATAGCCTGGCTATCTTTTCTAATGGGGTGAAACCTTTGCACACATTGCTACAAAAACTGTAGTGCTCACGCTTGTAATTAAGGAAGATGTAGTCACTGATGTATAGTTCCAATTGTTTTATTAATGTAAGTTATTTTTATGACACCCTTATTTTGTTTACCCAGTTAAACAAGCTGCGGCTAACATTGCTGTTACTTTGAAAGCCAGAAGTGTGTTGTGTGTGTTGAGAGTTCGTTTTGACGGCTTAAATGAGCTCGGTGCAAGAATAAACATGCCTCTTGTCTTTTTAACTTAGAACCTGCACGTTGTTAGCAGGCATTGTAAAACATTAAAACGGTAAAACACAACTCAGTGTAAACACTCATGCAGTCTGAGTCGCACACACACAGTTACACTAACATTGATAAACTAAGATAATCCATAAAACAGGACTTTCCGAGTTTTCTCGCCGTTGTTTTGACATGTTTAGTTTGGGATGGGGTGAGTTAGTGATGAGATCGCAACCCAATTGAACAATCCGTCGGGGAAATACTTCACACACGATTATTCCTTCTCATCACAATGACATAATTTCATTTACATTATTTCACCTTCCGTTAGATTCCGCGTTTAACAGTAAATTTTGTTTTTATTAGTCAATTCCGCGGTTCTTTCTGCAATTCTGTTAACGCTAAGAAATCATAGGGCCCTATGTACAGTACACACCTTAGTCCGTTAATCTATATTCAGTATAATCTATATTTACCAAGACATCATCCTTCCTGTTTTGAGGTCTACAGAGCACTGACCTCAACCCTAAGCAAGTTGAGATGTTATAATCTTGTAATTCGATACTCATGTGCTCCTTGTGGATGCGCTTCCTGGCACACAATGCACAACATCCATTATTCCATTAAGCCGCACCCCTTTTTAAAGCCCTTCCATCAGCTTGTGAGTCTTTCTAATATTATGATGAAATATCCTTGCTCCAAGTGAGCACCACAAATGCATACTAACCATCGTTAAGTACAAAGTACTTCCCGTAATAACTTTCACAATCATGACGCTATAAATCAAAATAGGTCCCGTGTAGATGAAAGAGTGCAATGTTTATCTGAATTTCTCAGTTAAAGCCGATTTAAAATGACAATTTTTTTTTAGGTTTAGACTGATATGATTGCCCTGTTTCTCTAAACAGGAAGCCTTATCTTCTGTTGCTGTAGGACAGCTGTAGCTTTAGGACAGTGGAAGCATGCTGTAGTCATGCTGGAAACAATCTGTTTTGGCAGGGGATTTTCTTATTTCAAGCTTTTTTGCCCATCTTCTGGAATTAAACTAAAGCTTGCCAAGACAGTCAAAAAGAGTAACATCAATCCCACTGTCAGTCAACCTTTACTCTACGATGTAAGTCAAAAAGGAGTGAGGCTCATGCTTGTGTGACAAAGCAACTGATGTGTGAAATAAAAAGCTGAAGTACACTCCAGACTTTGCCCCAAGTCCCTGAAAGTAAATAAAAAAACACTGTGGATTATCACCGGGCTTCCATTGACCTAGTAGACTGTTAAATTACGACACACACCACTGTATTCTTGTGTGTAACCTAAGACAGGAGATTCACGCTATTTGTGGGGGTTATTAGAGACCCCCATTAACACTCATACAAATGCCTACTTTTGACACTCTAAAGCAGTGAATCTCAGTTATTTTCTGTCACGCCCCCTGTTGTGCTCTCCCCATTTGAAATAACTGAAAATATGTATTTATGTGTACAAACTGAATTTGAAACTGAAACCAGGGAAATTCAACAAAACGGAGAGCTGTGAAGTGTATTTATGAGTCAAATGGCATTTTCCGAACATTCCATTCCCATTCCATTCCATTTTCTTCCGCGTATCCGGTCCAGGTCGCGGGGGCAGCAGTTTCAGTAGGGAAGTCCAGACTTCCCGGTCTCCGGCGACCTCTTCCAGCTCCACCGGGAGGACACCAAGCGTTCCCAGGCCAGCTGTGAGACATAGTCCCTCCAGCGTGTCCTAGGTCTTCCCCGGGGCCTTCTCCCGGCTGGGCATGCCCAAAACACCTCACCAGGGAGGCGCACGGGAGGCATCCGAATGAGATGCCCGAGCCACCCCAACTGGCTCCTCTCGAATCTACCTCTCGAAAGCGGATCTACTATGAGCTCCTCCCGGACGGCCAAGATCCTCACCGTAAAAATGGCATGTTGATTATAATAAGTTTGGACATATTGGCAGGTTTACACTACTAAAAGTACACCCTGCTTCTCCCGCCCCCCCTGACAGTTTACTACTGTGCTATGGCACACTACTGTGCCGTGGCGTAGTGTCTGGTGTGCCGTGGGAAATCATCCACTTTCACCTAATTGGTGTATAAATATTTATTGAAAATGAGTCCACCAATAATGTGCCATTGCTGAGTGTCTGTGCTGTCCAATGATGGGCAGAGTAATCATGTATTAAGCTAAATAGCAGTAGGTGGCAACACTTTATATTGACTTTATATTGTTTCTATAGGCTACATAGATGAATGTTTACATTTTCTGCTGGTGATGTCCCTACAACTAAATGCATGCATTAATATGCAAGGCTAGACTATAATAAGTCTCTGAATGTTTTACTTTTACTTTACATTTTAATAATGTTGTTATCCATCCATCCATTTTTCACTGCTTATCCGGGTCCGGGTAGCGGGGGCAGCAGCTTCAGTAGGGAAGTCCAGACTTCCCGGTCCCCAGCGACCTCTTCCAGCTCCATCGGGAGGACACCAAGGCGTTCCCAGGCCAGCTGTGAGACATAGTCCCTCCAGCGTGTCCTAGGTCTTCCCGGGGGCCTTCTGCCGACTGGGCATGCCCGAAACACCTCACCAGGGAGGCGCCCGGGAGGCATCCGGACTAGATGCCCGAGCCACCTCAACTGGCTCCTCTCGATGTGAAGGAGCAGCGGCTCTACTCTGAGCTCCTCCCGGATGGCCGAGCTCCTCACCCTATCTCTTAGGGTGAGTCCAGCCACCCTACGAAGGAAACTCATTTCCGCCGCTTGTATCCGCGATCTCATTCTTTCGGTCATGACCCATAACTCATGACCATAGGTGAGGGTGGGAACGTAGATCGATCGGTAAACAGAGAGCTTTGCCTTCCGGCTCAGCTCTCTCTTCACCACGACGGTCCGGTACAGCGACCGCATTACTGCAGATGCTGCACCGATCCGTCTGTCGATCTCACGCTCCAACCTTCCCTCACTCGTGAACAAGAACCCGAGATACTTGAACTCCTCCACCTGAGGCAAGACCTCACTCCCAACCCGGAGGGTACAGTCCACCCGTTTCCGACTGAGAACCATGGCCTCGGATTTGGAGGTGCTGAGTCTCATCCCAGAAGCTTCACACTCAGCTGCAAACCGCTCCAGTAAACGCTGAAGGTCACAGCCTGATGAGGCCATAAGGACCACATCGTCTGCAAATAGCAGAGACGAGATCCTAAGGTCACCAAGCTGGACTCCCTCAACACCTTGACTGCGCCTAGAAATTCTGTCCATGAAGATTATGAACAGAATCGGTGACAAAGGGCAGCCTTGGCGGAGGCCAACGTTCACCGGAAACAAGCTCGACTTACTGCTGGCGATGCGAACCAGGCTCCTGCTTCGATTGTACAAGGACCGAATGGCACGTAGAAGCGGGCCATCAATCCCGTACTCCCGGAGCACCCCCCACAGGACAACCACAATAATGTTGTTATACAGAAGCTAACCAATAATAATAACCTAATAATAATAAAATAATACTAAAATACATTATGTACGGGACTTCTCATCTTTCTTTGTTTTGCCATCTTCTTCGTCATAAGGGTTTGCTCTGCAGACTTAGCTAGCTGACTATTTGTTTAAAGGAGGAACGTTTACTTCTTCACCTCTCAGTGACCCTTGTAGGCTACCGTAATATCCAATAATAAGTAAGTTTTGGTGTCCCAGAAAATATTTGAGGGGTGAGTGCAAGACCATCTAGGGCAGTGATATCATTTGCAATCTTGTCTCTGAGGTGCTGGGAACCAAGGACTATGGTTTCAGTTTTATCTGAGTTTAATAGTAAAAAGTTTGAGGTCATCCAGCTCTTTATATCGTTAAGACACGCCTGGCACCTGGTAAGACCGATTTTATCTACTAGTGTCTAATTATTCATTCATTCAGTCATTTTCACCCACTATGATTATTTTAGCTAATTACTAGACTTCATAGAAACTCCGGGAAATCGGTTAAAAACTGGGAGTAGAAACCCAACACCCAATGAAGCTTTTCTCTTAGCTGAAATTGCTTTATTTTAATTTATCAGCCAACAAATCTGTTGTGATATATATTTGTGTGTACACAATATATATATTTATATATATGTGTATATATATATATACTATACTATACTATATATATACTAGTTGTTATACAATGTATATCACAATATAGATTAAGTCGCCCGTCACTAGACCTCACTCATGAATGATAACAAAAGATTGTCGAGAACAACAGATGGAAGTGGAGTCACTTAACACAATAACAAATTTTGTCGATAATATAATTGACAACATTTTTTGAGACTATTTTTTCATTAACTAGATGGCATAATAATAAGAGTAAATTGTATCAAAAGCAATAAACTTAAATTTCTCTATAGAATTTGACATTGTAATTAGAACATCAAGAGCTTTTAAATAAATGAAAAAAACTAAAAAACAAAGAAAAAAAGACTCAATGAAAATAAAATGTACTCTCAATATCTTTTGGCAAAAATTGCTCTCAAATAAAAATAACAATCATAACTAGAAACAATTGAAAAAATAGACTGTTAAGAAAAAAAACCACACACAAAAAAAAACACTCCAATAAAAACCACCTACACACATGCAATTATGTAGTGTACTGTTAAACTACATATACTGTTGAACACATATGCAGTATGTAGTGGCGGAGTAAAATGCAATGTTTCTGATGTCCTTCAGCACGTCTTCTTATACAGTCCAGGATTTGCTGTTTGTGACATGTAGTAGTGTTCAAAATAATAGCAGTGCAATGCGACTAACCAGATTGATCACTGTTATTAGTATATTTTTCTTGCTATGTGGCAAACAAGTTACCAGTAGGTGCAATATATTCTCAGAAAACAAACGAGACCCAGGATTCATGATATGCGCGCTCTTAAGACTGTGCAGTTGAAATTAGTTGAAAGTGTCTGCCGTTGACTTTAGAAATTTGGCAATCCTTTGAATCACTAAATTAATATTTAGTTGTATGACCACAGTTTTTTATAACTGCTTCACATCTGTGCGACATGGTGTGAACCAACTTGTGGCACTTTTCAGATGTTATTCCACTCCAAGATTCTTTAACAACATTCCAGAATTAATTAACATTTCTTGGTTTTGCTTTAGAAACAGCATTTTGATGAAGTTCTCGGTTAGATTAAGGTCTGGGGATTGGGCTGGCCACTTCATAACATAACATAACAAGATTTTGCTGGTTTACTAGTGTGTTTGGGGTCATGTCCTCTTCAGCATAAGGCAACATGACCTTTTCAAGTATTCTGACATATGCAAACTGATCCATCATCCCTGCTATGCAATAAAAAGGCCACACCATAGTAGGAGAAACATGCCCATATCATGATGCTTGCACCACCATGCTTGACTGTCCTCACTGTGTACTGTGGCTTGAATTCAGAGTTTGGGGGTCGTCTCACAAACTGTCTGCAGCCCTTGAACTCAAAAAGAAAAATTTTACTCTCATCAGTCCACAAAATGTTCCTCCATTTTATCTCTTTCGGCCAGATGATGTGTTCTTTGATAAATTGTAGCCTCTTCTGCACATGGGGACTTTGCGGGGGATTCTTGTAAATAGATTAGCTTCACATAAATGTCTGTCACAGTACCTACAGGTAAGAACAGACTGTCTTTGTTCATCCTGGAGCTGATTATTGGCTGAGCCTTTGCCATTCTGGTTATTCCTCCATCCATTTTGATAGTTGTCTTCCATTTTCTGCCATGTGTCTCTGGTTTTGCTCTCCATTTTCAAGGCATTGGAGATCATTTTAGCTGGACAGACAAAACATTTTTGCCCCTCTTCATAAGTTTTCCCCTCTCCAATTAACTTTTTTAGCAAAGTACTCTGTTCTTCTGAACAATGTCTTCAACGACCCATTTTTCTCAGGCTTTCAAAGAGAAATGCATGTTCAATGTAGCAATAAAAATATACAGTACTAATAACAGTGAATAATCTGGTTAGTCGTATTGCACCGCTATTATTTTGAACACTACTCTACATGTACATTCTCCCAGGCGGCCTTACTGTCTGTCAAACATGTCTAAGATTTTCCCAAAAGTTGGCTTTTCAACCGTATTGAAAGGTTGATTTCTTTTGCAATATAGCGAGAGCCACTGCCAACAAAGCGCCTCAGTGTCAGCGTTTCTCTCCACGTGGTACTCCCTGTCTTCCTTATTTACTTATTTACTTTATATGTACTTTATACTTTATAACTTCTTTCAAGCAAATGCAACATATTGGTTTTTTGGTGTTCATGCACCCACCTTGTTCATTCTGTTTCAAACTGAAATATTCCCACAGCAGGGCTGTGGCATTATCTCTAAACCCATTGCTTTTGTGCCTTTGTTCATGTTAGTGTTGCTTGCTCATGAGGCTAACTTACGGATAGCTGGCGCTCACCAGTAGCCGTGCCTCCGTACTGGGACAAAGCGGCTGAAAGGCTATCTTACTTTCTCAGTTCATTCCATTGCAGCACCAACGCGCTCAGACAGATTTAGTGTGAACCCTCTTGTCATCCGGCCTGTATGGTGAAGAACGACGAAGAAAACAAACATGCATGCGTGCATGCATGCATGCATGCACATGTCAACTGAGGTTGGCAAAATTATTTTAAAAATTTATAAAATTATCATTGACAGGCCTACATGGTAGCACCGCCCTCTCAGTTACGTTGCAAAGCGAGGTAAAGAAAATTGACACTAATGTGGTGTGTCTCAGATTTTCACATTAAAATTATCCACCTGAAATAGAAGCAGTTCCAGGACTCTGTCCTGAATTCAGTAATTTTAATCTGTTAAATGAAAATGGAATCTGTTTATACCAGAAGTGCTCACATTTTTTCAGCCTGCAGGCTGCTTCTAAAATGATCCAAAAGTCCAAAAGATCTACCTCCTACTATAAACATACAAAATATATTTACAAATATTTTTGTATTGTGTTTACGCTATTTAAAAATATGAGTATTTATATACATTATACATGTATATCCGGGTGCGCACACTTTTTTAGCATACATGTTACAAGTCAACATTATCTACCACTACAAAAGATATAACATGTATTTAAATCTAAGCAGTAAACTTTGCAACTATTATACTAAATACCATGATTAGTATTTTACATTTACAGTCACCAAGTTTATAGGTAATCCAAATATTTGATATCATTCCACAATTCACAATTCAATTCAATATATCAATAAAGGTAATTACACATAATTGCTCAGTAGTTGTGTACATAATCTCACTAGTATGTCAGTCAAGATAGCTACGTAGCGTTCATTGTACACACGGTTTATGTATTATGTCCAGTTAGCATACGCTATCAAAGGTTACAGATATACATGAAAATGAGTACGCAAAAGACAATGCAGTCAAAGTCAATGCAAATATTAAAAAGGGTTTAGCAATGGGCACGTTCTTCAACGAATGATGAAATAACAAATAAATAATAAAGTGTCGAAAACACACATTTAAATAATGGAGTTCAGAATGCGAAGCAAAGCCATGGATCAATTCACTTTTTTCACTTACCTAGCCGCTAAAATGAACGAATAACTCATATCACATTATATATATAGACATCTTACCGCTGAGTTAGTTTATCCGTATTCACAATAGTAACGATGAAAGTTGCATCTCTGTGTGGTGCTTAAAACGTCTGATCACCACGTTATCTTTACCGTGGGGGGGCCACCAACGAATTAGGAGGAGAGCGTAACGTCAGCTGACTGACGTCATATGATATCCACAAAGTGATGTTTATCAGCTCGTGTTGGTCACACCTGGCTTATACCTTTCTATCTATAAAACTTTTATCCATTTTCTATACCACTGGTCCTCATTAGGGTCACGGGTAGGTTGGAGCCTATTCCAGTCCTATCTTGGATTGGTGGCCAGTCAGTCACAAGGCAAGTATAGACCAACAACCATTCACACTTGCATTCACACCTATGGACAGTTTAAAGTTTCCAGTTAACCTAACATGGAATAAATATGTGCCCAGACAGGAATTTCAGCCCTGACTGGTAACCAGTAGGCTAATGCACTAATCTAGCGCTGAAATTTAAAATGGCACCTTTACAAGTTAGGCTAATAATTACGAGACAACTGAAACACTTACAGCCTAGTTTTGGTTTTTGTGTATGTGCCTATCTGCTTTTTGCAAATCTGCAAATCATGTTTGTTAATACTGCTTTGGTTTTGTTTCTTGTGGGCTTCTTAAAACGACCAATAAGATTCAATTTTGCTATGCTCAGCCTGTTTGGTTTGAACTTGTTACGCGTATAATGAAGTATCAGTTTTGTGTATCAAAATGTAAACATACAACATGCTTTTCTTGTTGTTTTTAGGTGACATGGACAACAAAAAAAAGCCATTCGGTTCCCCCAGCACTGCAAGCTTTGTTTACTGGTCCTCCTCGTTTCTAAGGCAACCAGCAAGGGTCCTGATTGTAGAGGCACTACCACCCTGGTGGTCCAACACCTGCCCAGTACTCTGCGATGCCCTTGATAACTTCTTGTCCCTTGCCTGTAGTCTGGACGGACCCTGCAGGCTCCCACATCTCAGCTTGTACTCCATCAGCAGGCAGCAGGAATGTCTGCTCCCATTTGTGGTAATAAGCATCAAGATAAAAACATTGGTCATTATTTTCTGGCCTCATCTTTTCCATTCTTTTTCAGAAAGTTCATGGCAACCTGGCCAGGTTGCGTTCCTGTGTGGAAGAGCTGAGGTCGATACCGAGTGAAGGCTGCAGCAGAGGAGCGGTCAGAGGAGGTGAGATGCTGCGACAGGCGGTGCTGGACAGCCTACAGCAGTTTAAGCAGTACATGAGACATTTCGGGGCCAACAACCAGGCCAACGACAACAGCTGTGTCGAGGTGAGCATGGAAAAACAAAAACGATTGTCACATAAGCATTGTTGTTATAAGAGGGCTGTTGAAAAGCTCATTTACAGTGGAGTGGAAATACACTTTGAGTTTTTTTAATAAGAATGTGCATTAATGTCTCTTCAAGGTACAGTTGTGGATATCCATAGTTTAAAAGTACCAACTATAGTTTTAAGTGCCTCTTTCAAGAGTCTGTCCACCTTGAAGCAGCTTATGTACACTTCAGTGCAGGGAATGGTCTTGTCTCATCCGCCAGTGAGCCATCTGTCCAAGGGAATTTGTTTGACTGGCATTAGAGAAGCTGCAGCAGTGCTATTGGTCCGAGAAGATCCAATCAGCTGCAGAAGAGTGTCTAATCAGGCGCTTAACTTTTAGCACCTACTTGTTGTGCATACTTCTCCCATGTATTATCATGGGGGTGCATCAGCATGGCTCTATTTCCTGCTGGCAAACAACAAAACTCAATCACATTAATATTCTTCCTGTTATCATCACACAAAGATGATGTCCTGTCCTCTCTAATTACACCAGTCTTCTTTGTTTTCAAACCAATCCTCACAGGAACATCTCACTAAAGTAGAATGTCTTTGAACAGTTTATTTATTTTCAGTGGTTTAATTCCTAAAGTAAAACTCTTATATTCTATCGCACTACTGTTTGTCTTTAAATGTATATGTACATACAATGTATGTATGTGTTTTTTTTAATTATAAATTGTTTTTTGTTATAAACACAGTAACAAACGACAGCTGGACATCGCTGGTGTGAATAGACAAGTAGTGATCTGTTTTATTATTTATTATTATAACAGTAGCTTATTTGGTCTCAGAAAATATTGACAATAATATATTTGAGTGTTAATTAATGGGTCATTCAACATTTTAAAATGCATCTTCATTGTTTCAATGCCGTTCAATTAAAAAAATCTGTTTGTCCAGTTATATTTTTTCATTGTACTTTTCTTAAAATTAATGTTGAAATCTTGTCTTGTCTCATTCTCATGGACCTAATCTTGTGTAATCATCTCGTCTCGTGAGTTGAGTGTCTCATGACCCCCCTACTCATAACACAAAACTTTGTCTTCAAATATACTTATATACAATAGTCCCTCTCATCACGATTAATTGGTTCAGGCAATAAGTAAAGTAGGATTTTAAATAAAGTAGGAGTCAATATTAACAAATGAAATATGTTCATAGTTAGAGCATAAAAAACCTGTTTATGACATTCTATATAATATAATTTTTTTACCATTACAACCCTCTAGACATGAACACTCATGTTACCCAATTTAGTAGAAAAAAGCCATTTAAGACATAATTAAGATTCATTCTAGTGTGTGTTTCAGTAAATGTCTTCCGGACGTGTGGGAGGGAAGCGACATAGGAGATTCACAATTGAGTTTTAGCTGGATTATGGCCACAATAGTAGCTCATCCTTATTATTATTATTATGATTATTATGTCATGTAATGTGATATTGTGCCTGTTGTGGGATAAATAATTATAAAATCATAAAAACCTGTCAGCAATCAAGTCTGGTACACGTTACTAATGACACCTAGTGGCCAGGAAGACTACATCTTAAACTGTATTTGTATTTTAGTTATATTTGAAAATTTTCTATGCTTTAAAATGCTCAATTTAGGCAATAAATACATAACATTTGCGTAAATATGCATTTTTTGGACTTATTATAGTCAACCACGAAACAACCGCCATTTATTAATTAATACATTTTTGAAAAAACGAGCTGCAGTGAAGAGGCGATTGGACCGCGATGGAGCAAGGTATGACTCCATAACCTTTTTTTTTTTTTAGCCTTTTTATACAATTTTTAAAATATTTATTGGTAAATACTGTATATCAAAGTGGCCACAGTATGCAGCTCCTGGTGGAAAATGTTTGGACACCCCTGCTTTAATTGGTCTCTTAGTCTGAATTGAATTCCTGACATCGGATAACTTTTGCACGATACTTTGATTTTTGCAGATAACAATTGTCTTTGAGACCAGACAAACCCAAGATTATTGGCTTCAAATCACACACACACACGCACACTGCATCCAGTACAATTTGCTAACAGTGTTTTATTGTTTTTTATGTCCCCAAAGTGCAGCCTCTGCTCGAAAGAATGCTTTGTTGACAAAATGTCCACAAACCAAAAAAAAAAAAAGAAAAACGCCAGCATTAAACCTTTGTAAGAAATCTTCAGAGGCTCAAGTTGAACCAAACCATGTGGTTGAGCAATTTTTTTCCCACACTGAATTATTCTGCTTTCTCCAGTATATATTTATTCATTTATCCTTCACATTGTTATTTTTTTCTTTATTCCATTTCATTTTATTCAGCTTATCCGGGTCCGGGTTGCAGGGGCAGCAGTCTCAGTAAGGAAGTTCAAACTTCCACTTCTTCCAGTTCCACCGGGAGGACACCAAGGCGTTCCCAGGCCAGCTATGCAACATAATCTTACGTCTGTTCTGTAGCCTTCTGCCAGCTGGGCATGCTCATCACCATAGGTGAGGGTGGGAACATAGATCAACGGGTAAATTGAGAGCTTTGCCTTACGGCTTTCTCTCCACCACAACAGTCCAGTACAGCGACTGCATTACTGCAGACGCTGCAGCGATCAAGATCCCGAGATACATGAACTCCTCCACCTGGGGCAAGACCTCACTCCCTACCCGGAGGTTGCAATCCACCCTATTATTCCATGCAGTGTTGAAGAGACATGTCAGCCAGGCAGTCCCTCAACATCCCGAGCCTTGAGGAACTCAGGGCGAAACTTGTCCGCCCCCAGAACTTTGCCACTGGGGAATGTTTTGACTATACCAGATACCTCAGCCACGGTGATGGAACTGTCCACGTTTGTGCTGCCTCTACGGAAGATAGAGCACCCCAGAGCACCCCTCTGATAGACTCCAAGAAGGCTGTGTACTCTGAGCTGCCATTCGTTCGACAACAGTCAGGACCCTTTCCCCAGCCCAAAGGCATAAGGAAATTCCTTCTCGTTCACTAGAATGAGTCCAACTATATCTAGTCGGCATGTCTCAGCCTCTCGTATGGGGTCCTTCCCCACAGAGAAGTAACATTCCATGTCCCAAGCACCACATTTGACTGCTGAAGACCAGGTCGCCCAGGCGCCCACCCTCAGCCGCCACTCAAATTGCAATGCAACAAACCCTTATGCTTGCCCCTGCAGGTGGTGGGCCTGCTGAAATGAAGGCCCGACCACCGTGCGCTCGCCTGTGAGCCCCTCCCTCAAGCCTGGCTCCAGGGTGAGGACCTGGTATTCCACGTCTGGGCGAGGTGCTGACCCTCCTCTTGTTCTTTTTTATAGAGTCTTCTGAATCAGTCTTTGTTTGGCCCGTCACCTAATACCTGTTTGGCTTGGAAGAACCTACCATGGGCATCAAAAAACAAACAGTAGCTCCTAGTAACACATGGAACTCAAACCACAATGAGGTGGTGATTCACAGGGGAGAATATTGTACTTATTCTCAAATATTTTATTATATACAGTCATTATTAATAATTCTGTTTATTAAAAGACACAATGGTAATGAATTCTTGTTTCAGACACGTTGAATTGTACAAATGTAAACACTTGATGCTCTTTAATATAACTTGTTAATCATGTCCAAAATAAATGAACCATATCATATCATAGTATTTGTTTTTTTTCCCCAGGTTACCGTGGTGACCGGCCGGCCAGGTCAAAGCATTGTTCACCTTATGGAGAAAGGGCTGATAAATGTTGACCTAGTGCCACTCAAACGTCTCTTAGTGGTACAGCTCCACAGTGAGACAGAGTGTGGTCAGGATGCACCCTCACTTGAAGCCTCAAGTGATGCTAGTGAAGGTAGGAAGAAGGATAAAAACAGAAATGCCTTTTATCTCTTTAACTGAGCAGACTTGACTCCCCCTCAAGTTCCACATACTTTCCCACCTAGCTCGTTCTTCATGGATGAAACAATGACCCATTTATACTCTGTGTCTCTTAAAGCATGTGCCAATTTTGTCCTTGTAAGACACCAAAAACCCACTGCCGGAATAGAACGAGGAACATACCTAATTACAAAAATAAAATGTATTTGGTGAGGGTCTCACTAAGCACCGTGTTGTAGTAGAACCGAATTCTCCTCGGAACGACTCTGTAATTGCACATTAAAACTCTGGGGGGAAGATGGAGAAATGGGTCATGGAAAGAGAAGACGTGCTACACAAAGAAAAGGAAGAATTGAGGGAGCAAGATGGGACTGAAATGGTACTAATCAGAAATAAGATATTAATGTGATTTTTTTGTCTACAATAATGATGCTGAGAATAGCAAAGCACAAGCAGCCTTGCAGTAAATGAAAATGGGTTTGTTTAAGAGGAGCAGATAAAGTCAGTTTGAATTAAAGAAATTATTAGGGGCCTAAAGAGGATATGAAGGAGACATTAAAGCAGTGGCGTCCAAAGGGTGGCCTTGGCCAATTTTTGACTAATTCTTCTATTTGTCCTCAGCGTATTAATAAAATTAATTTGTCCAACACTTCCAACACTTTCATCCAGTCTTCCTCTGAATCAGTCAGATGTTCAGTGGCAAACTTCAAACAGGCCTGTAGATGGACTTCCTTGAGCAGGGGGACCTTGCGGGCACAGCAGGATTTCAGTCCTTCACGGCGTAGTGTGTTACCAACAGTGATAGGAATAACGGAGTTAAAATAAACGCCGTTACTAAAGCCGTTGCTTTTTTTAGTAACGACTAATCTAACTAAATACTTTTTCTATTGTTAGAACGCCGTTACCATTACCAACACGCATTACAACAAGTTACTGAAGCTACAAAGTGGTCATCCCACTTGGATCACACAGACACAGGAGGGGCAAAAGTCAAGGGGAGGGGCGACAGATAATCGCATTTAAGTAATGATGATTGGATAAGATTTTATGTTAAGCCAACCAGAGACAGGTGTGCGGGTGTTCGCACACAAACCAGCACATAAAAGCACACACACAAACTATCGGAGATGGCGAGTCCGGAGTCACAGGGAAAGACGGTGTTTTCGAGGTAGAAATACAGGCACTACTTTTACTTAATCGAGGTAAAAGGTCAAAATGTACATGTTAAGTGTACGTTGCGTTCCGGAGCACAGTGTTTGTCCACGTCCTGTGTAATGAAGCGCCTCTTGACTGCACACGCTTCTGCTAAACTCCTGGCCCAAAACACTGTGCAAAACACCGGCAATGACAGCAGGCCAGGTGATGTTAACATACAATCACTGGTTTACTGGCTGAGATGGTGGGATGGCTGGGTGGATGGATGAATGAATGTTAAGGAATTCAAGTTGGATTTGTACTTTCAGTACTATTACTATTCAGTAGTATTTTTAGTAGCCTACTTTTTTAAAAGCAGTTCTGTTAAACTGTTTACTTTTCTTTTTAAAACATACTTGGAGTACTGTAATGTCCACCAGCTGCCTTGAGTTGTGTGAAAGTGTGATTTATTTATTTTATTTTTGCTAGAGATTTTTTGATGTTTAGTTTTGTGAAAAAGAATAAATAAATATTTAAAAAATGCAGGTACTTTTGCTGTCCTACTCTATGTACCCGGCTTGTGAAACCTGTTCTGAAAAAATACAAATTCTTTGACATTTTTTTTTTGTAAGTAATGAAGTAGTTACTTTCCCTGGTAACTAGTTATTTTTATAGTGGAGTAACTCAGTTTCTAACTCGGTTACTTTTTAGAAGTAACTTGTAACTATAATTAATTACTTTTTCAAAGTAACGTGCCCAACACTGGTTACCAACTGTTTTTGTGGTGACTATGGTCCCAGCTGCCTTGAGATCATTGACAAGTTCCTCCCGAGTGGTTTTGGGCTGATTCCTCACCGTTCTCATTATCATTGAAACTCCACGAGGTGAGATCTTGCATGGAGCTCCAAACCGAGGGAGATTGGCAGTTATTTTATGTTTCTTCCTTTTGCGAATAATTGCACATACTGTTGTCACCAAATGGCGATGGCCTTGTAGCCCATTCCAGCCTTGTGTAGGTCCACAATCTTGTCGTGACATCCTTGGAAAGCTCTTTGGTCTTGGCCATGGTGCAGAGTATGGTATCTGGATTGATTGGTTGCTTCTGGTTGCTTCTTTTATACAGGTAACGAGCTGAGAGGGCTGCCAATGTCAGCTCGTTATTTGTATAAGATCCACCTGGGAGCTAGAGATCTTGCTGACGGATACGGGATCAAATACTTATTTCCTTCATGGAAATGCAAATTAATTTATAACTCTTTTTGAAACACATTTTTCTGGATTTTTTTTGTCATTGTTGTCTCTCAGTGTTCAAATAAACCTACCATTGAAATTATAGACTGATCATTTCTTTGTTAGTGGAAAAACTTACAAAATCAGCTGGGGTTCAAATAGTTTTTTCCCTCACTGTATGTGACGGAGCAGTGGCTATACACTGAGCTCCAGTCCAGCCACCCGAAGGAGGAAACTCATTTCAGCCCCTTGAACCCATATCTCTCGACCATGGGTTAAAGTAGGACCGTAGGCCCTTGGCAACAGGCTAGCGAGGTACTGTAGCCAGTTATCCTCAAATTTACAACATTTTTTCACTATATCAAGTCGGCAGTAGCGGCTGCTGGTCATTCAAGGAGGCGAAGCTCATTTTTTTGGGCCCACATCATAAATGTATTTATTTATTCATTTATTTATTTACCTATTTATTGTACAAATTCTAGCCTCCATTCCTTTTCAATGATTTTTTAACTCTGTCGTACCAACTAGCCATTTTTTGCACTGCTTGTTGGGGAAAGAAACTGCAGAGTGACAGAAAAGGGTTGCCAACACAACACTAGACAAAGTTGCTGGGGATGGGTAAACTCTCTAGATCAGTTGATAACAACGAAATTAAAAACTTCGACAATGCTTCGGTTGGAGGTTTACACTTCGCTAACCAAGACTGGCTCGTTTCCCTGTCAATCAAAAAGGGATTCCGCTACAGACAGATTATCCGATCATCATGCAGTAGCCAAGCGTCCGGGCAACCCCACGCTACATAGACCACCAGAGACGATGAGTGTCCAGTAGGCAGGGCAAAGCCCAGCCTTTATCCAATGACCGTCCAGTTTTGTGCAGTGGAACATCCAACTCTACGCTTCCCTGTCGAAGTCAGTAAACGCTCAGTGTCTGATTGTGTGAAAAAAAAGTCCTGGAGTCAGTGTCGTGTCAGTTACCTGTGATAAATAGCTGATTGTAAACATAAGGTATTCTAGCCCATATTTAGTCAATGAAATGTACACAGAAGTACATAATTCACCACTTTTTGGAGACAATTTAGGGGAAACTGGGCTTCCCATGCAGTCTTAGAGCAATCACTACTGCATGTCGGACATGACTTCGTGACTTCAAGTACTAGTAAGGTAATGTAATGTGTCTCAATGTTTTGTGTCATTACTGCCACCTAGTGAGCATAATACTGCATATCACTTGTATTTCAATGCGTTTGACTAATAGTATAGACCCTAGTCTACCCCAGGCAGCCACAACCACATTGCACCTCCTGTGCCGCTCTAACCTTGTAATACAAATTTTAATATAATACAAATACCCTAATCCTCACCCCCTATAACACCATCTGGTCACCCTTCTTGAAAACAGTGACCTCCACCCCATTCTTCCAATCCAGAGGCACCATTACCAACTTCCATAGTGATGGACACGTCCATATTTCTCTACAGAAGGCGTCGGTGGGACTGAGAGCAACCTTGAAGCATTCCTTCCACTACCTATATCATCACCAAGCCCGTATAAACAGTGTAGGCAGACCACTGGTCCCCAGTCAATCGCAGGGCAGACATACAACCATTCACACTCTAATGAACAATTTAGAGTCGCCAATTAACCTAACATGCATGTTTTTGGAATGTGGGGGGAAACCGGAGTACCCGTAGAATACCCACGCACGCACAGGGAAAACATGCAAACTCCACACAGAAATGCCCAACGGAGATTTGAACCCTTAACCTCCTGACTGTGAGGCCAACATGCTACCCACTCGTGCGGCCCTATATAGATTTTATTATTTTCCAAGAGAAATTTAGGTTTCAATCAGCTCTCCAAGAATGCCATGTTATAAACGTAATCACTTGATCACAGAGTAACACAAATATGGGAAATAGAAAGATAAATAAATAATACGTAACTGTTTACTTCCAATTTGTAGTACAATAATACGTCAAATAAATAAATATTATTTATATTAATCCATACATAATAATTCATAATAATACATAATAATATAAAACATAATTTAGTAAAAAGTCCAGTCCAGTGTGTGTTTTTTATCCCACTCTGTTGCATTTAAAAGCCACACAGGGTGGGGAAGGACTGATCTTCTCAGTCTGTCAGTGGAGCAAGACAGTAATAGTAATCTGCTCTTCTGTTGGGAGATGATGCTGTGCATGGGATGATGCTCGTTGTCCATGAGGGACTGGAGCCTCCTCAGTGTCCTATGTTCTGCCACGGATGTCGGGCTACCCACTATAGGGGCCAAATAAAGTTGCAAGTGCCAGAACTTTGATAAATAAGGTGAGAAACACTATTAAATTCATGTGTATTGCATATGTATTCTTAAGTATCTATCTATCTATCTTCAGAAAGAGTGCCATTCTGGGAGTTGAATGATGGGGAATTTAATTATTTTATGCCACAAAGAATGTTAATCCCCTCGAATGGTGATTTGATAATACATGGCCATTCAAAGAATGCAAATATGGGTCAACGTTTTGATGCGGAAGCAGAGAAAGTTTAGATGTTATTTTGCACCCTGAAGGAGATTAAAGAGCAACAACAGCAACATATGAGTCTTAAGACTCCTGCAAACACACTACTACAAGATTATAATGCTCCCTTCTGTGCTTCTTTTAAGAAGGTTAACAATCCATCCATCCATCGATCCGTTTTCTAAACCGCTTATCCTCATTAGGGTCGCGGGTATGCTGGAGCCTATGCCAGCTGTCTTTGGGCGGGAGGCGGGGTACACCCTGGACTGGTCGCCAGCCAATCGCAGGGCAGACATACAAACATTTTCTTGATGATAGTGCTGTCTTGCATGCCACTCTTAAAGAAGAGGAAGAAGCAAGAGAAAACTCATTGAGCAAATGTATAAAAGGTAGAGATGATATAAATGGTATAGATCTGGATAACAGGGGGAAAATATTTATAATGTAAATAGATCATGTTGAATACAAGAAGTGATCAAATGTATTAGCAATTCATGGAAAACAAAGTGGGGTAGAAATAAATAAAATGTGCTTCTTCCTACTCCTTTTTTGACATTTTGGAATTGTGTTTTGGATTGAGTCAGTGTTTTGAAATTGTGTATTTTAAAATGAAGTATTCCAGTATAACCTGAATGCATGTTCTAAATAAACTAAATCATAACCATAACTAAACCAAGACTACGTACAATTAGCCTGTATATTCATATGTTTTGACTACTTCTATGCTGTATTCAACGACAAAACAATGATCATTTATTAATTAAGTATTTTTTGAAAAACAACAAATGTTGAAATTGCGGTGGGGTGACTGTATTATGATTGCCATTATGACTATAGACAATATAACAGACAATACTTACAATACTGTTTTACTTATACTTTTAAGTGATTTATCTGGACCTTTCCTCTTGTTATTCCTTGTGTGCGTGTCTGTGTGTGTGTGTGTGCATGGTGGTGTACGTGTGTGTGTGTGTGTGTGGCCTTGGAACAGTGTAATTACACCATATTATTTCCAGTTTTCTTTTAATCATACTCTGCTTTAGGGGATCTAAGCTAGTGCCATCAAAGCCGACACGGGAGGACTTTCCCCTCCCTCTTTCCTTGTCTTTTCTCCCCTGTGAGTTACTGGTTGTCTCTGCCTTTTTCCATCCATCCATATAGCTCTTAATATCAGAATGAGTAGGACTTCTCTGTTTGTCTCCGCTCCCCTTTTACATGTTATCAAATTTCATTTCCTGTCTGCTTTTATCTTCTTTGTACATTATCTTTCTTGTTTTAACAGATTCAATCTTGCCCGAAGTCAGCTGGGATAGGCTCCAGCATACCCCCACGACCCAAGTGAGGATAAGTGCCATAGAAAATGGATGGATTAATGTTGCATTAACTAAGACTGGGACCACAATCCCTCATTTGAGAGCATTGATGGCTTAAATGCAACAGTCTGCAACTTGTTTATCCTGACAGGTTATCAAGTTGTTAACATGCAGAGAGGACAATGCATGCTCTAAACACGACAACACGACTAAACACGACAACAGACAGATGTAGAATGACGGTCTCCCTGCGGACATTCAACGTCAGATTAGACAACTGATTATCCTGTAAATCCTGCCAAGGTTGTGGGAGTTCTTTTTAGTGTAATAACATGGAGCCTGAAACTGCCAGCAGTAAATGATGTATGCCTTCTCATCAGATGACTGCCACCTCAAACAACTGAGGCATTTTATTTGGGGGGAGAATTGTTTTTCCTGTCTCTGGAACGCTTTAGCCATCTTTACACCCCACGCATGTGCATGGATCAACACAAGTCCGCTTTGAGCTGCCAGAATAGTGAGTGTTTTAACTTGATGACTCACAGTTAACGACAGTTAAATTAGTATTATTTTGTTCTTGTACTATGTCAGCAATCATTTAGACCTGCAGAGAAGTGTGGGGGTGTGATAGCTGTCATTTTCTGTCCACAGTTGAATCAATGGTATATTAATCTTGGGTATATCTTCCCCTTTCTGAGCATATCAGAAAGGGGAAGATATAACATGAGCATGTCATTTTAAATCTTTCTGTTCTGCAAAACCCAAAGTTGTACTTTGCTTGTTAACTGAACTAAGCAAAGCTAGCACACAGCCACCTTCCCAGTCCTATCTGTAAATATTTCTGTTTTTATACAGTCTGCATGTGTGAGCAGCCTACTGGGATACATATAGATACCATTTCTACTTTTTCAGTAATGGCTTCAATGTAGGAACACTTTCCAGACTTCCTGCTCAGCTGGCGTTTGTGCTCTCTTTCTGGTTCTTTCTCTTAGTTATTTGGTTTTCCAAAACAATCAGCCTGTCGGCTGTAATGTGCAGTGTGCTCAAGCGCCTGGGAAAAAAAACCCACCACGAGCTTCTGACACTGGACCACAGCTACCGCACAGCAAGTGCACTGCAGACGCTATGCAGAAGAAACAAGGCTTGTACTTACTGTCATCTTTGCGGTTTCATTATTGATATATTCTATTATTTTTTTTAAACCTGACTGTGTCCACTGAGAGAAAGATGGCAGCTCATTAATTCAATTGCCTGCTCAGAAGCCCAAAAAGGCTTTCATGTTCTCTTAAATTTCTTGTGTCCTCGTTCCCTGTAAATCTTCTCCGTCTATCGCCTCCATGCACTCTGGACAGTCCTTTCATTTCCTGTTAATTTTTGTAGACTGTCCTCTGCCTGAATGCCAGCACTTGATCTTTTGCCTAGTCTTCACTCTCCTCTTTTCATATCACACGTCCTTGCTGGCATATCAGTATGGTTAGTGATGTGCTGTGAGGTTCATGGCTTGTGAGGCACTGACTCTTTTGTTTTTTTTATGTGAATACAGGTTGCACAGTAATAGGTTAACAGAAAAACAGAAAATTATTCACTTCGGCTAAACAAATGTGTTCAAATACTTGAACTGTAATTCATTTAAATAATGAATTAGTTAACACCCCCCACCCCGTTTTGACAGCAGGCGGAGGCACAATATCTTCCCAACACATAGTCTGATGCTCTTTATAAGGTTATTATTTTTCACATCAACAGCAGTGCAATTCCAGCACTAAATATGTATCACTGTATTAACTCACAAACACGTTTTAGACACCAGGGACTTGCATTCAAGGCCACTCCGAGCATTACATAGAAACAGACATAGAAAATGGATAGATGGATACAGTTCAGTAGACAAATATTAGTATTTATTTTATGTTATCTTTATTTGTTTTGTTTTTTTAGGCTCTTTTTTTTCAGAGCCTCACCTGCCTCCCCGACCTCACTTCACTGAGTATGTTGTAGCCCATGAAAGGATTCCCTCCCATTTCATCTTGAGCAGGGTTACTATTTGCAGCAACACATCATCAGTAAGGTAAAACTAACCAGTCTCACAACCGTCTAACCCGGCTCTTGTTCCCTATTAGTGGGTGAACACTCCAGCGCTTGGTGAATTTAGCTTCACAAGAAAGAGCCGACATCAAAGGATCAAAAAGCGTCGCTATGAACGCTGGCCACCACAAGCCAGTTATCTTTGTGGTAACTTTTCTTTTCCTGCTTGAAACCCAAAAAGTGAAATCATATGCTGTCCCGTTCCGCCCTTTGTCCCAGTGTCCTTTTCAAGTCTATGTCAAATGCCTGCCATAAAGCCAATGTGTGCATGAGGCAGTTAGGTCACACTGCTACTAGTGTGCGGAGAGTCCATGTTGCAGGCCGGTTGATCAATGTGCTATTTGTCACAGTCTCAAACAACATCAATGAGCTATTCACCATTGATGTCCATGCAGAGCAGCATACAGACTGATGGCTGCTTTGTTGTGTGTCATTTTATAAGGCCACGGTAACATGTGTAGTGTATTTATTCTCCCAAGATACTAGTCTCCCAGTTTGTGCAGCTGAAAAAAACATTCCTACAGCACATACTTATATAGACAGGGTCCAAATCATGTCCAATCAATTGGATTTTACAATAGGTGAACTCAAAATACATTTTAGGATAATTACTGAAAAAGGAAACACCAGAGATCAATGTTTAGCCTCATGACAAAGGCATTTAGATTTGCCAATTAACCTAACATGCATGTTTTTGAGGTGTGGGAGGGAACCAGAGTAACCGGAGAAAACCCACACACGCATGGAGAAAACATGCAAACTCTCCTATGTGGCCAACATGTTAACCACACGGGCATTGTGCGGCGTAAGGAGAAACAGTTCATATTAATAATACGCTTTGTCACTGACAAAGCTGATACAAGCTGTTTTTTCTTTAAATAAAAAGAAGGATAAATGGGTTGGTTTAAAAGTGGCTGCCGTATCCTTTGTTTATTATGTGTGCGGCTCTCTGGAAAAAGTTTGGACACCCTTGACATACATTTGTGTGATTTAAGTTTTTTTTTTTTTTTAATACATTTGCACATTTTTCAAAACAACTTTTAAAATATATTCAATTTTAGAATAAAGCTGTAAGAAAACAAAATGTGGAAATAGTGAAGCGCTGTGAATAGCCACAGTGTGTCACACTGGTGTTGATTTGGCAATACAGAGATAAGCACACATTCCAGTGCCCCCCGTCTCTGGGGATGCACATGAGGGGTTAATGATTACCCTGCTTACTTTGTGGATGTGATGTCTCACTAACAGAAGCCTCGGTCCTTTCCCTTCATCACGGCGTCTGTTGTTTACCTTCTTGCATGCTATCTCATCTTTCTCTCTCCTTCCTTCCTTCCTTCTCCACTGTGATTTACAATTTTCCCCCTTCTGTTGGATGTACATCAGCTTTAATAATTCTTCTTTCCCTGCCTTGCTTACTCTACATCTTTGCTGTCCTACTCCCCAGGCTCACATCATTGGAGGGAATTGCTATCGATTTGCTTCAACTCGGCTCCCTCCATCCGCCGCTTAAGGTTCTTCCTCCTATCGCTCTATTATCGTAACAATGAGAGCACACCCTCTGTCTCCTCATCTATCTTTGTAATTTGCTCTCTAACCACACTCACTTGTACTTCTCTTTCGTCTAATATGTTAGGCCCAAATGTTCCACCCACATCTGAAACCATCTTATACCATTTTAAGGAAGCTCATCTGCATTCTCATTGTGCACATTGAAGTGACGACATCACTGCATGTTGTCGTAACCAACTTCAGTGGTTACGACCCCCCCATTCATCCCTGAATCCACAGCAGACCTTTGGGAAACCATGGGTAAATTGTCTCGGAGAAGTGCTCGCTAACACAGATTTAGACAGGTTTGTAAACAATATTTGAGAAAAAATAGGCCTTTTGTGTATGTAGAAAACATTTTAGATCTTTGAGTTCAGCTTATGAAAAATGGCAGCAAAATCAAGTGTTGTGTTTATGTTTTTGTTGAGTGTACATTCTTTGACTTCAAATTAAGAACTTTTTTCTGGATGATTCACTTTAGTCAAGAGCCACAGATAGCTGCCTCTGTTATGTGCAATTTTGTATTGGATTCTGGGAATTTAAAATTAACCCTTTAAAGCCTGACACATCAAAAAATAGCCAGAAAATTCTAATTTTTTGGAATTGAGATGTTTATTAAACCTTTTTTAAAAAATCAAAACATTTTTTTTTGCCACATCACTTTGTTTGAGATTTTTTTTTATATCACATTTGATACATTTGGCGATTTTGGCAATTTTTTACTCATGACAATGTTAACTTTAGATGCAAAACCAAATTTTGCCTATAACATTTAGATATTGTAAAACATTTCAGGAAAGTTTTCTCTTTGTTTTTTTTCTCTAACTTTTTTGGAGCCTTTTTTGTTTTGTCTTGTGATAGGCAGAAAAACAGTTTCTGTCCTTGTTTAGGCAAAGGTGCACCTTACACTGGGATACACTTATCACAGTAGACATGTGAGAAGTGATTGCCGGTGCAGTGCTTGCATCTCTGTCGGCTTTCCCATGTTGGAAAATGATCAATGTCATCCCTTCTCGCATCAGGAGGCACACTGCTACATGGCCTTTTACAGAGTGGTGTTAGATGTTTTATCTGGAGCACTGGTCAGTGGACAGTGGTCTGCCACCCTTGATTTTAGCCTTTCCTGCACTTATGAGAGAAGTGCCAACCAAAGCCTGAAATCTTCGCAGAGCCATGGGTTTCTTCTGGTCTCTTCTAGAGGTCCCATGCATTGATGACTGCCACTGTCACAGTGTGCCACCAGGTGTACATGTACCATCTTTGGGATCTGAAGCTGAACTTGTAACGGGCAGACTGGATATCCACAGTTTCCACACTTTGTCTTTTTTTGCATCATCAGACATGCTTAGGTTGTCCTGAACCTGAATCATTGTCAGCAATTTCAGAAACCGGTCCCGAGACATCACACCACAAACTGCAGGGAGCTTTGTCTCCATCTCCAAGAAGGCACTTACACGGGGCATCTGTACTAATCCCATATGCATGTACATGCCTAGAACCTGATTTCTCTCTTTGGCAGTTGTGTTTATGGACATGCCTTCTTTTTGTACACCGTACAGGTTTGTTTGTTCTGCACATTGCTGTTGCATTTCTTCTGTGATAAACTGTTTGGAATACACATATGGTGTCCAGTCACACCTGTTCTGTGCCTTCGTCATCACAAGCAATAGAGTCGACAAATGGAGCTAGATATTTAATTTTTCTCCATCTGTAGTCTTTCCTTTTTGCATTCCTTTTCACTGAGTCTTTTCTGAATGTGTCCTGTGTTGTTGGGACCTCAACTTCTGTGCTTGTCTGGGCTACACTTTCATCTTGATAGTCTTCATCGTCACTGCTATCTGAACTTTCATCAACTGCTCCATGTCACTTGAATTGCCATCCCTTACCATGTTCATGACATTTTCGATGTACTTTCTTTTTCTTTCTTCTTCCTGTATCTTTATTCTTTTAAAGGAACTGTTATTGTGAAATACTCAAAATGTATGGTAAATCGTTATAATTAATTCGAATTATCTTAAAATCATTAATTGGATTAAATGAATCATCATAATAGTGTGTATTGGTTTTCTGGTAGGGAAAATGTAGATTACATCACAAAAATGTGACATTACTGTTCAGCCATAAAGCACCTTATATACCTGGAGTATCAAATTTGATACACCCATTTTTAACATGATTTAACTGTAATATAAAGAATAAATTATTTAGTAACTATGCATTGTTTCAATAAAGAAGCTACTTATTTTTATAAATGAGTTGAAAAATAAATGTTATTCTTACCGTAACTTTTCCGGCCAAACGTGTGTGGATGATGTCATGAAAGAAAGGGCCAAAAAAAAAAAAGCCCTTTCACTGCCTGCAGGGGAGTGTTAATTCACTAGGGGGCAGAATTCATATATCTGGTCGTATACATCAGGTTTTTACGGAAAATATTGATCATGTTGATAAATTGAAGGTCTCTGAAACTCGCGTAGCAAATATGATACAAATGGTTATACGGGGTTAAATACTCTCATCTTCTTCCAATGTCCCCAGTCTCCCATTATCAATGTCCCGTTTATGCTCAAGTTCCCCTCAGTCATCATTAGGGAAACTTAATTATCAAACACCAGATGGACGGAATGGGACAAGAAGGAAGTTCTCCTGTGCACGAATAAATGGACAGCACAAACGGAAGGAGAGAAAAAGAAAACAAATGCAAAGGTTTTTCTGCGAGTGCGGTCTTGTGTCCCCATCTAGTGGTCATCTAGTGCGTAAAGACTCCGAAAGCATAATCTAATTTGTAGCATTGTTGCAGATCATCTGATGTTGGTGGACCTGCAGCAGGTGGACAATAATGTGATTGCAGTGGAGGCCATGTTAAAAGCATGGCTTCAAGAGCAAGGCGGGGACAAGGAACACCTCCACCTTCTTCTGCCCACCCCACTGGAGAATGCCATTCCAGGTTTGCCCTACTCCCACCATGCATGAAGAATGTTGCCTACAGTTGGTCATGGCTTTTTGGCTCCCATCTAGTGTGCATTAAGTGTGACAAGCAGGAGCGTCTGATTAGCCCAGCCCTCATCCCACTGACCCCCCACCTTGGAGTGAAGACGGAGAGCATTCGTGACTTTATGTCTGGCTCTAAGGGCTCAGCCAATCAGAGCCAAGTACCACAGAAGCTGAGAGCAATCAAGTAAGTACAAGTGCTAATCAGGTAACATTGTTTTCAAGTATAAAAAAGTGTCCTGGTTGACCTTTCATAGTCTATGATGGGAAGCTGGAAGTGTGTTTGTGTGCTGTGCGTGTGCGTGAGCCATAGATGTGTTGTAGTTTGTATGCTGCAAACCCTTTTTTGTCAATGAATGGTTCCATTATCTGGTGGAGCACAGTGGTGAAATACTTCCTGAGATAAACCCCTCCCTTTTCATCAGAGCCTATTTTGTTCTGCTCAAATCTTCTGGTGGTGAAAAACATGTTCTTGTCTACAGTTATGTTGTCCAGAACTTGTTTGTGAGAGAATACTTGGCACACCACTGACAAAAACAGATGGGACATTTTGGGGCTCAAGCATGAATTGCAACACAAGACTGAGAAACCAACAAGAAACATTACTGCTGCATACTTTGCATACCAGCCAGTTGAGATAGGACACACAATTCTGTCTTCATACTGACCAAAGTTGTGTGTGTGTGTTTGGGTGGGTGCGAGCAGGGCCCTGCGTGCTGATGGCGTGTGTGAAAGTCTGTTGTATGGCCTGCCGTTGGTGATCCGCCCCACCTCCTGCTGGAAGCTGGACTGGGATGAGATGGAGAGCAACCACAACTTGTTTCATGCTCTCTGCTACACACTACGGGTGCGTGTGGACCGCAATTACTGTAGCAGCTTTGGAAAGTATTCGCAGTGCTTTAATTTTTCCAACATGGAGTAAACATGGAGTAATTTTCCCCTTCACAATTCCACACATAACACCTCATCATGACAACATGAAAGGCATCTTTGGTGATCTTTGCAAACGTACTAAAAATAAAGAACTAAGAAATGACGTGTTCATATTGACAAACTTTGCCCTAAACCTGAAAATTGAGCTCACTTACATCCTGTTGTCACTGATCATCCTTGAAATGTTTTGATGTACATCATACATGAAAATCTGCTCCAGAGATCAGACTGGAGCTATGGATCATCTTTTTCAGCAGGACAATACTAGACACTGCTAAGATCTCAAAGGAGTGGCTTGAAGTCAACAATGTGAATGTTCATGAGTGACCCAGCCAGAGCTCACACTTAAATCCTGTTGAACATCTCTGAAGAGATGTGAGAACGGCTGTACAGCAACGCTTTCCATCCATATTGATGAAGCTAGAAAGGTGTGGTATCATCATCAATACTTGAGGCTGTAGTTCCTGCTCAAAGACAATAAAAAATTATGTACATGTGACCTTAGTTTGATCATAATATATTTGCATTTTCAAAAAAACATTTTCATGTTGTCATTATTGGGTGTCATGTGTAGAACGTTGAGGAAAAAATATATTCATTCATTCATTTTCTATACCGCTTGTCCTCATTAGGGTCGCAGGTATGCTGGAGCCTATCCCAGCTGACTTTGGGCGGGAGGCGGGGTACACCCTGGACTGGTCGCCAGTCAATCGTATATTTTATTTTGGAATAGGACTGTAAAATAACAGAATGTGGAAAAAGTGAAGCACTGTGAATGCTTTTCGGGTGCACTGTACTGTTAGCAAAACTGCAGTGCTATAAGAAGCCTTTATAGACCAATTTGAAATGCTATCATACCTTTTGTTTTGCAGAGTCGTGACATGTTCCTGCTGCTGCAGGTGGAATCCACACCGAGACTGACACCCGCAGACTCAGGTGCATTCGTTAATAACACTTTTGTGTTTTTAATGGGTCTGTGCATCACGTGATCTTCACATAGATAAACTGGAAACTACATTATGCAACATCACGCTCTTCGTTCTGTGTGTGTTTTTCCATGCAACACAGGTGCGTTTTCTCACTATGTCCTCCAGCCTTCTGCATCTCTTTCCTTCCTTCTGAAGCCGGTGGTCTCCAGAGAACTGTTGTTGCCTTGCACTCAATCTCTGTCAGTGCAGGAGCCCCCACCAGAAGCTTTGCAGGTCATACAAGTAAGGTCACGTGTGTACTGCCTAGACAATTATAAGGGCCCAGAAGCAATTAGTGCTAATTTTGGGTCATGCTTTTTGCATCTCTGTCAGGGCTGCTTCACCCATATGGACGAGGAGTGTGTGCTCAATCCCCTCTTTCTGAGCAGCAACCTCTACCAGCACCTGAGGAGCCAAGGCATGCTCTACCAGCCACGCTATCCCTACAGGTAGGCACAAGCTCAGTGGCTCGACATTTGTCATCTAGCTGTATTTCCAAACATCTGTCAATGCCATTTTGTGCTTCTAGGCTGCAGCCAGCTACCCATAGACAGAAGCCTCAACCACCAGATGGCGCTAAATCCACAGCCACCAGACAACCCCAGCAGGTAAACAAGTTTGTTTTTAAGGGTGATCTGCTGATGATTTTTAAAAACATTCACAATAACTCATTATGGTTGACTTTGATATATGAATGTGTGAAATGCCACTGTCTCTATTAGAATCATGTTTCAATTCGGAGAGTTTGGGTAAGTGAGTCAGCATGTCGACAGATTTTGTGGGACTTAAGATGAACTGTAGTTTAAATATTTTAGGACACTGTTTTGTCAGTTGTACATAAGTAGGGAGGTCGTAATCTCTATCGACTTTAACAACCTGTAACATTCTCTTTTCGCCTTAATAATAGTAGCTGTGGATCTTAATCTTGCACCCACAATTGTTTTTAAACTTATTGCTCTGAACTTTGTATCAGTTTGTGTTCTTTTGTTGTTAAGATGAGTAGCCTGAAAGTGTGGCATTTTGGCAGTGTGACTCATTGGCCTCGTTAAGGCTGCTGACATGCAAATTTTTTGAAAGGCAAAACACATATTCAACCACTCTGCTGATGTTTCTTTCTATTGTTTGGAAAGAAATTCAAATCCAGGCCTTGGTGAGGCCTATGCATACTGCCATTTGACTGTAGCTTTTAAAAAGTGTGTTGCTTTCCTTCTACAAAACCAGGCACCTCAGCTAGGAACAAACTGCAAGGTCAGGGCCACCGTGTCCCCCATGCCCTCCTCTTGTTCTTCCTCATTGGGCATCCCGCCTGCCAAGGGCTCTCGCCCCATTTTGACCTTCCTGAGCGGTGGCAGCCATCAGGCCTCAGCCCTTACTCATCAGGAGCGGTGTGACGGCAGCTCTGTGGTAGGACTGGAAGAGGACTGATTTGCAAAGAAAAGCTCAAATTCAGAGCAATGCAGAGACTAGTTGGAGTACGTTTAGCACACCTTCTGGCTACTATTTAAACACGAGGTGTTTCTTTGGCAGCACACACAAACACACACAGCTATCTAGATTCTGAGGTTTTCTAAAAACACCTCTGTCTAAAGAATCAAAAGTTACCAAATGTCAGGGTCAACTGACTTAAATCTTCCACTCATCACTAGTCAAATGTCACCACAGTTGCTTAGAATATATGCGTGCATGACAAAGGAACATTATGACATCTTCCGTATTCTACCCCATAAATAAGAAAAAGATGAGAAGAAGGGACCCCGCTAGACAATGGAGACAATGGAAGTGTGTGTGTTGAAAACAAATGACAAATTAATGGAGAAATAAAGTGTGTGCAACCCACAAATCTGATTTCAAAATGCAAATAGTATTGAGATACAGACATGAACATTTCTCTTTTTGCGTTAGCCTGGTCTGGTCTTCAATGAGACCCAGGCAGAAAAGGAGAGCACAAGAGAGGCCTCTCTGCTCTCCTTCAAAAATTGGGAATATGAGGGAATAGGACAGAATATTTTCTACAGTTTAGCGTGTGTGTGTGAGAGAGAGAGAGACGTTTGTAGTCAATGCAAGTTCATGCATTTACGCAACAGACCCATTTTGCAAGGATTTGCTCGCACACATTAAGTAATTGACTCATTCTCATATTGGTATTGGTGCGTTACTCTCATCCATTATCACTAATTATTTACTCCTCACATAACCGCTTCACACACATCTCCCTCACACACACATACAATCAGGCTTTAATCAGTCTCCCGCCATTCCACCCCCATGTTGAACCTTGTCACACCAGAAACGACCCAGTGACAAATTACCTCATGGCGTTGTGATGTCACAGGACTTCCGCATTCAAAAATGGCAACCACAACGACTCTTTTGTCTCCAAAGAGAATTTGAGCAAATCTCCACGTTTTCCTTGTGACATTTAGATTTGCTTCTGTCCCTGGGTCTTTGTTTGTTCCCCCGTACTGCCTTTTTCGTCATTGTGTGTAGATTCCATAAGGTGGTTTGAATAGAAAACAAAAAAGCAGTTCCTCTTTCAGCCTGTTAACTGTAAGGCAGAACCACAGTAGTGTGATTTTTTGTGTGGTTGGGTGCTCGTATTTCTCATTATTTTATGAGACTTCAATTTTTTACACTTTTTGACACAAATTTGATGTTAGATTTGTTTAAAGTTCTGTGTTTTGTTCCTGTTTGGCATTATATCTTGTTCATTGGTGATGTTTTGTGTGACCCCTAAGTTGCATACAGTTAAGTCAATGATGTAATTTCATTGTCAATAAATTGTCTAATGGTGATATTTTGGTTGGAGAATTTTAAATACTTATGAAAAAGTTTACAATATTATAAAACGCATTAGGGCTCTTGCTATGTCAAAAGCTAGGGGCTATATAAAATGTACGGGCTAATAAAATGTTGCGTTTAAACGCAACATTTTATTAGTGCTGCCACTTCCTGCTTTATTCTTGGCATTTTGTTTCCTTTTTGTAGAGTCGGCAGTCCACAAGAACATTTCTTTATCTCCCTCTCAGACTCTGACATGATGTGTCTTTCCTGCAATTGTGGCCCCAGTGGTAATACAACACAATGCACTTTCTACACAGGTCACAGGCTGAGAATAATTAAGTGCATCCCCTGTTGCCTTGAGTGAGACCAGAAAAAGGAAGTGCATCTGCTATGAGGCAAATCAGAAACGCTGCACTCCTACGCAGTCTGAAAAGTGGAGTCTGCACATTCACTATACAATATTATATAAATTGTATGTAGTACATAGGAAGTATACAAAGTTAGGAGGGATTGAAACTACAATACTACAATCATTTCCTCTTGAGTGTAGCAAACAAATGCAATTTAAAGAGACGCATGAGTCAATGGCTTGCCCGCATGGTGCCAAAAATAAACATTGGTGGTCTGCAGTGAAAGAGTTTCAGGTGTGTTTTCAGGCCCAGCAAGCACCCAAATAGCCGAAAAACAGCATGAGACAGGCTTGTAGATGAAGCATGCGCCTGAAGATAGATATCACCGTGCTGCCTTAGAAGGAACCTGCTAACTCACGCCTACACCCACACACTGTTTCCTAATACTCAAGCTTGAGCAAGGTATGAAAGAGGACTTATTGGTCGTTGCGTTATAGCCAGCGTGGCCTGCTGTGCTTGAGTGAAAAGCACCAGCAGAAGTTGATGTGAAACTATGAAGTGAGGCCATCGTACGCTGGCCGACAGGGGCAAACATGTAGCAGTGTCCAAACGCTTCAAACACAGAAATTATCCAAAACCACACAAACACATAAAACACATGCTGCAACACATAAACACTGCAGGATCAAAAACAAATGCAAAAGAAAAATGCCAAAAATGTCATAAACACACAATCCCCAAAAACTGCATGAGAGAAATGCAAGTTCCCTGAACAAAACAGAAGTTAGTCAGGCTACAAGGGGTGCCTGACCTGACATCCATCTTTGAAGACATGAGTGGGATGCTCAAAATCAAGTTAAAGAATGAGAAGGTACTTTTTTATGTTTTTGTCAAATACTTATACAAATAAAAGGTGGTTCCTCTGTAGTACTATAAAATATTATGGTAGCAAACCTGGAGCATTTCTCTCATGCAGTGTGTGTGTGTGTGTGGCATTTGTATCATTTTTCTTTTGCATTTGTTTAGGATCCTGCAGTGTTTAAGTGATTGAAGCATTTTTAATTTGCAACATTTTACCACTGCATTTGTTTTATGGATGTGTGTTTTTAGTTTTGGATCATTTGTGTTTGGAGCATTTGAACGTTGCTGCACATTTGCCCCTCTTGGTGCCACTTTCAGCAGTCACATATTACAGAACATGCGTAAGCGCCAAAGATGGCTGTTTTAAATGTGTTTTTTTCTGAATGATCTGCTAGATACCAAAACGCTGCCTCCTAAACAAGTCTTGAGGCCCCAAACAGGCCGAGCTGCTGTTGTCGAGTGAGGGATGGAGTGAAAAAACATTAACAGTCGATACTACCTTTGAAAGACTGCAAATATGCAGCTAGTTTTGGATACCGGTGAGGAAGCGTTGAGTCATTTCAAGAAGCAGAAAAATCTGACAAATAGGCTACCATGCGCCACATGTGTCTGGCTCTGTTGTCTAAGTTCGATCAGAGTTTAATGAGAAACACAGAAGTTTGTCTGTCCCCTCTGGGCTTCTCCTTTCTTTCCTGCTCAGCCTGAAGGAACACAGAGGTGGGGATTGGCAGAATTGAGAAGCTCCAAATGTAACGCGGGTATCTTTCACAAAGCGCTCGGGTAGCAGTTGGGTAAATAAAAAGCAGAGGGATGAAGGGGAGCTGCGAAGGGAACAGACTGTCCCTGTTTTTCAGGCCAACTGACACATGCAGCTGCTTCTTGCCAGCATTCATCGTGTCAGTCAACGTCTTTCTCATCTTCTCTTTTCTAAGCTCCGGAGAAACTCTTTCATATTCGTCATGCTGCTGATTGCCTTCTTTGGGCTTAGAACCTTTCCTCATCTTTCCATCTTGTTAGATCTACCTTTGTCTGCACTTGAAATGCACCACACTATTCTGCCCCAGTTTCCCCACCGCCACGGCAACCCGAAAAACACAATGGACGCGGTGAGGCAGAGGGGGCAGAACGACAAGAAAGTGCGAATGAAAGCCGTTGTTTTATTCCTCGACGGTGCGATTAAGTGGCTGGATACGGAGCGGAGCAACAAAAACAGAGCGTGGCAAAGGAGGGGAAGCGGAGGATGAGGTCAGACTTGTTTTTAGCGTCCTGCTCAGCTTGGAACAGAACGTCTGTTTGCAAGAATAACTGTGACCTTGGTGGCAAAATACCCATGTTGACACGTTTGGAGGACTCTGAACATTTCTGAGACATTATTTATTGTTAGTTCTACTTACAGACAGCACAGCTGTTTTTTACATATACAGGTGCATCTCAGTAAATTGCAATATCCTGCAAATGTTATTTAATGTCAAGAGTTCAATTCAGACCATGCTTCAGTGTAGTGGCTATACCATCCCCTCCAGTTACCTACCGAAACACTAGTGTTTCTCACAGTCAACTAAGTTAGCAACCGTGGCATTTGTTAGCTCAGTTATTTATTACCTTGTTAAGTTACTTTGTCGTGACTAATCAATGGCAATTAAAGAGAGACGCCAAAAGTCATTGTAGCTGGAACTAATCAGCGTTACATCAGTCACACTTATGAGTCACTTTTATTGATCGGAAACCAGAGGTGTCAAAGGTGTGAAGGTGTGCTGTGCAGCCGTTAAACAAGATTTTTTGAGGGGGTGGACATCATGCTATGAAGGAGGGTTTAGAGAGGGAAGAGCAAGCCAGCGTTGTGTACATTGGTTTGTCGAGGCTTTAGAGACCCATTAAAGGCTCAGGAAGTTTGTGCAGGTCATTAGCTGATTAACCAGTAGATTTTTGATACTTTTTTTTTTAGTTATGAAAGCTAATTATCCAATACTACGAATTGAATAAATACATTATTTAAATATTTCACTTGTGTAGTGCAGGGCTGTACAAAAAACTTGCCAGGGATCAGGTGCGACCCACGGTTTGTTTCAAATACATGTAGGTGGATTGTTGTTTTTTTTATCAGATTGCAACTCGTATGTGTTGCCATGTTAATCTAATCCTCCCAGGACCTTCAAAATCAGGTGTGCTGGCCTTGTCACATACACACTAATAGTATTAGGCCTGTTTCTTTAACCAATCAGATTTCAGATTTGTCTCCCAGCTTGCTGACCCAAAAAAAAGTCAGCATTTTTCTGTCCTCGGATTGGCTGTTTAGAGCAAAACTGTAGCGATTTGGGAAGGCGGAGATATTTTGTCAGTATCTATGATGAGTAGACGTATTGAAATAGATAAATATTGATTCTTAACTGCTCCAAATGATGTTGTAGTGTGGAGGTTCGGAATTGTTTGCTTGTTACATTTGGCTGAGTGCCAAATTTACAGGCATCTTAGCAGAAATGTAACTCGGGTTTATCGGCGACTATGTGTTTAAAGACCGAGCGTTAATTGGGTTTCATGCTGTAATAATAATGGTATTCTTCCCAAACTTCCAAAATGTCTTTTTCTCTGTAATGCCACTCCTTGTTATATTGCGTTTTTCTACATTTTTAATGGTTTGTATATTTATGACATGATAGTGGTGGCATTAGGAGGAGGATTAGGTCACTTTAGTCCCCACTGAAGGCCCAGGTACCACATGCAATATTAAAATGATACAGTGGTACCTCTATTTTCATTATTTTGTTCCAGAAGGTTTGACAAAAAACAAAATTTATGAAAACCAAGGCAATTTTTCCACATAGGAAATCATGTAAAATAAATTAATCCGTTCCAGACCCTCAAATATATTAACAAAAATTGTTTATAAATAATAATTATAGTTCTCCATGCAGAAAGCAATGTACAAAATATGAATAGGGTTGAATGGATAAAATTAATTGTTGGTGTGGACTTCCCGTATGTTCTGTTGACATCAAAATCAAAAGTGTTCGTCAACATCTTTAAGTGCTGGCACTTGCAATTTCATGGTGGGTTATTAAGCAGTCACACTCAATAAATAATTGTACAAAAACAGAGACAGTGTAAAAGAACGAGGCAAAAGATTTTCAACAAATTGATTCAAATGAAAACTGGGGCGTACCAAACCCAAGGATTGAATATTTAAAAAATGACATGGCCCCTGGCATCCTTTGATTTTTCAATATTCTGTAAAAGTTTGGATTCTTCTGGTGTTAATGGATCTACAGAATGAGAGTTTAACTTTTTTAATTGAATTACTTGGAAAAAAATGAACCTTTCAAAGATATTCTCATTTATTGAGATGCACCTTATATATTTTATAATTGCAGGTTTTCTTATTTAGATACACAACAATTAGGGATTGAAATCATTTCTGTCAACCTTCCCTTGCAGTTTAACAACAGCATGACCCCTTTTTGTATGCTTCTTTGAGCCAAATAGGGGGTTGGGTTCCCATCGCATGCTTCCTGCAAAAGCATAACAAGATGTTTTTCCACCACGTGGAGTCTTGGAATAAACTCTAATCCACCTCTCTTATTAGTGCCCTTTTAAATCTCCCTGCACTGCTGCCAAGAAAGGTGATGAATTGGTGCAGGAAGCACTAGTTCTTGCGGGTCCTGCTGAACCTGTCAAATAAAATCTCCTGGCTGTCCAAAATCATCTCAGATTGCACAAAGACACAACACAGCAGTGTAGTCACTTTGTATGGACCACAGACATTTTGTGAAAGCAGAGCTTTGCTGGTTCCAGGTTCCAAACACTCTCGTTTGTGTGAAGTGGATCCTGTAACCACAGAGCCTCATAGTGTCCAAACGCTCACTCCCATCTTTTTGTGAAAGCTCCTTGTCTCATAAAAATGGAGGTGGCTCTCTTTTAGCCAGGAGCTAACAAAGAAGACTTGCTTTCAATTATTTAGAATACGCAATGGAAACAACCACAAAATATGCTTAAAAAGCTGCCCTGTGTTGCTTGAAAATGGCGGCAATCAAATATCTCCCAAGTTATCATAGATAATGTCAGGTGACCTCAGTGGTGTCCCTCTGGGTTGATTTAACCAGGATTTAGAAGGTGAAGCTTTCTGTTTTGACACTTTGCTGTACAGGTCCTTTTCCTCTCCTACTCCTTTGCCCCAAATGTTGTTGTTGTTGTTTACATTACTGACAGGGCCACCATTTTTCCCAAAAGGCAACGGTACAGGCTCCTTACGAGCAAAGTTGCCCCTGCTGGGTTTGGGGGTGGTCACAGGCTTGGGCCATCTTGGAGCGGGAGGGTACAGTGCTCTTCGGTTCGTAGGTGAGTGTCTGTGAGACTCTCCTTGGGTTGGGGTACTGTATTTTCCCTCCGGTCCTATCGGGGGCGCCACTTCCTCCGGCTTCTTCTGGCTGTGAGGTTCCAGTCGGGCTCCGTCATAAACAGCCATCCCTCGATGTGGTGCACAACCCTCTGGCTCATCATAAATATGCTCCAGAGCAGGAGCAGGGGGTGCTCCCTCTGCTTGACCGCCGGGGGGTCGCCTGTTACTGTTCATCCCTCTGCCTCCACCACTCCCACGCCCCCCTGCATTGGCTGGCCCATTCAGACTGAGCGTGCTAGTCTTGTGGCTCAGCTCCAGGCTAATGTGGTCATAAACATGTGAATACAGGTCAGGGGCTTTTCTTTGGTCGCTGCCCCCATGGTGATGCTCTATTTGGGACCCACCTATGGAGGTCTCGTCACCTGTTGGTCGCAGGCGAGGCGTTGGTACCTGGGGTGTGGATGTGCTGCTAGATGGTTTCTGGCCCTTGATGCTGTCCACTGGGTCGGAGTAGAGCCCATCAGCAGTGTGCAAAGGCAGACGTACGGCATCAGCTGGCTCTGAATAAAGAGCAGCTTGTTCATCAGCCGGAGAAGAACATTTTGATGCCCCCTGGCCTCTTGGAGACCGTGGAGGTGTGTTTCCTTCACTCACAAATCCCATTATGGCTGGTAGTTCTGGTAAACTCCTCCCTTTGTGTCTCTCAGCTACACCGCTTCCTTGCCCTCTTCCCCCTCCTCCTCCATCTCCTCCCTCTCTCTTCCCGAGCACGCCGTCTGCAGAGCCCGGCTTGCTTCCGCCCGAATCGCCGTCTGCCTCCCAGCTGCTACAGCTGCTACTGTCTCCACTGCCGGGTACAGTTGTGCCAGCATTGCGTATGTGCTGCAGTGATGGCGGACACTCTGGATCAAAATAGATGGGGCAGCTCATGGGACGCTCCTCAGCGAGGGCCTTTTGTGATTTGATGGCTTGGTCCACAAGTGTGAAGATCTCGTTGCCTTGCTTGGTGTCGAAGGTGAAGTTACCGGGGCCCGAGTCACAGCGCCGGCCAGCCTCGAAGGAAAACATCACCTGGAGAAGTGACATCAGTCAATTTGAGTCACTGTGTGACGCCATGAACATGACGTGCCACAAGAAGAAGAGGTGATGCTGGCTAGCGTTTCTCCTTTTGTTTTTCAATTGCTACTTAATTCTACCTTAATGACCATTTTGTCATTTCTCAAATTATTCAATTAACATCGAGTGGCAAAACCACAGATGCTACACCAGAAGATGATCTGACCACATACAGTTGTGTTCTTACAGTACACCCACCCGATCACGCCCGTATCTTCTCAGCAGCTTATACGGCCAGACAAAGACGTTCCTCTTTGTTTTGGGCTCTTTCAAGATCAAGACGTTGCTTTCAGCTTTTAGCCAGTAGTTGCCTGCCAGCCCGCAGCGATTCGAAGCCTCGGTCCACTGGATGCCCACCCAGAACTCATTTACTACAGAAAAAACAAAACAGAGAATGAGGACATTATTTTTGCAGATACCTACTATATTTTTTTTTAAATCATCAATTTATTTAGTAATGTTTTCCTGTGATCAGTTCATTCTGATGATCACAAAGTGCAAAAAATACTATTGGTTCTCATTCAAATAATTTGGCTTCCTCCAAAACCCAACAATATAACAATACAGTGCAACATCAGTTTCCATTATTAATCCGTTTCAAAGGGTCCATCTGAAAAACGATTCGCATGAGTAAATGTAATTTTCCGAGAGGAAACTCCCATTCCCGTTCTTCCTTTGCAAACACCCCAAAATGTTAACACAGACACTTCATATAGAATCATTATAATTTTACATGCAGAAAACAATAAATAATTATAAATGACCAATGAAATGGATAAATGAACATTTACGTCACAATTACTTTGACTGAGGACTGTGGCTGGCGAGGACCGAAGAGAGCCACACAGACAACACATTAGTACGCTGCCACTGAATTCAATGGTGTTTCTCAACTTCTTTATCAAATTGCTGGCACTTGCAACTTTCCTTGACCCAATGGTGTGTTATTTTGCAGCCGAACTCAATTAAAAAAACTTTGATGCCTGTGATGTATTGTGTTAGTTAGCAAAAAACTACACAGTCAACACTGATGTCACAGTGTACTGATAACACGACAAGAGTGTGATTCTTTGTGGCGTGGGATTCTTTGTTTGGGCACTCAAGTCCACTGAATAACACGGCCAACCAGACAAGTTTGTTTAATGTTCTCATTTGACTTTTCCGAATGACTGTGCTTTACAGTATACCGTAGTATTGTGTAGACTAACATTTAGTGTTGGCTGTTGAACCAACATAGCTAAATAAATGGAGTAGTCCATCCACATCTTAATTAATACCACAAGATTCAATGTGCCGAAAGGTTTTACAATACTATAGTTTGTTACATGCAATTTTGTGCAATAACAAAGTGTATAAAAACCGGAGCTAACCTTTCATTGAAAGCTAAATCATATGAAAACTATAATATAAAAAAACTCCTCACACTAGTATTGATCCAATACTGATAAATATAAATATTTGGATTGATCAGCCCACCCCTAACTTGTGATACGACATCCTTACCCTCCTCTCTGGAGTAATAGATGAGGTTCTCCGACATTTTCAAGTCCTGGGATCCCCCATCAGATTCTCCAGCAACACCGTTGTTGCCGTTTCCACCCTGGAGAAACAGAAACTTGTCTTCACCAAATGTCTTTTTCATGGACTACAACACCAACATTGGTGGTATTAGCCCTACACATAAGGTAGACAATGGATATCAGCTTGAATGCACTGGGCTAATTGTCTTCTGCAAACCAAAGAACTTCTAACAAGAGGCCATTTATTAGCATATGCTGTAAGCAGAACCACTGTGAGGTATTGTGGATAGAAAGTCGTGAAAATGTATGACACTTTGTAGCCACTAGCGCGCCAATGGGAGCCAAAGCAGAAAGGTTACCTGAAATGCAATGTCACACATGGTATCCATCCACTCCTTGGCAGTGTTCTTCTCGGCAGCAAACACGTGGGTCTTGTCGTTGGTCTCCACACAGAACACCGCCATATTGTCTTTGGGACAGCTCTCCGTCAGCGCAGGTAGGATAGAGATGCACTCTGACAAACGGATGATCTTCTTGTCCAGCTTTCGGGTCTTCTCATTGGAGGTGCCGCCCGAGCCGCCACTCGCTCCTCCAGACCCATGCCAGTCAAAGAACTCGAGGCGGGCGATGCCGTTTTGGCTGGCTGGGTAGAGGACGAACCAATTCTTCTTCCATTTCTGATGGGTGCAACAATAATGTCAGCCAATATTGTTGACATGTTTCTACAATGAAACCCGTCTATATTGATACCCCTGGACTGGCTGACTGACGTCAATGTAGGCCCTAACAATATAAGAAGAATGAGCGATAAAGGATTATTGCGTCCCCGTTTGTGAATTTTTAAAAAAACATTTGGATTATTTTTGTTTTCTAGTGATATTGTAGCAATGGGAGTATTGTACTTGATCCTGAGCTGTGATTCAGGGATTGGGCTAAATGGGTAGTGGAATTTTGCCCGTTAGTTAGAGCTAGACCAAGACAGAGGAATTGTTCAGTGTCGCGACTTTCCAAACCCTATTTGCGACATATTTTCTCAAAAGCGGCTAGCAACAAATCTAGCTACTTTTTCTGCAGTTGTTGGAGCCTTTTCTGGTATTCGGATACTTAAAAGGGAAAGCAGGTATTGTTCTGCAGTTTCTGATCTCAGCGAGCAGCAGCGGGTGCTGCTGAGAGGTCCGCCCCACCAAAGCAGTCACAAGCCGTCAGTGCACTGACAGCACATTGAGAGCGTAGTGGAGCTCGACGCATTCAAATTGCAAAGGAATCACGCATGCGTGCAGCATGGTGCCTGCCCTGTTTTTACAGAGCGGGATCCAAAACGTAAATGTTTCTTAACCTTCATTAAACTACTATTCATTCACTCATGTGTTATTCGAACTCTGTCATTTACCTGTCAGTGTGTCAGAAAGTGTGATGGCAGAACAATGTCTGATAAATTAAACAAGTTATTTTATTTTGACGATGTGACTGCCAACTTGAAATTTCAGAAATGCAATTTGCTGCATTTATGTATGCTCTGAAATCCCCCCAAAATATACCCAAACATGTGAACAGACCTGCAACAAGGGCTGTCCTTGACTAAGGATTTTCATAGTCAAAACTGAGTAGTTAGAGCAGAGCTAACGGCGATCCCAACAAATAAACAGCTCTCATTTGAGACTTTTTCCACCTGAAAAAAAAGGCTAAAACACTCAGAAAAACAAATAAACAGTAGGTGTGTGACAACAGTACCTTCATTTACTTGGTGACAGAGAAAGCAAGACAAAACAAAACCAAAACAGCTTATTTTGCACTGAACAGGAAGTCACTCTGCGCTCTTTATATTGCTGTGTAACTAGACAGTAGTTATGTTGTAGCACTGGTGATAATGTGGAAGTTAACAATACATGTACATGTAATACGACACTTGTCAAAATGAGTATTTTGGATTTAAGATTTTAGATTTTTTTTTTTAAAACAAATACTATTTTGTAAATGTTGACTTTTGAGGGCACTTCTTAGTAATAAGAGGAGAAAGTGGAATGGGACTGGGACGAGTTGTTCGACATAAGCAGGAGCAGCTTAAGTGACTTCCTTCCACTGTATTGTTTTTTATATGATCTAACGTCTGCAAGCTAAAACCAGAAACACTCTGTTTCATCTGCTGGTGAGAAAATTAGGCCGCAAGACAGGAAATGGCCGACAGGAAAAAAGCCAAACAGAAACCAAACATGTTGCCACATACATCTGTGCTGTTCAGCGAGAGAACAAGATTCCGGAACCACACGTGCGGGTTTCAGGCTACAAGGTGTTCCACAAATGACCACTTTTGCATCACGCTGACAAACATGACTCTCAATAGCGCTTTACTGACTGAGCCATGGTCTCTGTACAATGTACGAGTTACTGCGCAGGTTCCAAATTGGTGACAGTGTACTTTTCATTTATACAGCAAAGAATCGTCAAGTGGTGATTGCAAGGCAGGAAACGGGAGCAAAATGTTTTGACGGTCCATGTCATATGACCAAACAGAGGCCGCACGGAGACAATGAGCGTCTTAGAGTTGCTGTGTTCTTCTCTAGCGATGCTTCTAGAGTCAGCAGTACTTAAGCAAGTGATGAGTGTACACTGTGACTGCGCAATCCTGCAAAAAATGTCAATCGCTATTTTCTTGTTTAGAATGGAAACCGTGTTCAGAGCCAGGTGCTTACCTTTGAAAGGACTTTTTTTATTATAATTAGTATCATTAATAATAGACTCTGTGTTGTCTTGTTCTGATTTGTGTGATTTCTGATCCGATTGACTTTCTTCAAGGGGGGGTCCCCAGAAAAAACAGTTGACGGGAAATTCATTCTTTCATTTCCTATGCCGCTTATCCTCATTAGGGTTGCGGGTATGCTGGAGCCTATCCCACCTGGCTTTGGGCGAGAGGCGGGGTACACCCTGGACTGATCGCCAGTCAATCGCAGGGCGTTTGAGGGGAATGTTTTTTACAGAAACGAATATAAAGACGCAACATACTCACTCAGTCCACAGTACATTCAGTACAAAAGAAGAGTTGGTTAAATAATGTGACTGCTTCGACTTCCAGCTAATAAATGACCAGCCAGGGCAGCGGGTGCAACTCGGCCTGGTCGGCACGGGGAGAATGAGTGCTACCGGCAGTGCGGTGTAAGTCCTCGTGGAAAATGGCAGCATTTGTATGTAATGTAGCGGGGGAAGAATTGAAATTGATATTATAGAAATAGAATATAAATAATAGCATGCGAGTGAAGCCCTACTACTGGTCTGTCAAATGTACTCCAAATCTATGTGAAGTGTGAAAGATCATAATTATTCCAATGCGCGCTTTATTGGTTTTATTTGTTATGGGCAGAATTTCCTTCTCACTTGGCGGAACAGAAAGTCAGCATTACTCACTCCTAGTGTTGATCTGCCAACGCTGACTCTGTTTGGGACTTTAGTTTTACAGCAACTTACCTTTCATATTCCAACATTCTTCTCGTTGCATTGCATGAATAGCATTTGATTGTAGTAAGAAGAAGAAGAAGTGAAGGTTACCTTGCCAAACTTTTGGTGCTGCACGTACAACTGTCCTTCCTTGACGTGGGTGTCCATGTCCGGCCGGGGCTCTTGCCTCCAAGTCGTCCCAAATTTCCACTTGAACTTGACAGAAGACAAATCGCTCTTCAGGTTGTGGTTCTTTTCCGATCTGCATCCATGAGCATGAACTTCCCCGCCTCTCTCACTTCCGCTGGCCCGGCGCGAAGCGGCGACAACGGTGTCTGCAGGGCGCGGCGGGGGCGGGAAACATGTCGCAGGTGACTGATGGAAGGTCCGACGGACCCCCGGGTGATCCGGAACGGACAAAGTAAACAACAAAGTCCACGAAGTTGCGGGTGACTTGTCGACTTGACGTATGCCGCGTCTGAGGCTGGGCGGGAGAGGGGGCGGGGCTACAGTATGGGAAATGACGACGCTTCTCGTGCACGTTTCTGCATAAAAGCATCGCACACCTAACCTTGCATATTGGCGTTTGATTTCCTCCTGTATACATTTATACTTTGTTTTCCTGCACACCATGCATGAAGGTGGTGTGGTTTCCAGCACCATCCTTTTCGCGACACATAACGTGGACGGCGCGTGCGTGAGAAAACGTAAGGCAGCCGAAACGTCATTAGTGCTGTGCTGGATCGAATCCAATCTGCTGGTCGGGCAACGTTGAATTGGGTCCGCACGTGATGTTTCCTTGAACGCAACTTAACTCCATCGCCACGCCTGCTCTCTCGAGTGGCTCTATACGGCATGTTTTGGTATCGATCCGATACCATGTACCTATAGGGAGAGATTGCCGATACTTTTACTGATGTCTTTGAGTTGGAAATGTTCAAGGCGGACTCGGTGGACAAATACACATATAGACAAGAATTGGCGCGAAAAGGAGTGGGAAGAAGGCAAGATTATTTAGCCCCACCCCCTAGTCGGAACAATAAAACCAGTTATGGCATCCCAATATTCAGCATCTTATACATTGTAATACATAACACAATATTACACCTACACACGTGTACAATATGCATTATCATCAGTCTCTTCGATACCAATTTTAATGCATACAAATGCATTTTGATTCATACATATAAAGGTTATTAGTGTTGATGGTAATAATAGTTAGTTTGGATAGAATTTGCCCAAACTGCACTCTAGCAACCCACCGCTCTTGGCCGAGTGTCCTGTGCTGTGCATGAACAGAGACAAGAATTTGGGGGGCCTGCTCCGAGAAGGTGGGTGATCTCCTGCAGCCGAGCCTCCACTTGTCTGTCCTAATCTTTTGATTTTATTCTGAGTAAATTATACTAAAGAAGACAAAATACAGTACATTGTTATGTCAGTATGCATATCTCTTATGTATCACATTATTACCATCATCACTTACCTCCGTTTGAAATCAATCTATGTCTATGATCGATATGTATATATATATATATATATATGAATATAATAATAATGATAGAGGCCATAATCAAGCAAGTAAATGATGCTTCGAAATATGAGACGCTGATATACCGTATAAGCGATATATGTACAGTACTATACAGAACATGTGTGATCTGGGGTGTCTCATTATTTCCAAATGTATGATTTTCTTATTCTTTTCTTAATATAATGCATTGTAATAAAAATGACAATAATAAATCAGATTACATAATAGTATGAATTATCATGAGCCATGTTAAATAACAATGTTTTACAAAATCAAGATCACAAATGAGTTTTGCGATTTTGCCTTTAAATTGTTGATTGGATTTATCAGAATAAAACTGGATCGATTATTGACAGTAATGATATCAACGTTTGCTTCAGTATCAGGTTGATACCAACGTGATTAAAGCGATTTTTTTCAGTTTTAGTCAGCGTTTAAATATCTACAAGATGAGCTAGTAATTATTCTGAGCCTTATGAGAGGTTTCCAAAAGATTCTGAGCGAGGGAGGACCGCTGACAGAATACTGCTCAGCGTGTAAATGCAAGAGGAACTATACACTACTAGTCTTTTCATTTATCAACACTGCAGAACTTTGATATAATTATACTTATCTATTGAAAAAATAAATACAGTCGACCACAATGGTCTTTTTTCACCTTTGAAACAACACTTCCAACACAAAAAATATTTTACCTAAAAATAAAGTGCTGTACCACGTGGTGACCGCTAGATGACACTGTTGAGTGCTTATTTTTCAGAGCGCAAACATTGTAATAGAAGACCGAGGAAGGAAACGCGTGCTCAGGGAAGTACAGCTGTTACATATACGTCTGCTAACATTGGTCAATGATTAATTTTCCATCTTGCATTTATTCCTGGTGCTCGCCTCAAAAAGTGAGCTAATGTGGTTTGTAGGGATGAGCGAATACACTATTATATATATCTGTTCCCATCCTAATGATCTCTATCGTGTCTGTACTCGGAGTGGGCGGGGTATAAACCAGAAGTGGGTGGGGTTTAAATTGGTACATTATTTGAAGTTTGAAATTGTCATATTTATTGTTTATTTGAAATCTATTCACAGAACATCCTCAACGTTGAGATTTAATTTGTGTATGTTTGACTTGATTATTTAATTATTTTGTAATGATCTGTGTGAAGTTGGTGATTGACGCAAACATCCAGTGATGGCAAACAGTGAAATAATCTGTTCACTGTATTTTTCCCAAAAGCACCACATTTAGTACTACGAGCAAAGTTGATGATGATGACGAGCCGCACTCGTTTCATGCTCGTACTCAGAAAAAAATGTATTATTTGTAACTGGTATCCTGCTCAGCCCTAGTAGTGTATTCGTTGCCCAAACTCTTCTTGTTCCCACATTCACAGGGTTGTTAATAAACGGTGGCGACATCTCCGAATGAGTTACAAAATAAAACATCAGCGCTTTCATAGCCAATTTTAAGATGAAACTCTGGACATAATCTGGTCTGATCCAGGTTATGAGTTTTAGCCTAAGTCACAACCCACCCTGCAAACGTTAGTTGAAAAAACATCATTACCATTATTGAAACAACATTTAGATTTGTTTGAAAAGTGAAAATACGTATCCACAAAGATGTCCCTTTCTTGTCTAAATTTGGTTGAAAAGCGTCTATTTTGGGCTATATTTGGACAAATCAGTCAGACTAAACCCAGGCCAAAAAAACAACATCCAAATAAAGTCCAGTGTTGGACACTGAACAGGCAAGCCCGGCTTTCCGCTCAAGACATCTGCATTTGCAGAATACCCCCATACTTGCACCAAGTAAGATGTTCACATTTCAGTCATGACACAATTCAAAGTTGTACTGTAGTGTATACTAAAAGTAGTGCTATTCTAATGCTTCTTCAGAAAGCTGAAGATTTAAATCCAAACTGTGCATGCTCTGGCAGGAGAAGCTCAAAGCACTTTTTAATGGGCTGCAGATGCCTCCTGTTGGCTCTCGGTTTTTGTCCCTGATTTCATCCCAAAACAAGCAGTGTGGACCCTCTGTCACCATTAATCCCGACTTGGAAAGGAGCACATTCCGTCAATGGCTTTAAAATGTATATTTGTTTTTTTGCTCTGAATTTGTGGTGCTCCCTGGATGCCACGGCGGCCTTAGCATTTGCCTATTTTGCCCATTGGACCTGTCGGCTCGTCTTCATCATCCAAACATAACACAGTAGTTTATTGTTCTGATTTATGTGCGCTTTAATGGATGGCTTGAACTTATATTGCGTGTTATTTACAGCTTTGGGATGGGCAAATCAATCCAAGTATCGATTGCATCGATAACAAGGGTCGTATTAGTCTCAAATTGGTATGAGTGTGATTTTCAGTTTTCTTCTGTTTTTCCCCCACAAATATCTGTTTTGTTTTGGGGTTTTTGCTGTCTTGGTTTTATCGTTACATGTTTGAAAGGGAACCGATAGGGTTTTTTTTGTGCTTTTGTTAATGTATGCTCCACTATTGATTTATTTTGCTCAAACAATTGTATGTGGTCAAATTAATTGTGTTATTGTCGTGACATAAAATTGTTCAGTAATGTTTGTCAAAAACAGGTTTTCTCGCTTGCCTAAGGTGTTAGTTTTATTCTGATTCATCAAATGGCGAAATCAAATCAAATATCAGTATAGGCAATCCTGGCTCAAGAGTTACCAGGTATTGAGTTGAGGTCGGCAGGGATAGGCTCCAGCATAATGGCTCCATAATGGATGGATGGGTCGATACCAAAATCTGCAGTGTCGCCCATTCTCAGTACGTACTGTACATTCATTCATTCATTCATTTTCTGTACCGCTTATCCTCATTAGGGTCACGGGGATGCTGGAGCCTATCCCAGCAAACTTTGGGCGAGAGGCGGGGTACACCCTGATCTGGTCGCCAGTCAATCGCAGAGCAGAGCACATATAGACAAACAAACATTCACACTCACATTCATACCTTTGGACAATTTAGAGTCATCAATTAACCTAACATGCATGTTTTTGGAATGTGGGAGGAAACCGGGGTACCCGGAGAAAACCCACACACGCCCGGGGAGAACATGCAAACTCCACACAGAGATGCCCAACGGAGATTTGAACCCAGGTCTTCCAGATCTCCTGACTGTGTGGCCAATGTGCTAACCACTCAGCCACCGTGCGGCCCCCGTACTGTACATGACGAGAGAAACAATGCTGCCACCTACTGGTTGGTTGTTCGCATCGCACAGTTCAAGCACAATTCCTGGTTTACCAGCGCAGTCACGTGAAGCCAAACAGGAAGTGAAACATGGCGTCGGTGTTCGGCGGCGTAGAAGGGTGAGAATGAAGGAAATGTGAAATAGGCCTCTATCCGCAGTCTGACGACGTGGACAGATGCGTGTTTAGTCCGTCGGCGGGCTCCGTCCTAACTTGTTTGCATTTGCTCTAGTAAAGTTCTACTGAACGGAGAACAGACGTAAATATTCCAGTGAATTATTGCTATGCTGTAGGAAAAACGATAGTACATGATGCCGGTTCATATGTGGTGTCCACCGGCACGTTGGGGACAACATCCTTGGGAAGTATTCAGTGGAAATGCCGAAGAAATGATTGAAGGAATTGAGGACTGGTATGTGTTTCTGCAGTGGCGGTACCCACTCCAAGGCGGTGTTGGTGGCAGGAGATGGGAGGGTCTTGGCGGAGACGGAGGGGCCCCCCACCAACCACTGGGTGAAATAGATCTTACGCTTCTTAAGGTTGATAGAGTTAAATATACAGATCTGCTTGGCTGCCTTTCTGGGTGAGGGTGAGGGTGGGGGTGGGGGTGGGGCCTGTGTAAGAGGGTGGTTGCCTAGCAACCTTATCTTGCTTGCAGACTGCACCTTAGAGCCTGAACCAGTTAAATGCCAACACATGTGTCTGCCTGGTCTCGTCTTGGGAAAAACCAACCCAGGCCTTTCAGCCTGCAGGAATTTCTTCCAAGTTTTACTCACTTCACTTTTTTGTGCGCCTGTATAGTTGGTTGGGGTGGACGCATGTATCCAAACAATCAATGAAATGATCCGGAGAGCCAAGATGGAAGCAGGGCTGGATCCCAGCACACCACTGCGCTCGCTGGTCAGTCACAAACTGTCCTATCCTTGTCCTCTGGATGACAACAACAATCCGCTGTGTGTGGTGTGTAGGGCATGTCTCTGAGCGGGGGAGACGAGAAGGATGCCATCGACAAACTCATTGCTCGCATGAAAGACCACTTCCCAAGCCTTAGCCAACATTATCTGATTGCAAATGATGCGATTGGTGCCATGGCAACTGCTAGTGATCGGGGTAAGCAGACATTTTGAAAGACTCTCTCCGCCGTTTGCATTTTTGTCCAACGCAGAACCGGGTTTGATACTTTGCCCTGATAGGTGTGGCAGTTGGCTGCTTAAGCTTCCCCAACTTCACTGTCTCAGACGTTATTGTTTCAGATGTAAAAGTGTGTCTTACTTCCCCAGGCGGCATGGTCTTGATATCAGGCACCGGCTCCAACTGCAAGTTGATTAATCCGGACGGCTCCCAGGTCGGCTGTGGAGGCTGGGGTCACATGATGGGTGATGAAGGATCTGGTGAGAAGGCCAAACATGGAAACAGTAGCAATAAACGTTAAATTAGTGGTATTGCTTTCATATTTGTTGACATTCTTTTAAGTCTTTATGCAGGCCTGTCATACCACAGTAGACCGCTTTTGCTCTTTCAAGACTCAATGTGAATAGCGAAAAAACCGCACACTCCTAAAAAGCCCTTAAAAAAAGACTACTTTTCATACTATAAACCAGGGGTGTCCCAACATTTGCCACTGAGGACCACATACAGACAATTTAAGGATGTGAGGGATCACTTTGACATATTTTGTGCCTTTTAAAATGCTAATTCCAATCCAGTGTAGTGAGTATACGCTAGGCTATCTGGAAAAAAAATGTGCTTTTCTTTTTAAATTAGTGTAACAGAAATATCTCATTATTAACATTAATAATTCATTTTATTTTCCTTATGCATATTATTTTTATTTTTCCAGGGCCAAATGACCTGCAGGTTGAAAATGGCGCCTGCTCTTTTCTATTATGGCTTTCATAGTTAGACACATTTTTAATTTAGTTTTACATACAAAATGTGCAGTTACACAACATCACGTCATTTTTTTTTTTTGCACTTTTAATAGAAGAATACTATGCAGGTGAGCAAATGTCAAGCCCTGATGAAGAGGACATCTACTGTCTCTCTTTTCATTGGTCCAACTCATCAGCTATATTATTGTGAACGTTTGCACGCTAAATTAATGGCATACAATAAGGGAACGATTGCAGTGACTTACAGCAACATGTCTTTATTTCAGCATTCTGGATTTCTCATTTGGCTGTAAAGACTGTGTTTGATGCCAAAGACAAGCTGGCTGCGCCACCCCATGACATTACACACGTGACAAAGGCCATGCAGGAGTATTTCCAGGTGAGATGGCCCCTAAGGCCACTGCATCAGGTAAAAAAAAAAACACAGAGTACCGAGGAACCCACTAAGCTCAAACTGCCATATGTTGACAACCCGTGTATGTCGACCAACTAGTGAGATCCCAGTCCACGTGTTCTTCTTCTTAGTAGAAAATGCCATCTTAAGTCCGTGTCACCCTGCATGACTGATGGCTTGTGTTGGCACAAGATTTGGGATGCAAAGGAGTAATTTTTGAAGCATTGGTCAGCATTAACATTAATGGTAATGAGGGCTGGAGCTCCCAGTTGCTGGTTGGGCTACGTCCTGTAAGAGTATCTAAGAGTATCTTACTCTTTTCCCTGGCAGAGCAAGATAAAAGTGATGTAAAGGTTAGCTTATTTATTTTGTCATTTCCATATTTTCCATTGTTTTATGCATGTAAAACTGCATAAATTCTCTATTAAATGTGCAAAACTCATAGAAGTATTGATGAAACCCCATTCTTCTTTGGGTTTTGCTTATGTCGACATCTGTCAGCCAGTCCAAGGTGCGTTGACGATACAAACGTGTTTCATTGCATGAAGAAAAAGTATTTAAAAGTGTGATTATTTCCAGGTGTCTGATCTAATGGGCATGCTGCCGCACCTGTACAGACAGTTCAAGAAACCCCACTTTGCTGGTTTCTGTATGAAGCTAGCTGAAGGTAAGCGAGAGCTGCATTCGTGAAGATGCTTTCAAAATTTTAAAGAGCCTTTTGTTGTGTGTGCATGACAAAGGTGCAGAGGCCGGGGATGCTCTCTGTCGACATGTCTTCACTCAAGCTGGGAGAGAGCTCGCCAAGCACGTGCAGGCAGTCTTACCTGCAGCACAGGAGGTGAAATGCGCACACTTTGTGGTCACACTGAATGATTCCCTTTCTGAACATCTTCATGCTGCCATGACAGCCTCTACTGACTGGTGACCTCGGCCTACCCATCCTGTGCGTTGGCTCCGTGTGGAAGAGCTGGGAGTTTCTGAAACCAGGTCAGTGTCCCACATCCATCCATCACTTTCACACTGTCAGCTGAAAATTCACCTTCATTGTGTGTCTACACAGGCTTCATCGAGGTCCTGGATAAGGTGGCATCATCGGATGAATTCCAGGGCCGTTTCCTTGGCTACAGCCTCATGATGTTGCTACAGTCTTCAGCTCTTGGCGGTGCATGTCTTGGAGCTCAGAGTTTGGGTGATGTCTTAACGATGGATTACTCGGCCAATGCCACCATCTTCTACCATCACTCCTTCAGTGGCAAGCAGAAGGATCTCAAAACCACCACAGTGCACTGTTAGAACTGTTGAAGCACATTGTTAACTTGAAGATGATTCATGATTAGGACTCTTAAGCCTATTTAAAGTGATGCAATTATGATTCCTACCGTGAAATGATTCAGTGGCTGCTCGTTTGCTCTGATAGGTGTCATAATAATATGGAGAATTTAAATAAGCCCATTTGCATTTCAGCGTTCATTTCACTGCCTATTTGGTAATTTTTAACTGCTTTAAATTGAAAAACAAAAAGTATGTAAAGTATGAATAGAAAAAGACAAAGTGGTTTGATTAGCACTGTCTGCACAACAATAACAGCATTGTAGCTGTAAATCTAGCAGCAGCTAATTTTCTTAAACGTGAAATGTTTAGCAATTATGAGAGGGATATTGGGGCATTAGGAATTGTTGCGTTTTTTATGGGTGTGAACATTATTTGTTTCTTCACCAGTTGCGCAGTGGGGATTCTTGGACATACCTGTCAACCTTTTGCATTTGAAAATATGGGACATTTCTCAGGAAAATTTGCTAGGCTTGTTGGGAGCCTCGTCCCCGCACCAGGAATGTAATGGAAGGTGCACCGTGCAACCAACCACGCTTACTGGCGTAGGCCATTTTAAAGAAGTGTTATTTACGCTTATGTTTACAAAGTCTTGCGGAGGCACAGCAGATCGGAAGCTGTGCTTTGTAGGCTGCTAGCAGTACTAGGACATTTTTTCTTGGAAGTTAAAAATACAGAAATGGGAGGATACTTACAAAAGGCAACAAGAGAATTGACAGACTTGATCTTGGGACATACAGTAAGGAAAATAAGTATTTGAACACCCTGCTATTTTGCAAGTACTCCCACTTATTTATCCCACTATTTATTTGTATCAGCTAGAATTCTAACCCTCATAGACCTGTTAGTCCACCCTTAAAAATATCCACCTCCACTCCATTTATTATACTAAACTAAGATGCATCTGTTTGAGATTGTTAGCTGCATAAAGACATGTCCACCCCATACAATCAGTAAGACTCCAACTACTACCATGGCCAAGAACGAAGAGCTGTCCAAAGACACCAGAGACAAAATTGTTCACCTCCACAATGATGGAAAGGGCTACGGGGAAATTGGCGAAAAAAGGTCCACTGTTGGAGCAGTCATTACATAATGGAAGAATCTAAACATGACTGTCAATCTCCCTCGGACTGGGGCTCCACGCGAGATCTCACCTTGTGGGGTCTCAATGATCTTAAGACAGGTGAGGATTCAGCCCAGAACTACACAGGAGGAGCTGGTCAATGACCTGAAAAGAGCTGGGACCACCGTTACCAAGGTTATTGTTGGTAATACACTAAGACGCCATGGATTGAAATCATGCATGGTTTGAAATTATGCTGTCTTAAGTTTGCCAATGACCATTTGGGTGATCCAGAGGAGTCATGGGAGAAAGTCATGTAGTCAGATGAGACCGAAATAGAACTCTTGTCATAATTCCACTAAGCGTGTTTTGAGGAAGAACGATGATTACCATCCCAAGAACACCATCCCTACTGTGAAGCATGGGGGAGGTAGCATCATGCTTTGGGGGTGTTTCTCTTCGCATGGGACAGGGCAACTGCACTGTATTAAGGAGAGGATGACCGGGGCCATGTATTACAAGATTTAGGCGAACAACTTCCTTCCCTCAGTTAGAGCACTGAAGATGGGTTGAGGCTGGCTCTTTAAACATGACAATGACCTGAAGCACACAGCCAGGATAACAAAGGAGAAGCATATTGAGGTTCTGGCGTGGCCTAGCCAGTCACCAGACCTAAACTCAATTGAAAACCTTTGGAGGGAGCGCTAACTCCATGTGTCTCAGCGACAGCCCAGAAACCTCAATGATCTGGAGAAGATCTGTGTGGAGGAGTGAGGCAGAATCCCTCCTGCAGTGTGTGCAACCCTGGTGAAAAACTACAGGAAGCGTTTGACCTCACAGAGGCTACTGTACCAAGTATTAACATTGATTTTCTTAGGTGTTCATATACGTATTTGCTGCTGTATCATTCAAATTAATAGTTAAAAAATCATACATTGTGATTTCTAGATTTTTCTTTCTAGATCATGTCTCAGTGGACATGCACCTATGATGAAAATTTCAGACCCCTCCATGTTTTCTAAGTGGGAGAACTTGGAAAATAGGGTGTTCAAACACCTTTTTTCCTCACTGTAAGCCCTGTGAACCATGGGCATCTACTGTACTGTCAGTGATTAAGTGCTGCTATCTGTGACCAAAATGACCAATTCAGGTTAATGTAATTGTGTTCTGAAAATTGTACACTTTGAATAATATATTTTTCCATGCTCTTTAAGAAAACCCAAACACATTTGTCTTTTGCATCTTTATTCATCTTTTTTCATGACTTTTGTTGATAATGCATACTCTGTGTGTGTCTTCCGGATTGCTTTTTTTTTTTTTTTACTGCTTCTGTCATGTAACTCAAAACAAATCACCAAAACTGATTTCACGTTGCACAATCCACCTAGCGGACAATCCATTAGCTTTACTGGGGGGCCACACAAGGAAGTTCTGCTTTGAGCCGAGCCTGTTGCTGTTAAGACGAAAAAGCAGACAAGCTGCATGCGGTTTAAGATTTTACTTTTCTCAAGTGCTCAAATGTGAGCTTGACGCCATCAAAGTAAAGTCCAAAAGGTGTTCTTTAAGGAGAGTAATCAATGTAAATAGACTGGACCTCCTCACATGATGCATGTTCACCTAGCCAACTTTTTCTAGAAGTAGAAAATGACAGTGGCTCCACAGAACTTCCTCATACAAATCAACCATCAGACAGGAGCACAAGCAATCCGCCATATGATGCTGTTACCACCAGGAGGACACCTACGATGACAATATGGCCCCCATGCACATCTACCTACATTACAGGCTGCTGAACCCAGTAGACACAGAACGCATACATCCTCAAAACATAAAGCAAACAAAGAAAACGGAGGAGCGGCTATTTAAAAACCTGATGAGTATGGACGCTTGTTGCGATGCTGGACAATTTGGCAATGGCTGTGTTCCACACCAAACACTGGATTTCAATGAAATGGGCAACCTTTGTGATAATCTGTCAAGAGAAGCATAACCTACTTGGTTTGGAACTGAGCTATTGTGTAATATGAACATTCTACATCCAATGGATGCAGAGGGCCTGCGATAACGTCGCGAGCGTTTAACGGATCGGACTGTGACAGCTGGACAGAGCAGCAAGACATCCACCACATCCCCCAAAAGTAGAGGTCACTTTGGAACCTTGTCGGTATGGAAAGCCGTTTAATTTCATTGTTTTCTTTTTTAGTTCCTAATTCCCAATTTTATGTAACACAAAATGCAGGTGTCAATTTAAGTTCATCTTGACTTTTTTGAAGGGGACATTTGTCAAGTCTGCATCACTGCATGGTAGCTGCCTTGGTTCCTGGGGGATGTCGGTGGGCGTCTGCAGATTCTGTGAAGCCTTGATGAGGCCTGAAATGATGTAGTAATGCGCTTAGCGCTCACTGTAGGGCCGGACTGGTGTTACACCCCACCCCCTTCCCAAATGTCCTTCAGTTTACAAGAAACAAACAGGAAATAAAAAGGAAAAAAGAGAAAAACAAATCCCCCCACCCCCCAACTGGGCCTGCAAGTGTTTTTGTGTGTTTGTTTGCGCGTGTGTGTGTGTGTGTGTATGTATGAGAATCAGTGTGCGCAGTCATGGCCGCCAGAGTCTCTGTGAATACGTGAGGACGTGTGTGTGTGTGTAGGCTCCATGGGGGTGAGGGGGACTCCTAGTATTTCTTCCCCGGGACAAACTCCTTCGCTTCGGGATTCAAAATGCTCTTCCTCTGCAGAAACACAAAAGGAAAAACAAACATATGCCTGTCTGTGATGGGCTCCAGGTGTATGTGCCCCCCTCCCCCTTCCACTCACCGCCACTTCCTCCAGGTTGCTGTTCTGTTCGCTGACAGACAGGCCGTTGAGCTGCTGCTGCAGTTGCTCCACCCCCTGGTTGTTGAGGTCACGTGACGGAATGAACCAGTGCTGGTCCTCCTCCTCCAGCATTTCCTGGAAGCAGCGCTCCAGGAACTCCTGCTCCAACAGCTCCTCCTCCACCTAAAGACAAGAAGACATGACAATGAAGCACATAAAACGGCAGAGAGGTGTGTTTATTATTTAGATTTTTTTTATTTATTCAGCTGTGCACGCTAACACAAACCTGTCTGTTATACTCCTCTTCATTCTCCATCCACATGTATTCAGCAAAGGGGTTGGCGTCGTTGGCGTCGCCCGCATGCCCATTGGCCACTGGCTCCTTTCCCTCTTTCCCTGGAGCACCCCCTCCTGGTGTCTTGGCGACCTCAGGACCGCTCATCTCAGCCGGCTCTGCATGAGCAGGACACAGTCATGGTGAGCATGCATCATTTTGTTAATTCATTTTGCATATGATACAATATGCTTCTGTGCACCCTACAGAGAACTGCCACAAAAACAGCACTTCAGCATCTGCTGCCTGTCTTTACAGGGCAAGTTACTTTAAGAAATTAATCACAATTTTCCTTCTTGACATTGCAATTCTCAAGAATCAGTCAATGTATGCGCTTCTCCCGCTAGCTGATGAATGAGAGCTGGGCCAACCTACCATGGGTGACAGTTAAGTAACATTCTTTAAAAGTTGCCGATGTTTAGAAATTTGATCGCATCGTAAGTGTAAGTTTTATTTTTGTGCAGCCCAAATGCCCTGTGTGACGTGCATGTGGCTGAAGCCCTTTAAAGCAGCGGCGTCTCCAACAAGCGTTATTTATCTTAGTAGGTTAGTAGAGGACATAAAGGCTCCCTGTATGAAAGCCATGGAGTGGCTGCTCTGCAAGCTTTGATTACACTTCTTAGCCATGGGCGCGCTCACAAGAAAAAACTGCCTAAAACTAAGACAACATCTGGAAAGCGCACCACACCGTGCAAAACACAATCGAGACCCAGTTACATGTGGTGCGTATTAGACGCCTTGTAGCCTCGCAAAGCATCCACGGCTTCGGGACAGCTTATGTAATGTCGTCGTGGCTCCCAGCCGGATGCTAGCAGCCTGAAGGCAGGGGTCCGCCCGGGCCTACGTGGAAAGTCGGTAAAGGGATTGCATCGTCTAAGCCGAGGTGATGCTAGCAAGAGGCTAGCTGGTAAACATACGTCGCGCAGTGCTGTCAACGAGCAGGCCTTAAGACGACAGCGACCCCATCCACAACAAAGGGTTGGACGGATGCTTCGCGATTAGCTGCGGCCAGCGTGCGTTCGGGGCGGCTCGAATACACACCGCGCGCCGTGAGGACCGCACGGCGGCTGCGATCAATCAAAAGCAACACCGCGGTCGCGTGCGGGGCGAACAAATCCGAGCGTGCGTTAGCACGATGCTAACGGCATGGCAGCATCACCCAGTCAACAAAACAAGCCACAGCTACTGTTTTCAAGGCAACACAACAACTTGGCTATTATTTGGCCCCGCGGTACCTGGCATGGTGCTCTCGGTGTCCTGTCGACTGCGTAACGTGACAAAAAAAACTTTGTTCTCTCGCCAAGCGAAGTGTGTCTTACTGCCGACGGGGCTTCGGTGCAGCAACGCAATGGTAGCCAGGGAGCTAAATCTGTTAGCTACCTTGCTAAGCGTAGCGAAGCAGCCTGCTCACGTGATCACAGTTACGTTTAGGCGCTACGTAAATTTGCAGTCCGTTTGGTATTCTGGTGTTTTGCGTCAGCGAGTTTCGTCCCGAACAGACTTAATGACTGTTATTAATATTTCTTCCCACCTTTTATAACTTGAATCATTCCCCGGCGTCTACGAAAAAGAGCAATAATAAATAAATGGACTTCAAGATGGGTGAACACAACACCGCGTCCTACTTTTGCATTGTGTTGCGTTCCAGCTTCAGTTTAAAGTTGGGAGTTTGCGCTTTTCTCAACGCAGATGTTGCAAGTATTGTTGCAAGCATGTAACAAAAACTAAAATCGCCAGTCAAAAGAAGGGGGGAAAATAGACCAACTGGGACCTCCAACACTCCAACTCGGCATAACATTTTCTGTATCCGGTAAAGTCCGGTCTTCAAAATAAATGCATGTCAGCGCAATATAACTTGGTTACACAACACCCGTGTGCCTGTGGATTCGGAGGGTAACATGTCTTTGGAGTTCGATACTAAAACATGATTTTAGACATGGCAAAACGAGACCTGACATCTTACAGAGACCATGCACTATCTAGAGGCCAGGTCTTTAAATAGCAACTTCCGGCGTTCCAATGTGAAAAACACACGTTTGTGGGCCTTTTCAAATTCTGTTCACTGGTAATTTTTTTTGTCAAATTAAATATACACTAAAAATCCATTTATTGCTTTTGGCGCCGAAAAAGAATGCTTTGTATTTCAAAATACAACTTAAAATGAAGCTGTCGTTTTTGTTTTTATTTCTATTTCCCATTCGTGAAAATAAATTGAAATGACCAAAAACGACATAGTTCTTGCAGTAAAGGCTCTTTGAGCACCATCTTCAAAGTCAGTAAGACAAGCTTATATTTTTATGCATTTTGTTTTTGTCAGTGATCCTCACACGCAACAACCTATGTCTACCCTTGTGATGTATACGCTCTTTTTTTGGACCCTTTAGTGACGTCCCGCTATCATATATTCGTCAGTCAAGTACTACGGCGTAACGTCATGGCAACTCCAAATCACCAGGCACTTTAAACGCAGCGTTACTCCTACCAAAAACAAATGCCTGCGTGGCTTCACGAGGCATGGGCATCGGTTACATTCCAGTTGACTTTACTGTCCTCTAAAAGAATATGTGGACGAACAACAAGTCGCGCAAGATCGCGCATTGGCAGAGAAAAGACACTTGAGGGTACCACATGTTGCAGAAGTGTCAGTTTACGTCACGGTTTTCTTTTGAGGAGCAGAGCGTACTCACCAAACTACTTCAGCTGTAAACAAGAAGCGTGTCAGTTGGGAGAAAACGATCTTCTCTGGTCCCGAATGTCAAGGCTGTGTACAATTCCAGATCTCTTTTTTTTTTTTTTAGCCGGCACTTGTTCTCATTGACAGTTTGTTGGCGTTAAAACGGACAAAACCGCTGCAGCGTTCAGGGATAAAATAGCCCTGTGCTGTGCAGCGTTCGACCAGCTGTAGCTTTCGATCATTGGTTGAGAACCACGTCAATCAAATTGTTGGCGCCATACGATTGGCCAGTCCTTGTACACGTACAGTAAGTCAGTAAACAAACAAAATATACCGCGTGTTTTCACCGTCCCCCTTTTAGTCAATGTGGCTCGTTAATATTTGACTAGAGGATTGTTTTGTCGCCCCACTTTACGACACACGAGTGTAACTTTTGTTACGTTTTTGTCTTCATTTCAAAGTTATTTGTTTTTAAGAGGTAACGAAGCGAATGCAGCACAGGGATCGGCTTGTGAGTACAGATAAACAAATTCAATACATACAAGCTCAGAGGAAACATCTACATACGGTACCACCAAAGGATGTGGTACCGTATGTCTGCAGTGGAGGGCGACTACAACATAGGCCGCTCATATTCACTTCCCGTACTTGCGTGTATGTACCAGTGACGTGCGTTGAGTTTCGTGGCTGTTGAGTTTTCCATCCATCCGTCCGTCCGTCCATCCGTCCATCCATCCATCCGTCCATCCATCCGTCCGTCCATCCATCCATCCATCCATCCATCCATCCATCCATCCATCCATCCATCCATCCATTTCCATCCCGCTTATGTTTTGGTAATACATGTTGCCCATCACGAGGATACCAAAACAAGAGCACTTTGGGTCAAAAGGTCTTGTCCTTAAATACGTCCCATTTATGCATATATTTTCCGGAGTAAAAAAGCACTGACAGTATGTTCTTACAATTGATCCGTATATGGAGAACATGCACCCCACACATGATGACATGACATCAAATCAATGTTTATGTTTATGCGTTGAAATATATTATAACTGAGGTGGTTCTGACATCTGATCAGGATGCCTCCCGGACGCCTTTGCGGGGAGGTAAGGGTAGGAGACCTCAGGGAAGACCCAGGAACTGGTCTGGGAACACCTTGAGATCCGCCAGGAGGAGCTGGATGAAGTCGGGGGAAATTGAAGTCTGGGCTTCCCTTCCTAGGCTGCTGCCCCCCGGGACACGGCCCCAGATGAGCGATAGACGATGGCTGGATGGACGAGATGAGATTTTAACATTCATTTTAGGAAAGGTGCAATGAAAAAGTATGATTGTATAAATAAGAGAATATTTAACAGTCACAAAACAATGCAGGTAAGTTTTTAAATATTGTTTTTTGTTGCCACCACTTTTAAACAAATTTGGCATTCTGGCCCACTTATGTTGATGTGATCACCTTGCTCATTCAGTTTTGAATCCAGAATATTCCCACACCGGGGCTGTGGCATTTCCCTCTTAATTTTTACTGTTACCTTGCATTACTCCTCACACTCGACACTCTACCGTTGTGTGTGCGCTAGCGGCCCCGCCATAGAGACACACTACCACAGAGACAAAGCTACTATATAACTGACAAGAGGGCTCACTCTTAGGTTCATGCTGTTGTTCTCTGCAACACCGTTGTTCTATGAAGCGTCTAGGTGCTGAACCAATGTAGAGTGAACCCTCTTCCTGCCTGTTTGAAGGCGTGAGACAAGGAAGATGGACATTTCATTTATGGTGCGGTTAATATATTTATTATAGCAAGACAGTTTTTTCCTGAACAAGAGATCTTGTCGCATTGTAATCTTTTGGTACACCTAGTAACAATAGGCTTTACATCCAATGATAGCTAACTACAGCAGCTAAACTTTGACAAATAGCTATACCTGACTGACATTTAACATAACTAAAGCCCGTTCTTCTCTGTTATGTGGGACATGCATTTCAATGGCAGAGCAGGAAGAGTTTATAATGCTTATTGAAAATTCGAAAATTAGTGGCCACCCATGCAGTACCTAATGGTGGTACTGCATGGGTGGGTAAGTTGAGTGCAACATCCGGTACTTTGCCACACTTCTCTCTGTGAACGCACTTGAATCAAAATGCTAATGTTGTACCTTTAAGCACATGTGTGACATTGCAGCACTTGAGCCACAGTTTGAAAACCCACCTCCTTGATGGACACTTTCATAACTATAAAAAAATAAATATTTTTGAAGATCTAAAGTTGACATGTCAGAGGAACAGGTGTAGTGTTTGGTTTGTGTGTGTGAGTGCGTGTGCGCACTCTTGTATTATGGGTGTGCCTCACTTTGCTCGAGGACTTCCAGGGTCCCAAAGATAATGTTGGAATTCATGAGAGTATTACAGCACCAGGGTTCCTTCCTGTCACCTGACTCCCATCACTTCCCATGTTTGGCTTCCTGCGTCAACCTCGAAGGAGAGCTGAGCAGACCTTGTGTCATTCGCCATCTGTTTCATAGTTTGGTGTCGCAGCTACAACACACACAGCTGCAGGCTCCCCAAAAATAAATAAAAAACCCTCGAATGTTCTGAAAGGCATGTCTGCAAGGACTCACAAGAAAAGCACACGTGAGAATAATGGCCCATTGAAGATGCTGGGAAAAAAAACTGAAAATAAGAAGAGAAGCGACATGATGTCAGGGGCCTCTTGGATTTGCAGCAATACATGCCAGGTAATGGCTTCCAGACACATTCTTGATTTCAAAATTCAATTACTGTGTGTATGTGCTTGCACATGTGTGCGTGTGTGTGTGTAATGCAGCCCAGACCCTGCAAGCACAACTCAGGTAGATGACGTAGCTGTGTGTTGGATGTCCATTGAACAAAAAGATAAGTCACATAAATGAGGAAGCGAGAGGTGGTGTTTTGAAGAAGATGAAACAAGGAGCAGCGAGGAAGATCTAATTAAATAGAGGAAGGGCAGATCATGCCAAGTGGGAGGTCAGAAAGGTACACCCAACCCGACAAGGCCCCCATCACACACAATGTAGGTAACTCCCCCTCCCGTGTGCTGTCAGTCCTCCCTCTTGTTAACTTTGCCACTTTTCCCTTTCAGCAGTGTAGTGAGGCTTCCAGTTTGCAGCTCATTGCAAACTGGACATTTTTGTTGGAGGAGGAAACGTCTTTTATTAACATTGGAGCAGTTGACAATCTGCTGGTTTTGAGCAGTCAGGAGGAGAGGAGAAGGGGGACAAAGATTCGTGTTGCAGCAGCACTCCAAATGGTGAGTTGGGATTCTGAACAAAAGCTTGTACCCACAAATGGAGCGATAATGTAAAGTTGAGTGCTCTTGGATAGAAGTAGATGCAAAATGATTGTAGGTGTGTCATCCAAACGTCCTCCTGGTTGCAAGCATTGATAAAGTGTCCTTCGAAGTAAACCTGACAAAATAAAGTATGGTCATTGTTAAAGGAGAATGTTTAGCGAAAGCTGAATGGAATGGAAGTGATTATGCACACATGCACACAATAATGTCTGCGTGTCTTAACAACAAACAGCCAACACTCAAAAGTCACGCTTTATTACTGTGCTGTAATGTCATATGATACCAACTCCATGTGGATATTTTAAAAACTTTTCTGGAACTCTGAATAACTTTGACACGGATCAGGATTCTATTGCCATTTTCCCATAGACCCTGCCTCCTGTAAAGATGGCTGATGCGCTGGACCACAGCAGCCCCCCAGTATCAAGTAAGACTCATTTATGCATCTCAGTTACCACTATGGCTGCCTGCTCTCTTTATGCTTCTATTGGCACGTCAGGGGACATTGAGGCCCCCTTTTCTACTTTGTTCTAGTGTGGTATTTTTTCTGTTTTGTTTTTGCTGCATTGCTTCTTCTCGGCGTGACCTCTCTGATCAATAGGTGGCAGCTTATCAGTGCCCTGTTCTCCCGCCACGTTGAGGAATGACTGCAGCATCATGCCCCTCACACCGTCACCCTCACTGGTAAACACGCATGCAAACACACACACGCACACACACGCACACACTAACATTCCTACACACCCTTTCCTCTGCTACTTATAGCACTGTTAAACAGGGAATTTAAAACCACACTGTGTTAGTAGTGATTTGTAATAGCGCTTTAGAGGGAAGCCCGACACAGCGCATCATGTTTGATTAGAATAATGTGGTAATCCAAGGGTATCCAAAGTAAAACCAGATTTATGATCAATGGTGTTCACTATGATTTTTGTCATTGTGACTTTATGATTTGCAAGCAATTTTGGCACAGGAAGGCAGCCGCTTTCAGTAAAGTAAACAGGAAATGAAACATCACCTTTCTATTTGTGAATAAAAGCTCGTCATTAATCAATGAAAGCATGAACAGATGTTTGGTTGCAGAGGGGGAAGAGGGAAATTTGAGCCAACATCAGTGATCATGGCTTTGAAAGGCCAACACAGGCCTGACTTTTTCCTCTGAATCAGCATCATGAAGTGATGCAGTGATCATGACAGGACATGTTCCAACTATCCAACCGCAGAAAACAGTATTTATTATGGTCAGACTTTGAGAAAATGGCACATTAGCACTGACAAATAGATAAGTAAGCAGTCTACATCCCGCAGTGCCAGGATTGGAACATATTAGTTAATAAAATGAGCATGACAGCTGGTGAAGATGTTTTTATGCGACATACTTTTTTTTAAAACTTGACTCACGAACATTTGGATGGGCATTTTTGAAATCCGGAGTAGGGGAATTTTTTTCCGTCTCTGAGGCTGTGAATTTGTCCTGATTGTTGATTGGATGGACCAGGAAACGGGAGGGGGAGACGGCTGCGGATACACAACTGGTTGTTTTGGCGTAGTTGTTGGTTTCAATAAAGTGATTGTTGACGAACCGCCTCTTCGTCATTCTTTCAATGTCCGGCTAAGAGCCACAGCATGTTAGCACCAAAACACCACAAGCTGCAAGATGTGTAACCCGGAAGAGTTTGCAGCTGTGGAATGGGCAGTTTATGCATTTGGCAGCATGCTTTGCTGTAATCTCAATTCTTTTCATTTTATGCCTCTTTAAGGTGTTATTTTGTACAGACAGGGTGTAATAGATTTAAAGTGGTACAGTTAATCTATTACACCCTGTCTTGAGTCAGAATCTGGCACCTTTAGTAAGAGTGGTTACGCAATCTGTGCTATTTATACAACTTTGGCCACTCCTGTGAAGTATTTAGTTGAAAGAGGTGCATTAACAAAATAGCAGTGTCTGCTTTTTGATAAATTCGGCAATCCCATGAATCACTAACTATTATTTCGTTGTATGAACACAGTTTTTTATAACTGCTTCACATCTGTGTGGCATGGAGTCAACCAACTTCTGGCACCTTTCAGCTGGTATTTCACTCCAAGATTCCACAATTTTCTTGTTTTTGCTTCAGAAACAACAAGTTTTCAATTGGATTAACATTTGAGGACTGGGATTGTGTAACCTCTTCTAAGATAGATCAGCTTCACACAGACGTCTTCCAACAGTACTTATAGGTATCTTCAGACTGTCTTTGATCATCCTGGAGCTAATCATTGGTTGAGCCTTTGTCATTCTGGTTATTCTGGGATCCATTTCGATAGTTGTCCTCAGTTTTCTGCTTCACGTCTCTGGTTTTGCTCTCCATTTTAAGGTATTGGAGATCATTTTAGATGAATAGCCAAATGTTTTTTGCACCTCATCATAATTTCCCCCCTCTTCAATCAACCTTTTAATCAAGGTATGCTGTTCTTCAGAACAATGTCTTGAACGACCCTTTTTTCTCAACTTTTCAAAGAGAAATGCATTTTCAAGTGCTGGTTTCATCCTTAAATAAGGGTCACCTGATTCACACCTGTTTTTTTTTCACAAAATTGATCACTAATCACGGATTGAATGCCACACTGCTATTTTTTTTAACACCGCCTTTCAACTAATTCAGAGGGTGCATATCATCAACGCTGGGTGTAGTTTTCTGAGACTCTACTGCACCTATTGGTTACTTGTTTGCCGTGTAGCAATACAAATAAACTAACAACAGTGATTAATCTGGTTAGTCACATTGGACTGCTATTATTTTGAATACTACTGTATGTGCGGTGAGGTTTGTCATGTTAAACTTCCCCAGTCCTGTCCATTCTACTTAGTTAGCACGCTAACAAACTCCTTTGTTGTGATCTTATGAGCTCTATCCGGTCGCTGCTGGATAAACGTGCTGAGGGAGAGTCTGGAATCGACTGCTTGTGTTTGAGTGCCAATATCGAGGAGGTGAAATGACAATATAATCCAGTATTTTTTTTTTTTTGCTGATATTGGACCAATATGACTATTGAGTCGAGACACACCTTTTTTTTAGCAGCAAAACGGCCAACTTCATGCTTTTTTCCACACAATGACTGAGTTTGATGCATTTCCTGTGGATGATCAAGGATGTTATACGCAACTTTATGAAGTGGACAAAAAATTGGGAGCAATGGGACATATTTATTGTATCCTGATTTGCTGTATGCAACACTCAGTTGACAAAGTTTGGACACCCTTCTGTTAGTCGCTTAAGTACTAAAGAAAAATGTCTTTGAAAACTTAATAAAATGTGAATGCGTAGTTTATAACCAGTACTGATCACTAGTAACAATTGTTAATATACTTAAAGCATTCAACATCAGCTTTATTTGCCAAGAGAAAGACATCATCAGTTATTTCAGGTGTTTGCTTCTCTAGAGGGCGGAGGTCAGACCAAGGATGACATGTCCCTTCCTGGTCGTAGTGGCGATAGATTTTGGGACAACCTCGAGCGGCTACGCTTTTAGCTTCACACAGGACTCGGAAGCCATCCACATGATGAAGTAAGAGCCCTTTTTTTTACCTCTGATCTGTTCCACTGCTTTCTATCACCAATTGTTGGGTTGGGTTTTTTTCCTGATATGTGCAGGCGCTGGGAGGGTGGGGACCCTGGTGTCGCCAATCAGAAGAGCCCCACATGCCTGCTGCTGACTCCCGATTTGCGCTTCCACAGTTTTGGGTTTGCGGCGCGAGACTTTTACCATGACCTGGATCCAGATGAGGCGTGGCATTGGCTGTACTTTGATAAGTTCAAGATGAAGATCCACAGTACTTGTGTAGGCTGGCTTTAAACAAATAAAATGGAAAATTTTCAATAAATAAATGTTATTGAAAAAATAAACAATTTTAGGCATATTGAGTAACATGTTGCGTAACCTCTGAGAAGGCTGTCTGAATTTGTGTCCTTGCTCGTGGATAGTATTTTTCCAGTAATCCAAATATGGTCATCCCAATCTTGGGTACAGTAAAGGAACATACAAATAATAAAAAGTGTAATAACTGTAATGGTTAAACAGGGTTCTTTTTAGGAACAATACAACAGTATTTATTATGATATTATTTTTAGTAAATGAACGTTTCTTATTGGCTGAAGTTCAGCATTTCTAATTCCAGCTTGTTGGCCTGCTCCCCATCTTTAGTGAACACGGCTTTTGTCTTACCCACTCGTCTTTGTGGATTACGTACGTCAGCTGAAAGTGTTCCCAAACAAGAGACTCTAACTGCAAAAAGGGTTTTCAAGCTAAAGGACGGCCTGCATTGTTTGTTTTATTGAGTAAATTCATGACTGGGCAGTTCCACTTTCTGTTTCTTCATTATGTGGGAACACTTCCGTACCAAAAAATCCAAAGTCCATGTGCGGTTCCATCCCTGGTACACACGCAATGCTTTTTACACAGGTGTGCTGATATTAAGGCCTGTGTTTCCTGCAGGATCTCACTATGGAGACGGAGCTGGATGCCGTCAACGGTCAGAGGGTCCGAGCCATCGAGGTGTTCGCTCATGCCCTGCGCTTCTTCAGGAACCATGCCTTGAAGGTGCTCACTCACAGAATATTTCATTTAAATTGAGCTTTGCTGTCAACCAACAGAGCTTTTTGTTTGTATGCTGCTGTTGTAGGAGGTGAAGGAACAATCCTCGTGTGTGATGGAGGGGGAGGAGGAGATCCGTTGGGTGATCACTGTGCCTGCCGTGTGGAGACAGCCTGCCAAGCAGTTTATGAGAGAGGCTGCATACATGGTAGGAGTGTAATATCCAAAGAGCTTCATCAAAGACTGTAATTTCATTTCTAGTTTTATTTTGTGGTAAAAATATTAGGAACTGGGGCTGAGTGGGTAGCATGTTGGCTTCACAGTCAGGAGGTTTAGTGTTCGAATCTCCGTTGGGCATCTCTCTGTAGAGTTTGCACGTTCTCCCCGTGCGTGCGTTGGTTTTCTCCGGGTACTCCGGTTTCCTCCCACATTCCAAAAACATGCATGTTAGGTTAATTGGCGACTCTAAATTGTCCATTAGAGGGTGAATGTGAGTGTGAATGTTTGTTTGTCTTCCCTGCGATTGGCTGGCGACCAGTCCAGGGTGTACCCAGCCTCCCGCCCAAAGTCAGCTGGGATAGGCTCCAGCATACCCGCGACTAATGAGGATAAGCGGCATAGAAAATGAATGAATGAATGAATATTAGGAACTTCTCCCTCATGCGGCATTTTACAAGCAGCACTTGTGTTCATCTATTCTGCACACACACTCACATGAAAGCAGAGATTGAGCTGGTGTGTGTGCATGTGTGTGTGTTTGTGCACTTCCTGCTGGTCATGATGTCATCAGAAGTGAACAATGGGTGAGACCGGCACACAAACACAGGAAGTTGTGAGCAAACCCCGCCCTATATTGCAGTACATACAGTATCCACGCCTCAACTTGACGTCCAGTTCCATCCATTCTTCCTCCTCTCTGTCTCTGTCTCTGCCTCGTCTCAGGGTCTCCTCCTCCTCTTGCACCTTTCACGCTTGGTTTATCATCCCTCATTTATGTTTATATTGCACAGCTGTCCTTCAGTTTGTGCATGTGCGTGTGTTTGGTTCACCCAAAAGTGCCCCCATGTTGACCTCTCCCTACCTCATCACATGTCTACACTCCAATTTCCATCCCATTGGTATTCCCAGGCTGGTCTGGTGTCCCCTGACTGTCCCGAGCAGCTCCTCATTGCTCTCGAACCAGAGGCCGCCTCCATTTACTGTCGCAAGCTCCGCCTTCACCAGGTGATTGACCTAAGCCTGCAGCCAATCACAAATGGGTTGGACGTGAACGGATCAAGGCCCTTTGACTCCGGCTTCAGACAAGGTAGTCTGAAAATGAGTAGTTTCACAACCATGATAGTCCAAATGGTTGGCAACACAAGTGAGTAGTGTAGCAAGAAGGTGGCAGTGTCATGGTATATTGGTCGTCATGGTAGTCCTGCATGCCATCTTGTATGGTGGGTCATCGGATGTAGTTTGCAACACCTCTGTTAACCCCTCGTCTTCCACCTAGACTTTATTGCTATCCACTGGGAATATTCGGCAGCATGTCGTTCTCAGTCCAGCTCATCCCCGGGGTGTTCTCGAGTTTAATTTGTCAACGAGCTTTCTATGACTTGTGTAACTGCTAATGTCTTTGATGCTAACATTAGCTGTGGCTGCACCCGCAACCCTTTGCTTTGTGCTGATGTAATATGGTAATGTTTCATTGGATTTCAACATGCATACAAATTACATGGGAATATGTCACAAAATAGGATAAACTTGAGTGTCCACCTCGGAGTGTGACTGACTATTGTTGTCCACCTCCGTCAACTCAAGCACAAAAAGCCCAAAGCATTAAAAGGCAATTTGCATACAGAAACTTTAAAGCTAAGAGATTAGAAATTTGATTGACACGATTAAAAAATCTATTATTAAATATGACTTGTATAGATGCATAAGGCACTAATATGACAACTCTTCTTATAACAGAAAATCTTTTCCAAACGAATTCCATCTTACTATTTGAATCAACAGGAATTGTTTTGTGCGGATGATGTATTTTGATTTGTCCAGTTTTCACACCAATTTAAATTTAGCAAGTGCTTCGGATTCCATAGAAATCAGACATTTATATATATATATATTTTAGAGATAGGTGTATAGAGTAAATGATGGAGGGTTTCCCCTTGGATTTTTTGTGAAGCTGCGGTGGTGGGCTGCACGGGAAGTGGACTGCTGGGGCTGCGTTGTGACGCTGTTGCGTTGCTGTGGCAGGAATTGAATGCAAAAAATTAATGCAACAACCCACGCCCGTGTCACAGGACGTGTCGAAGTATTTCCACATCTTTACCGCACTGGGTGCCTACGGCCAGTACGGGAGCCTATAGGCCTATATACAGCAGTTTTTTAAATCGGTTTTCATAATGGGGGGAACTCAATACCGATATTGACTGATATTACATTTTTAGGACAATATCAGAACAATAATGTGGGTGTGCTGATGCTACTACTAAAGAGTAATGATTCGTGTTTCACATTCAGCTTCACAGTTTAGAGGACATCAAAATAGCTGATGATATTCAGTCATTCGCATTTAAAATCAATATGGCAGTAAAGATAATTACACATAACTCCTCAATAGCTGTGTACATAAACTCGGTCGTATGTAAGTGACAATAGCTACACAGCGTTCATTATGCATACGCTTCTTGTATTATGTCCAGTTAGCAATTACTATCAAACATTACAGATACTGTATGGGAGAAAAATGAAAAGGATTAAGCAAAAACACTTGCAGTTAAAAAGTTTCTTATCCAAAGCATTTGATATGTCATTCACAACCTTTGTGGTTGCTGACACAGCACTATGCCCATGTCTCCAGGCACCATGTCTAAAACCAGGCTGGGAAATGTTAGGGATGTCATGTTTTATTACGAATAATTAAACACATGTTGGGTGACTTTGTGACAAAGCATTTGAAAGCGTGGACCAGGCGAGGGTGATTTCAAACTGAGAAAAGGAGACAAAGGCATTATTCAGCAAAAGAATATTTCACTCACCCGCACAACCCCCACATCTGCACGGCTCCACTTACAAGTCACCCAAGGAAAATTCAAAACACACACCAAGCCGTACACTAAACACAGGATATTGTAATTGGAACAAGGTGCAGCCATTCTAAGATCTCACCCCCTCCTGGCTTGTCTTCCATTTGTATTTCGAGCCTTCAACTCTCACTCCCTACATTACTAACACACTGCACACTCACAAACACGGTTTTAGCTTTAAAAGATAGCACTAGGGAGTCATTTGTACTCATACACAGTTTTTTCTGTAAATGGTTTCAAGACTTACCTTTCATTCCAGCCTCACAAACTTGTGCACGTATCAAGATGTGTATGATTGCAGTGTTTTGTTGTTGTTGTTTTTCAGCATCATTTGCATTGTGTGTATTCAACTAGCTAGAGTACAACACAGAAATGTCACACACACATCCCTTTGATAGTCCTTATTACTTTAACTCTGCAGATCGGAGGAACTTACATGAACAGTCCAGACTGTGAAACCTGACAGGGCACACACACACACATCTGTAAGCTCCCCCCTTTTCCACAGCAAATTCATCAATTAATTTTTGTAATCAAACTTATATTCAAGAGTCAAATTGCATGCTGAGTACAACAAAATCATACATGTTGTTTGTTCTGCACTAATATTGACAGTCCTCCTTGCCCTCCATCATGCCCCCCACCCCACTATTTGAGAAGCACTGCATTAAAATATGTAATACATAACCCATGTCTGTGCCCTGCGATAGGCTGGAAACCAGTCCAGGGTGTACCCCGCCTCTTGCCCGTAGTCAGCTGGAATAGGCTCCAGCATAGGATAAGCGCCATAGAAAATGAATTGACGGACGGATGGACTTCTTCTTCTCGCTCCAGTGACTATTTATCATCTCGAAGCCGTGATATCTTGGCCTCGTGCATGCTGCCTGTTGTGTACTGGCCTCAGCTGTATTGTGATCATCCGCTGCTCTCATCCTTCATGTTGAAACTGACATCATTTTCTAGTCATTTTGCATAACGAAAACGTTGCAGTTGAAAGATATGCATTAGTGATCTTTTCTGTCATAAAGAGGAAATGCCTTAAAAAGTCACATGCATTTTTTGTGAGGCAGCGAGGGAGCAGTTGAGGCGATCCAGACACAGTAGGACCTTCCTGGTGGAGAGTGGAACCGGAGAGCTGTGGTCCGAGCTGCAGACGGGTAAGGTTTGGCTTGTCCTTCCCTCTGTGTGCTTTACGGATGATTTTCACCTTTTAATGCTGCTTTTGGAATAACTAAATTAATAGTAAAATAGTAACTAGGGAATTATCAGAGTAAGTGACCCAATTTGCTGCGTTTAAACGCCTCTTCAGTCATGACAACAATGAAAGCCAAGTGCCCCTGCCGACCGTCATGGTTTCTTTTCCTGTCTACATGCTTGCAATGTTTTCCTTTCCTGCTGCACTCAAGTTACCTGAACCCAAACCAGACCCTTATTGCTGCTCTTATTGTAAACAATGTCAGTAATCTGCAATGCCTGGAAGCGCTCGTGCAGTATTCGAATTCTGTTCTTGTTAACCGATGGCAAAGTGCACATTCATGCTTTTGTTTGGCAGGTGACAAGTACATTGTGGCAGACTGCGGTGGAGGAACGGTCGATCTGACAGTCCATCAAATCGAGCAGCCTCAAGGGACTCTTAAAGAACTCTACAAGGCCTCAGGTACTGTTCGTCAAAACTGTTTAGGGGGCTTGTGGAGGTGCGCAATACTGCAAAGTTTGTTATGGAGCCCATACCAAGTAAAAGACCCTCTATTGGATCATGATTACAAACAGAATTTTAGGCATCAAAAATATTTTTAATCAACATGTGGGTAATTTTGCAATATTTAGTACAACAATATTAGACAATGTAACAATATCAATGAAATCATGCCCGTGCGTACTGCAAGGGTCAATACTGGGACCAAAATGATTTAACCTATACATTAACGACATCTGTAAAGTGACAAAATACCTAAAGCTAGTACTAATTGCAGATGTTACCACCGCTTTTTGTTCTGGATAAAGCACACAAGCGCTAATTGGAAAAGTCTCAGATGAAATGATTATTCTAAAAAGTTATACAAAAACAGATTATCGCTGAATCTAAGTAAAAATAAAATGATGCTATTTGGTAATAGCAGAAGAGATACTTGCGAGAAAATACAAACTGATGGGGATGAAATTGAAAGGGTAAATGAACATTTTTGGAAATCATAATTGATGACAGAATGAGTTGGAAACCTCACATCAAAAAACATACAACATAAACTAGCAAGAAATACTTCAATATTGTATAAAATTAAATTTGTCCTTGACCAAAAATCACTCCATGCTCTTGGTTCTCTGGTGTCAGTCAGGATAAGCCATAATGCGGCGTATAGAGAACACACAACTCCACTATATCACAAATCAATCATGTATTTAAATGAATAAAATTATTAACATTTGCTGATTTTGTAAATTTTCAAATCGCTAAAATGATGCATAAAGCAAACAACTATCAAAGCAAACAACTGTCTACTCACTACTACACCTAACAACTCTTAATTATATATATTATATATGCTGTATCTTATTATTATTATAATTATCATTGATTGTGATTGCGACATAATTTATGGGACATTGACTACTGTTTAACACACTGTCACATTACCTTACTTATGCATTTTAAACCTAATAACTGCAGGAAGTGTAAAAATGTATTGAAGTAGGGGAGGGCCTTCGGGGGTAGGATTAAATAAACTTTGCTTCTTCCTGCTCCTTTTGGACGTGTGGAACTATCGATTGTATTTAGTGATGTATTCCAATGTCATTCCAATGTCATATGCATGTTGAAAACAAATTACCATTACCATTACCATTGTATTACATCAAATTTGTAAAAACAAAATAAAGTAAGTAGAGCAAAATAAGTCAAACAAAAACTATTTTTGGCTCTCATTCAAATAATTTGGATGTTTGCCCCTAAAGCTCTACTGTGTCCAAGAACTTACGATATCAACAATGTAACAATATAAACACAACAAAAAATGTGAAAATAAACAGAATTGAAAAAAATGGATCTCATTGCACTTGTATCGGTCCAATACTGATACTATACCAGTGGCAGCTGCTGCTCAATTAAAACATTATTTCAAAAATCAAGTCTCCAGATCCGGGCCGCACGGTGGCCGAGTGGGTAGCATGTTGGCCTCACAGTCAGGAGGTTCAGGGTTAGAATCTCCGTTGGGCATCTCTGTGTAGAGTTTGCATGTTCTCCCCGTTTGTGTGTGGGTTTTCTCCGGGTACTTCGGTTTCCCCCCACATTCCAAAAACATGCATGTTAGCTTAATTGGCGACTCTCAATTTTCCATCGGTATGAATGTGAGTGTGATGAATGAATGAATGAACTCTCCGGATCAGTTCAGAACAACGGAATGAAAAACTTGGGAAACGCTCCGGTGGGCCTTCAAGACCGCTGATTGGCTCATTTCACTGTCAATCAAAAAGGGATTCCGCCTCCGACAGATCATCCAATCATCTTGCAGAAGTCGATCGTCCGGGTCAGCCCACTGCAGTGATGTTTAGAAGGAATTTGTGTCAGTTACCTGTGATAAGTAGCTGATTCTGAACAAAAGATGAATGTATTTTAGTGCATATTTAGTCAATAGACAGTACACACACATATTTGACCACTTTTAGGGGAAGCTGAGGTTCCCTTGCAGTATCAGAGCAATCGCCACTGTACTTTACTACCCTTGGCTTTGTTTGATACTTGGATACCACTACTGGATGTTTGGATCTGCCTATCCTTATTCACCGGGGCCTCTCAGGCGGGCTTTTCCTAAATGTTTATCTTTCTTTCAGGTGGTCCGTATGGTGCTGTTGGTGTGGACTTGGCCTTTGAGGCCATGCTCTGCCAGATCTTTGGTGAAGACTTCATCCAGAGCTTCAAAGATAAGCGGCCAGCCGCGTGGGTGGACCTCACCATTGCATTCGAGGCCAGGAAGCGGACGGCGGCACCGGGCAGGGCAAACGCCCTCAATATCTCCCTGCCCTTCTCTTTCATTGACTACTACAAAAGACACAGGGGGCAGAGCGTGGAGGCTGCCCTGAGAAGGAGCAAGTCAGTGTGTGTGTGTGTGTGTGTCATGGATCAGAGCATGAATTGCCATCTACAACTACTCCAACTGTGTGTTCTAGCATGAACATTGTCAAGTGGTCATCCCAGGGGATGCTGCGACTCACCCAGGAGGCCATGAACGAGCTTTTCCAGCCCACCATCTCTAATATTGTCCGACACATCGGTGAGGTTCTGTCCCATTCCATCCCTGTTGCGTGGAGCTTAAGGTCTGTTTCCAAGGGAACAAAATGTGGTGTAATCTGGCATAACAAATGTATTGGCAGAAAGTATTAGACATTAGTATTAAAGTATTAGCATCAATATTCCTACTATCTTGGAGTGAGAGGCCAAGAAAGCCCTGAAAGCAGATGTCAGTGACAGTAAACTGTCACATTTATGTCTTTGTTGCCTTCTAGATGAGCTGATGTCCAAGCCGGAGGTACGAGGCGTGCGTTTCCTCTTCCTGGTGGGTGGTTTTGCAGAATCGCCCATTCTGCAGAAAGCGGTTCAAAAAGCCCTGGGCCGCACGTGCCGCATCATCATCCCACATGACGTCGGTCTGACCATTCTGAAAGGGGCTGTGCTGTTTGGGCTGGACCCCACCGTGGTGAGGGCACAGGAGTATATGAGAGAGCTTTCAGCAGAACATAGAAATAATCCTGAAACCATTGAGGGAGAAACATATGTCAGTAAATATGTTGAGAAAAGAACCCAAATGTAATTGTGCTTGTGGAATACATTACGGTTGTCTACATTTTATCATGTTGTCCCTCGCAGGTGCGAGTGCGTCGATGCCCGCTGACATATGGTGTGGGCGTCTTGAACCGCTTTGTGGAGGGACGACACCCACGGGACAAGCTTCTCATCAAGGATGACCGCGAGTGGTGCACAGACATCTTGGACCGCTTTGTGTCCGTGGACCAGTCGGTGGCTCTGGGAGAGGTGGTGAGGAGGAGTTACACGCCGGCTCGCCGCGGCCAAAAGAAGATCATCATCAACATCTACTGCAGCACCACAGATGATGTGACATACATCTCTGACCCGGGGGTCAGGAAATGCGGGACGATCACTTTGGATCTGCCTGAGCCGTCACCACCAGCGGGAGGAGCATCAGGGGGTGCAGGAGGCCCGGCAAGGAGGGAGATCAAGGCCACCATGCAGTTTGGAGATACAGAGATCAAGGTCAAAGCCATGGATGTCATTTCCAAACGTTCCGTTAAGGCTTCCATTGACTTCCTGTCTAACTGAAGGATCACAACATTTTCTATTCCAATTAGAATCAAATCATGAAAGTCTGAAGAGCAATACTCCAGAATACTACCTAGAGACTGACGTCTCAATTAAAACGTTTCCTCATTTTAATCTAAGTAGGCATCGTTACTGTAGGCACTACTACCTATCACCGTCTAACGTGGCTGCCCGCCACCAAGTGGCAGAAAGAATGAACTACAAGACGCATCCAATGCGTCTTCGTGTCCTTTTAGCAGCGGAACTGGGAAATGTTTCATAGGCATCTCCCAATAATAATGTGTCTATATGTGTTTGATTTTATGTTCAAGCTCACCAACTTGGATGGTCAACATCATGTGACGTCATGTGGTTCCCAGTTCACATTTGACCTGAAGCCACGTACCCCCTAACCCAACCCTACGCTCATATCTTTTATTCCAGTGGGGCACTTTAAAATCCGTTTTATTTTTTGCCAAAATTCGATTTTATTTAAATTTTGTTGAATTGTTTAGAAGTTGTACATTTTACTCGTATTTTTTTACCAGCAAAGTGTGTGATATCAGTTTGGGTTAATGAATACAAGGTCTGTTCATTAAATGCATGGAAAAACTTATATTTGTTAATGTACAATTTTGCCCACTAATTGAGAAATGGTTGTAGTTTGACTAACTTTTCTAATGGGATGCACACAATGCTACAACATCTTCAACAGACTGTTATGTAGTCCTAATTTGGGGGAGAATCCCTAATTACAGTGACAGGATTTCCCCGCTGTGCGCGGATTGGAACTAATATAAATGAAATCTTGAAGAAATTAAACGAACTTGTTTGTTCAGATGATGCACACACAGCACTGAACTTCATGCTCTGCTTTATCCTCAATGCAGCGCGGTGAGGCGTTCAGGTGCACTCGTAATTGTAGGTGTTTTGCGCCAGTTTTTTCTTTTCGCGTACCCCCACTTTGGGAACGGAGGCTCTAAATGTCATATTTATACTGGTTTAGCCCAAGTAAAAGCTTGTGAAATTCACACTTTTATTATCCATAATAGCATTTAACCAAAACATTTTTCAGCTTCCTTGAGTGGGATTATGTGGGTGATTCTCATCCAGATGTAAAAATAACACAAACGCAGAGGTTAAGTCGACATCTGTATCTGCATTTATTAAGAATGGTCCAATAAATATGCAATGCATTTCTTTCCATACTTGTCACAAAGATTAGCTGTTACAGAGCAACTCCAGGCTTGCAGGAGAAGAAATGGGCCAGAGGTGGAAAGGATCTTGTGAGACATAACAGAGGTTCCCAGTAAGTCACATGTAATATCTGAAAATATTCATACATGAAATGTATGAAAATGAGCTGATACCTGTCGGTTGCTGCGAGTGGGTAACTAGTATTTGTAACGTCAGCAATTCTAATCCAAATGCTCACATGTCTATAGACTACAAAACTTTATATTAAGTGGGTCTTAGTGCGCATGGGGTCTCCCGCGGCCTCTGCCCCTTCCGGCACCGCCTGGGGGTCCATCCACACTGCTGCGCGGGTTCTTGATGGTCTCGTCGACTGACAGGATGAGGCATGCCGCTTCTGAGGCTGCAGTCAGCGCGTTGATACGAACAATCGACGGCTCCCACACGCAGGCGGTGAAGTTGTCTGCAATGTCCTCATTGTTGATGTCCACACCGTACCACATACCACCCTGCAGCAGAACCAAGCTTCAAATCCGGAACGCATTTAGAGGCCCACTTGGCGCTCTGTTGTGGAAGTGGTTCCTACCTGAGCGTGTTTAGCACGCAGCTTGTTGAGGATGTTGGTGGCGTCGAAGCCGGCGTTGTCACACAGCTGTCGGGGGATGATCTCCAGGGCCTTAGCGTAGGCACCTATCAAAAGCTGCTGCTTGCCTGGAATGGTTCTAGAATAATCCCTCAGGTACTTGGACAGCTCCATCTCCACGGCACCGCCTCCTGCGACAACTGAGTCATTCTGGTACACAAATTGGACAGTCAGCATCCAGCTACACAGCACAACAAATGTCAGTTGTCCAGAGGCTATCTTTGAAATACATCAATCATTCATGTCCTCACCTTGATGGCTCTGCGCACAATCATGATGGCGTCATGTAGTGATCGCTCCGTCTCCTCCGTGAACTGTTCTGCTCCGCCCCTCAGGATGATAGTGCATGTTTTGGCCTTGGGACATCCCTTGAAGAAGTTATACCTACAAAAAAAACAAAAACACTGAAGTTCAAAACACCAATCATCTACTGCTACAGGTAGCTATTTAAAATGTGTATGTTGGAGGTCTTCCTTTACCTTTCTCCTCCCACCTGCACCTCCTCGAAGAGCTCACACTGGCCCAAGACGTCGTCCGTCATATTACCTACTGATGTCTGGATGGAGCCCCCGCAGGCCTGTAGGTTGCATGACACAAATGTGCTGCTTTTCATCATTCTTTATATCAATTTTGCCTCACCATCATGGTCCTTTTCAGGTCTTCCTCCTGGACACGCCCAGCACAGAACAGGTCTCTGTCAGCAAAATACTGAGTGGCCACATCTCCAATGGGCAATTTGGACAGAACCACTTTGGCTCCTGATTGGTAGATCTTCTCCAGTTTGTCATAAAGAATGTTCCACTCTGCATCTACAATAGCTTGGTAGTCCTGCAGATAAGGAAGATGATTACTACACCAGGAAAGGCATTAGAAGACAGTGAACATTTAGTGTTGGGGTCTTCATACCTGCACAGATTTTACTCGAACCTCAGCATTGTCCTTTTCGGCCTTTAGCTCCAGCTCTATGTTCAGCAAGGCAATCTTTGGATTTTCATAACACTTGGGCTGCATCTCAAAACCTGCATAGGAGAAGGTCTTCTTGAAGGCAACTCCAGAAATCAAATGGGAATCCTGAAGGAACAAAAAATATGTCAGGATCAAGTCAAATTCAGAATAACAAGCTTTGCTTTGTGGGGGGTAAGAGAGAAGGGCACCTCCAGGCCTCCTCCCTGGACTTTCTTGATGCCAATCATCTTAAGGGACAGCAGCTCATCCAAAGACATGACGGCGTCCACCACCATCTTGGAAAAGAACTCCTTTTGACCGGCAATCAGCTTGGAGTTGAGTGCCGTGGCTGCACACTTTTCCAAAAGCTGCCTCTGCTCTCTGAGCGGAGAAGGTGGGCATTAGCAGCAGACCAAAAAATTTTGGAAAAAGACGGAGGGGAGGTGAGCACTCACAGCTTGTCATCTTTTTTCACAGGCACGGCGATCTCCTTGATCTTGTTGACAGCTAGGCCGGTGGCTGTGCGGAACGCTCGGATAATGGTCTGAGGGTGTAGACCCTCCTCCACGTACGGTTTCAACTGTTTCAGGAACTCTGCAGCTAGTAGAGTGACTGAGGTGGTGCCATCTCCAACCTGAATTTGGGTGTGAAAGAATGATGCGAGCGTAGGCCTGTCATAACACGTTTTGCAGGATGACAATTATCCTAGAAAATTATTTCCGATAAATGATATTATTGTCAACATTATTTCGAGACCATTTTTTCCTGAAAATAATAATAAATGGCATATTGGAAGTAAACAGTATCAAAAGCAATAGACATTAATTTCTCAAAAGTATTTAACACTGCATTCGTAGACAAAAACAAGAAACATTTTGCTTGTTTAGATTTACATTTCCAACCCAACACCTCAGTAAGCGTTGTCTGTTGGGACAAAGACTCTGCTGCACCTCGAACGATAGTTTTTTTTTCCCCCTGGTGGGAAAACTGGACAGGACGGTTTGCATGTTTGTTGTTCTCCTCCCTGAGTCACTACCTTATCGTGGTGGAGGAGTTTGCGTGTCCCAATGATCCTAGGAGCTAAGTTGTCAGGAGCTGTCATGCCCCTGGTAGGCTCACCCATGACCAACAGGTCCTAGGGGAGAGACCAGACTAGGAGTGGCTCAAAAGACCCTAATGATGAATAATACATTTGGACTTCGTTTTCCTTCGCCTGGACGCGGGTCACCAAGGCCCCCCTCTAGAGCCAGGCCCGGAGGCGGGGCACGATGGCAAGCGTCTGGTGGCCGGGCCTGCACCCATGGGGCCCGGTCGGGCATAGCCCGAAAAGGTAACGTGGGTCCCCCCTCCCATGAGCTCACCACTCGTGAGAGGAGCCAAAGGGATCGGGTGCAAAGAGAGCTGGGTGGCGGCCGGAGGCAGAGGCCTTGGCGGCCCGATTCTCGGCTACAGAAGCTAGTTGTCAGTACGTGGAATGTCACCTCTCTGGCGGGGAAGGAGCCTGAGCTGGTGCGTGAGGTGGAGAAATTCCGGCTAGATATAGTCGGACTCACCTCAACGCACGGCAAGGGCTCTGGAACCAGTCCTCTCGAGAGGGGCTGGACTTCATTCCACTCTGGTGTTGCCGGCAATGAGAGGCGAC
>QODF01000027.1:867226-895911 GCA_024372805.1 Oostethus manadensis | reverse complement strand
CTTCGTTTTCCCTCGCCCGGACGCGGGTCACCGGGGCCCCTCTCTGGAGCCAGGCCCGGAGGAGCAGTTCAGAATACCCGCCCTTTTTGGAGTCCTTAGAGGAAGTACTAGAGAGTGCTCCCTAGAGGGATTCCCTTGTTCTGCTGGGTGACCTTAACGCTCATGTTGGCGACGGCAGTGAGACCTGGAGAGGTGTTATTGGGAGGAACGGCCCCCCTGATCTTAAACCAGCGGACATTGAATCCAAGTGGGCGATGTTTCGTGGCTCCATTGTCGATGCAACCGATCGGAGCTGTGGCCGTAAGGTGGTCGGTGCCTGTCGTGGCGGTAATCCCAGAAGCAGTTGGTGGACACCAGGGGTGAGGGATGTCGTCAAGCTGAAGAAAGAGTCCTATCAGATTGTCTTGGCCCATGGGACTCTGGAGACAGCTGACAGGTACCGAAAGGCAAAGTGGTCTGCAGCTCTGGCGGTCGCTGAGGGAAAAACCCGGACATGGGAGGAGTTCGGAGAGGTCATGGAAAACGACTTCCGGATGGCTTTAAAGAGATTCTGGACCACCATCCGCCGTCTCCGGCGGGGGAAGCAGTGCACAGTCAACTCCGTGTATGGTGGGGACGGTGTGCTGCTGAACTCGACTCAAGATGTTGTGGACCGGTGGAGGGAATACTTTGAAGACCTCCTCAATCCCACCGACACGCCTTCCAACATGGAACCAGTGCCTGGGGACTCTGAGTCGGGTTTGCCTATCTCTGGGGCTGAGGTCACCGAGGTGATCAAAAAGCTCCTTGGTGGCAAGGCCCCGGGGGTGGATGAGATCCGCCCGGAGTTCCTTAAGGCCCCGGATGCTGTGGGCGTGTCTTGGTTGACACGACACTGCAGCATTGCGTGGACGTCGGGGTTGGTGCCCCTGGACTGGAAGACCGGGGTGGTGGTCCCGTTTTTCAAGAAGGGGGACCGGAGGGTGTGTTCTAACTATCGTGGGATCACACTCCTCAGCCTTCCCGGTAAGGTCTATTCAGGGGTTCTGGAGAGGAGGATCCGCCGGATAGTCGAATCTCGGATTTAGGAGGAGCAGTGTGGTTTTTGTACTGGTCGTGGAACTGTGGACCAGCTCTATACTCTCGGCACAGTCCTTGAGGGTGCATGTGAGTTTGCCCAACCAGTCTACATGTGTTTTGTGGACTTGGAGAAGACATTCGACCGTGTTCCTCGGGGAATACTGTAGGAAGTGCTCCGGGAATATGGGGTATCGGACCATCTAATCCAGGCGGTTCGTTCCCTGTATGACCAGCTTTAGAGTTTGGTTCGCATTGCCGGCAATAAGTTGGACCCGTTTCCAGTGAGGGTTGGACTCCGCCAGGGCTGCCCTTTGTCACCGATTCTGTTCACTACTTTCATGGACAGAATTTGTAGGCGCAGCCAGGGCGTTGAGGGGTTTCAGTCTGGTGGCCGCAGGATTCAATCTCTGCTTTTAGCAGATGATAGGTTCTGTTGGCTTCATCGAGCAGTGACCTTCAACTCTCACTGGATCGGTTCGCAGCTGAGTGTGAAGCGGCTGGAATAAGAATCAGCACCTCCAAGTCCGAGTCTATGGTTCTCGCCCGGAAAAGGGCGGAGTGGAATCTACGGGTCGGGGATGAGGTCCTGCCTTAAGTGGAGGAGTTTAAGTACCTCGGGGTCTTGTTCAAGAGTGATGGAAGGATGGAACGCAAGATGGACAGGCTAGATGGTGCAGCGTCTCAAGTGATGCGGACTCTGCACCGATCTGTCGTGGTGAAAAGAGAGCTGAGCCAAAAGGCAAAGCTCTCGATTTACCGGTCGATCTATGTTCCTACCCTCACCTATGGTCATGAGCTTTGGGTAGGACCGAAAGGACAAGGTCGCGGGTACAAGCGGCCGAAATGAGTTTTCTCCGCAGGGTGGCTGGGCTCTCCCTTAGAGATAGGGTGAGAAGCACTGTCATCCGGGAGAGACTCGGAGTAGAACCGCTGCTCCTCAGCATTGAGAGGAGCCACATGAGGTGGCTCGGGCATCTGGTTAGGATGCCTCCCGAACGCCTTCCTCGGGAGATGTTCAGGGCACGTCCAACCGGTAGGAGGCCTCTGGGAAGACCTAGGACACGTTGGAGAGACTATGTCTCTCAGCTGGCCTGGGAACGCCTCGGCATCCGCTAGGAAGAGCTGGAAGAAGTGGCCGGGGAGAGGGACCTCTGGGCTTCCCTGCTTAGGTTGCTGCCCCCGCAACCCGATCTCGGATAAGCGGAAGAAAATGGATGGATGGATGGATGGATGCTTGTTTGTTGTATTCCCCTTCGTCGTCACCACTGCTTTCCAACAAATGAGACATATCAGCTCATCGGTGCTTATGGACTCACCTTACTAATTATCTTTAAAACCAAAATATTCTCAAACTTGGGCTGTGCCATTCAAACCATCGCTTTTTTTGATGCCCTTATTCAAATTTGCATTTGCTGATTTGCAGGGTGAGTTTATGCTTCAGGAACAAGTCCTTTGTCAGGTGGGCATTGTGAACTGCAGCGTTGTCACTCACTAGCTATGGAATCACAGGAGTGCCAAAATTAAAAGAAAATACATGTGGAAATATAAAGAGAATCAATAATACAAAAATATACAAATGTAGTCATATTGTAATTCCATTTGTCTTTGATTTTTCCATTGTCATATTCGTTTGTATATTTTTGATTCTCTTTATATTTTCACATGTATTCCATTTTTATTTTGGCACTCCTGTGATTCCATAGCTAGCAGCCCCGACTCCACCCACTACTACAAATTGACTGAAAAAAGGGTTCACTCACTCCACTCATTCCATTATGGCAACAGAAGCACAGAGTGAACCCTCTGGTCATACAATTTGCTTGGTACAGTGAGAGGAGCACAACAAACACGTATGCAATAAGTGTCAATGATTTAGTTTTTATTTATTGTGCGATGAATTGATTACTGATTACTGATTGTGACTGGCCTACGTGAGTGTTAATCCATGTGGGAGACAACCACTTAGATAACACCGATAAATACCTCAGCGTCCTGCGACCGAGCGATATCCACTAGGGTCTTGGCTGCAGGGTGAACCACATCCAGCAGCTTGAGGATGGTGGCTCCATCATTAGAGATGGTGGCCTTACCTACAAAATATTTAGCTCCCTTTAATAAGATTGCTGCAAACGCCCAAACAATTTTCTCTCACCTCTGTTGTCCACCATCAGTTTGTCCATCCCTCTGGGCCCCAGGGTGGTCCTGACTGCCTCAGAGATGACCTGACAAATACACAAGTTAATTCAACCTATACTTACACACACAAGTAGAAAGATTATTGTCCTACCTGGCAGGCATTTATGTTGCTGATGAGCTGAGGGATTCCCTGGGACGTGTCTGTCCCTTCTTTCAGCAGGATAACCGGTGTGGGCTGTGAACGCACAGGAGTGATGGAGAGGACAGTTATGTACGGTTAACACAACACAAGTAGCAAATACACCAAGGAGCGTTGGATTGTTCTAAGCAGAGGCTAACTTAGCTCTGTCATTGTGCTGCTGCCTCCAACAATACAAAGAGAATACATGTACCACCTTTTGTCGTTCACAAACTTACCATACCAACAGGAACATAAAATCTAGTAACACGACATATTTAAGATGTGCACTGCAGTTCGGATTTAACTTTGATCGTTTCAATCACATGATTATGCCTTTATGGTCAGTGGCTAATATGCTAGGTGGTATCGTATACGCCCATGGGCAGTTATTAGCCTGTGGATGCTAACGGAGTCTTACATGTTTTAATGCGTAATCTCTCCCAAATAACTGCACCCCAGCACGGACAACACAATAGCGTTTGATCGCAGACTACTTTGAGTGCGATCCGACACGAAAAACACACCGATTACCACGGATTGTGCTTTGGAGTTGAGGCGTAAGAAGCAACTCACTCACCATCATTTCTGCGGTCTTTTCGAGAAGCTTAAGACCGGCGTGCGATCCCACAATGCTTTGCGGCATAGTTGAACCATGTTTGCGATGACGTATAAACTGGAAAAAGACAACGCTAATAATGAAATAAATGTCAATCACATAAAATTGCAATTACATAGCACCTATTTTGTTTTTAAAATTTCTGGTACATACAATTTCACAATCGCAGTGCGTGATTAAATGGCATTTAATTGGTAAAGGTATATTTCACGAGTAGTGACTTTTAAATTTTGGATTGGAAAAGTGGATGTGATTTGATATATTTAAGTTCCGTTTATTTCATTAATTTAATTTTATTGAGATGCTGGGTGATTTTAATTGTGTTCTAAAATGTATTTTGATTTGATGAAACTTAGTTTCTATTTACAAAGTACAGTACAGTGCCACTATCATTACTGTAATTGCATTCATACTCCTACGCGATAGGGGGCGCGTTGGTAAATGAACAAAACGGAAGTACAACGAATAACAACGTCCGGGTATTTATAGGACTATTTGGCGGTTGTTTCATTTTGTCCAGCAGCGCGCGTTATCGACGGTAACGTAGGCAAGTAACTCTAAATCGACAGTTTAATTGCGTTTTTTAATACTGCTGTTCGTTAAACCGATGTTGGGCAGTGTTTGCAATGTACATTGATTATTTTGTCGAAGCCAGCTGAAAACGGAATTGTGTTAGCACAGAAGATTAGCGAGACGGCACGAGAAACAAAACTTGTGCTTATTCTGGAAATGGCGAGCCAAACATTTTCACAAAAACAGAACAGTAAATATCTGTGGTTTTCTCTTCTCTCACTGGGCTTTCAGCCTGATAATTACCTCTTGTCAAATATAAGCAAGACCAGCGCAAAACACATCAACCTAGGACCGTGAGTCTTCTTTTGCACGAACAAAACATTTCTTTGTTTTCTCTGTACTAACCCCACTCGCTGATTATCACGTGTTTGGATAGGAATATGTTTGACAAGCCCAACAAAGATGCTTTCTTCATTGTGATTAATTTCCTGTTGGAAAAACTCAATCCAACAAGGTTTCAACAGACATACAGGTAAATTATTTCTCAATTTTCGATGTTTTTTTTTATTTTTTTATTAGAATTCCCTTCTTTCTTTAGATTTTGCTTACCCGTGGTTGGGAGTAAACAAGATTCTGAGTTCCGGAAGGTGACGTGTGCTTGGCTGCGAGAACTGATGGTGAGTGTCAGAACTAGAAGACTGTTAACCTTATGCAGTCCAGTATAGTGTTTAGAGTTTTGGCTTATATATTTCACCTTAAAGTGTTTATCTAGCCTCAGTAGTTTTCTTTTTTTTTCAGTACCTACAACCTCATGTGTGTGACTACAGATACTGTATGTCTGGCATTGGGCCTAAAATCCAAGTAGGGACTTTTATTTTAGGATTTATGTGTATTAAAATATCTAACTTGTAATGAACACTTCTTATAAGTTAGAATGCAAATATAAACCCTAGTTTTTATAAACACGTACAAATTTAGCCAACAGCATTAAATGTGGTGAAATACCTGGAATAATAGTTATACTTCAAAATCAGGCAAGACACCAGGCAGTTATGGTTTACCAACTTTGTGCACAACAAATAACGTGTCTCACTCGTCTCAAATGTTTTTGTCCGCCTCAAGAAAGCTGAATAAAACATCCTTGATCATTCTGAGGGAAAAATCAGGCATGTGTAGGAATTGCAACCTGAGAGTTGAAGCTGATGAAATTTTATTGTTATATCTTTTAAGAGCCATGCTAATTCCTTCTTCCTCCTTAGGATGAAACTGGATACAAAGGCTCCAAAATGGTTGCGTCGTTGCTGCTCTCACCTGGAGGCCCCAAGTTCACCAGTTTGATGCTCCATTTGGCCAAACAGGTGATGCTGCAAGAAATGAAAACTTTCACCAAAGGTACGTCCCTGTGTCTGAACGATATGACCCATTTGTTCTAAGTTATCTTATCAAAAGTGTCTTTCTAGGGGACGGCTTTGTGCCTGAGGCTGCAGCAATGCCAGCGTCTTCACTCAACATGGCAACTAAGAGACTCCACTTGGCTAAAACCAGGTTTTTGAAACAGACTGTACACCAGGATTGCTTACTGCAGGAGTACCACAAACAAGCCAAGTGAGTCATTGTGGTGTTCATTTAGGGTATTTCCGACATCCCTTTGACCAAACTATTATTGTTTTAGTCGTACTCATTACCTCCCATGTTAGGGGCTTGAACATCTTTTTAAAAAGACTTGACCCATATGCTGTATGCTTCGCTGCTCTCATAAGCATTTTGCTGGTTGTAGTTTCAAGTCTCTGCATAAAGTGTGACGGACACCTCCCCAAAAAATCTTTGATCTGCAGTGACGTTGACCGTTAAGGCTGTGATTGGTTCCCGTGTAGTACATTGTTTTATATACAACTTGTTGGCGGACAGCACACCTCTGTCACCACCTTCTCCATAGATTTTGGATCTGTCACACATTGATTTAGCTGCACTCATCTCTTTAATTACTGTTGTTTGCTTCAGATGGGAAGCTGAGTTAACGCCATGTCACGCGAACACGAATATCTTCAAAAACGCACATTTCCTCCACTTTGTTAAAAATAAGTCCATCCAGATGAGGAAATTTAAAATAAATTAAATGTCCACAGAAAACATATTCAAATTAACTACAGCTGACCTTAACACTTTTGTTCATTAGTATAGTGAGATATTAGATGTACAATGATGTGTAAATTAGAACTGCAACAATCACCGAATTAATAATTAATTGCTTATCCATTATGCTATTTTTGTATATTGGTGCACTTTTTTGGTATTCAATTAATCGGTTCTGCACTTTGGCCTCTCAAATGTGATAATTTTTAATATTTCGTTAATATCCATGAAAGCATACTGATTAATCTGTGTTTTGGGGAATGTAAGATATTCGCACAGCTTTGACTTTATAAAACAATGATCAATATTTTTACCTTTTCTGATATGTTGTGGACCAAACAATCCTATTTGGTTCATATTGATTGGCTTCGTCTGGAACTTACAGTAACTTATTACTCAGTTAAATAAAGCAACTAACTTTAAATTATCTACAAAAAAAATGTTGCACCCCAGTGTACATTTTTTAAAATCAGCACTTGCTAACGTGAGCACAGGACCTTTTTGTGAATGGAAAAAAATGCATACAGTACACATACTTATTTATATACAGGGAGAGTGCATATTAGACATTTATGTCAATACGCCAGAATTAGCCAAAAGGCTATTTTTCATATGTAGTCCTTATATTAAAATCTAATAATCTGAACACAACGAGCTAACCAAGACACAAACATATGTGACGAGATACAAACAGCAGTACCAGTCAGTCTTTAGTTAATGTTGGCAGTTGTAATTGTCAGTAAACCATTTTAAACTAGATCCTGATTATACAGTATCATGTTGGTCGTTTTTTTTCCCAACCTTTTTACAAAACAACATATTTAAATGTAATGCTGCCACACCCCACTGCAATGCAAACGTTTTCGTATGAGTTCCACAGTGGATGAAGATGTGCGAGTCGATCACTTTTTCACACAGGGCGTATAGGTTTGGATTTTTTTCTCCCTTAATGATAGTACTTAAAAAAAACAACTGCATTTTGTTTTCAGTTGTCACTGACTAATATTTACATTTGTTTAAAGATGTGAAACATTTTAAGTGAGAAACATGAAATAAATCAGGAAGAGGCCAAACACTTTTTCACACCACTGTATATTTTTGACATTATTTTAAACTGAAAAAATAACTGGTTGCCATCTGTATGATTAAAAGCTCTTATTTTGAAGTAGTGGGTAATGTATTGTTTTTGAGCATGAAGGGGGTGGGATATAATGGTGCAACACGTTATACGGCTGCCTAGAGTGCGTTTACTTTGATAATTACGAACAGGCCGTTCGTAATATATTTCAGAAGTAGTTTTGATGGAAACATTTCTGAAATTTGGGTTGCCGCTTGTCATTGAGGGGCAGTGGTGGGTCCCCCAGCCAAGCCTGATGAGAAACACTGATTAAAAAAAAAATGATAGACCAAATGAACCCCATTAAATTAAAGCCCCTTCTTGTATATTTGGAACTTGCTAGGTGGTTAAAAACAATAGTTTTGTGTTTATAGGTTAGTTCTTTTTTTTTTTTTTTCCCCTGTCTTCCAGGGTCATTGAGGATTCCCTGCGACACCTCAGAGCTGAAAGTAAGAACTATGATGCTCTCAAGTAAGTGATGTAATTTTTTTCTTATTTTTTGCTGCCAGTTGCATCTTTACTCAGTTTTGTCTTCTATTTAAGACATTGTGTTGGTGATTCCGTCAAACTGGAAATGTCTTCCACAAAGAAAACTGAAATGGTGGTATTTAAATGGAAAAGTTATGCGTGTTTTCTCCGGAAGACCTCATTATTAATTGTTGTGTTAAGGTTCGAACCCTGTGGTCAGCCATTGATGAAATGCGGTTGGCAACTGAAGAGAGCCAAAATGTTTTGGAAAGCGTCTTAAAAGAAGTGGTGGACCAGTACATTCTAGATGGAAAGGACCGTCTCCTCCAAATTCCCCGCAGGCTGCTAGAGAGGATTGAACAACTTCCCCAACAGGTGACTTTTGTGCATTTTTAAAGCCGGATTGGCAACACGCTGTTTTGGGCGTCTGTAGTTTTAAGGCTAATGCGCTGTGTTTGTCCTTACAGTCTCCGGTAGTATATTGTTCAGCTTTTCCATACATAATTTCGCCCTTGTTTGATGTACTATTAATAATTCCCCAAAAATCATAATGCATAATAATTTGACCCCTTTAATACATTGCTACTGTGCAGCAATCTTAGGGGGTGGAGGTGATCTGTGTTATAAAGCATGTATCTGTAAATACTCCTTTCACAAAATCAGTCGAGCGATAAGAGCACTCCTAGCTAAAAGTGCACATCTTTCAAATCCCTGATAAAATTATTATGGCAAATTTACTTGTTTGATACCTATGACATGCATTGTACAACAAGAGTGTACAAACCTTTTCCACTGAGTGCGTACAGACGAATAGAAGTATGGGCAGTGGGAGGCACTTTTATAGATTTTTTTTAAATGTAAAAGAAGCTTAAAAAGACCTAAAAAAACCACAGCGTAATTTTGGTTGTATAAGATGCACCCACTAAATTTAGAGGGGGGGTGGTGGGGTGGTGGAAGATTTGTACATATTAATTGCTCCGAACTATAAGCGCCAGGTGTCCACGTCGTAAAATGAGATAATTAGTGCACAGAAAAAGTTACAAAGAATTTTTAAAACTTTTAATAAAAAATTTTCCCCGCAAACAGTGCATGCCCAACAGCAAAACTACTACTTAAACAGTGGCGAATAGTGTATGTAACATGGATAACTGTAGCCTACCAGAACTTTAATTCATCTGCGTCGTCTTGGGAACTAAAACCATAGAAGTGTTTCTCCTCCGTGTCAGAAATAAACAGTCATAAGTCCTTTGTCACACACACATAGACAGCACACCAAAATAAACTGACAGACTGTGTCCTCTTCATCTAACAGTTGTCCAGCCTTTTGAAAGTTGTTGATAGTGTTTTTTCCGCTGTAAGGATTCACTAGCAGACTTCTTCAAAGGTTGATCTTTGTATGCGTCCATCTGCTCTGTGTATTTATGGCGGAGGAGGTAGAGGGAAAGTTCTGACAGATGGTAAAAATCATGCGTAAGTTGACGTACTGTAACTTTATTTAAATCAATACATTACATTCTAAGCTTAACACCAGAATATTTTTATATTTTAATTAACAATGGACAGCAGCTTTTCAGTACGCTGAGCTGTGACGTAGCACCATTTTGGGAGGAAATGGATGATGGGATGTAACCAATGGGAGGGCAGCTTTGAGTTTTACCGCAGTTGGCATCCATTACTTGGATGCCAAGTTATTTGGGGAGTCCTTTCTCGCTCTCTATCGTATATTTATTATTTTATTATTATAAATTATGGTAATATATTTCATTACTAATGAAATATATTTTTACAATATGCCAAAAGCCAATAATAAACAAGGACACCTCTACTATATATGGTCTGTGGTTATGTTTAACTGTGGAGGGATGGTCCTGAGCAGCATCAAATTGAGTATGTATGATAATTTTCCTTAAAATAAGATTAATTTTAAGATTCTGGTACGCAAATTTGTCATTTCCCATCTGGCAACACTGGTGCGATCCAAGAAACTCTCTTATGCACTTGATCCACTTTAGACACATACTGTAACTCTGCACGCACAGTGTCATATCTAACACAAAAACTTAAGGTTAAGGAGTAGGACGAGGACACAAGTATTAGCAGCATTAGCATACCGAGCTACAATAAAAGTAAGGCAGACATATTCCTGTTTTTAATATTTTTTGTGTTGCAGTTGAGCTCTGGAAATTTGTATGAGGCTCAGCAGCTGAACCTGCTTTGCGTGTTCGAACTGGCGTACCATGCTCTGAGCCTCCTGAAGGAGGAGCGTTGCAGTGTCCAGAAAGCCCCCAAACCACAGCTGAACCTGATGGATCTGGAGCAGAAATATAAACAGATGGCTCGTGGGCTGCAGGACCTTCAGCTCCTCAGGTAACCAGTTATGGTTGTCATTTAGCATAACTAATTGCTTTGATGTAATACTTATTCTTGTTGCCTTCAGATTGAAGAGTTCAAAAGAGGAAATACCTAAAATGAGGCGGCATATTAGAGACTTGGAGACGGAGTGGGACAGGAAGTGGATGGATACATTGAAAGACGTGCCCTTGGTTTCGTTTCTCAGTGAAGATCCAGTGAGTGCTCGTGAAGTCAAGTTTGGTCAATACGTTTAAAAAGTGCCTGTCACATGACTTTTTATTTTTTTTTAGGCTCCTGACTTTCTTTCACCAATGGCCCGCCTGTCATTTGAGCCAGCAGCTGATGCGAACTATGGATGTAGTGTCTTCTCGCAGTTTCCTGCCAAGCTTCCTGGTGAGAAGTCAAGTGGCATTGGAACACATTTTTAATTTGATTGTAATGTCTTCTGTTGCTTGTTCAAATGTTCAGATAAGTCTGCTCAGTGTAAGTCGCCAGAGAGTGACTGCAATACTTGCTCATTCCTCAAAAGGTAATTGCCGTCCTTCTTTGATTGTAATGTGTCGGGAGGCAGATACTTGGACAGTCCTAAGCAGTGGTCTGTCCATCACTAGTCTTCCCAATAGAATCCCTGCTCTCTGATGACTGTGGTGAGTTGAGAGAAATCACCACAGACAGATACGGAGCTGACAATCTGCTCTTTTTAGGTCTTGTAGTGCAGACATGCCTCTGTGAATAACATTGCTCCTTGTTTTCGCACAGCTCCTCCTCCACGGCTGAAAAGCATCTAGGCGGGGATATTGCAACCTCTGCATCACCCCAAGTCAACTCCTCTCTGGACTGGCATTTTGATATGCCTCCATCACCTTCTCAGAAGACTCTATCTGTACCAAAACAGGTACAGGTACATTAAGAATCCCATACTATCCTTTTTTTTTCTTCCCAATTTTAAGTAGTCAGAGGCAAGCAGGGCTCCAACTAACAATTATAATAGTTGACTTGAATTACTTAAACAATTATTTTTAGTAATATAACTGTAAATACATGTAAGAGGGCTCCTTGTAATTAATCGTGGTGGTGGGCCACTACTAAGAACAAGCAGCCACACCTTTAAAAATTATTTTTTTAACTTAAACAATTTTAAGTAATACATTGTTCCCTCACAACATTGCGCTTCACCTTTCGTGGACTTGCTATTTTGCAGAAGCTTTTGAAAACATTTTTTACAGGTATGACCGTGTGTTGTGTTCTACATACTGATTGGTTTAGGCAGAACTTGCATGTTGTATCTGCCTCTTGATTGGCTAAAAGAAAACCCATTTGTTGTCTGCATTTTGATTGGACACAGGACTGACCATTGTCAATCTCATTCGTGCCTTCCTGTGCAGTACAGAATATGTTCGATTTGCTAAAGGTACATAAATGTTCAATCTCTACTGGTGTGACGGAAGTGCTGTATGTTTGCAAGTTTTATCCCCGACAACACCCACAGTCCAGACAAAACGTTCTCCATTTTAAGGCACCTGCGGCCACACCCAAAAGGCAAAGGAGGACGCTGACCATCGCACAAAAAGTTGTACTTATGGCATACAGAAGGAAAGTAAAAGTCATGCAGCTTTAGGGCTCCATTACTCGCATTGTTTGGTGTTAAAACATTGTTTGTCAATATTACTGCTCAGTTGGGGATTCTGCCGCTGCATAGCAACATTTAATAATAAAGACTTTTACCTGCACTTAGGTTCTCTCCCACATCCCCAGGGTGGAGCACCACGCCACAAGCCAAAACGTGACACTTATTTTTTTATTTTTAATATACTAAACTTCAAGCGCTTTTAAAGAGGTAAATGTGAGAAAATGTTAATGCCTGTCTGAGAAGTGTTTGGTGAGGGGTTTTACAGCCTTAAAAGATATATAATAATTGTCTAACAAAGTTGGCTACTTCACGGATTTCCCTTATTGCGGGCTATTTTGGGAACCTATGACCCGCGATAAATGAGGGAACACTGTATATCGTATGAATGTGTGTGTATAGAGATAGATTCATATACTACTTATTTATGCATTTATTGACCACACTTAGTTTGAAAACAATTTCAAATATAACTGTTTCACTACTCTTCATTTTGATAAGCAGGCCCCGCATCTGCCTGTCTGCCTTGCTGGCAGTTGTCCATTTGTAACCATATACATCACATAGTGTGTTGACTTTCACTTTGTTTCTTAATATCGACAATAGCCCTTAAAATGTGTAGTCAATTGACAGCTTGTTGCATGCAAAATCTACCGTGTGTCAATCTAATTTGACTTTCTGGCGTTTTTGTTTACACATGTGGCCTGGCTGGCAGCATCTAGCTGGCCTGTTTTTGTCCCAGTATTGAGCTACAAGTGGCAATATTACATGCACGGGGATACATCAATTATAGATCATCATCACAACTTACTTTTTAAACTGTAACTTAAAAATCTTGTTGTGTATCTTCAAAACATTATTGATGAAGTTGTTCAATAGTGTGTGTCCAGCTTTGGACAGTGACTATCACAGGGGTCTCCAAACGATAGCTCGTAAGCTCACTAGCTGATGGTGAATAGTTCACCAAATAATATTTGCATCACCTCTAAGTATTTTTTATAAGTGGTCTATTTAGGGATGTCCCAATCCGGTTTTCATTAGCCTATCGGCAGCTGTATTTTAAAGATTGGCTTCCATTGTGAGATCATAAATTATAAGGCTTAAAAAACACTTGAAAAAACTGTATGTCTGTCTGTAGTGCATCTATGTAATATAATTTTCACTCTATGAATAGAATTACTGAAATACACTAACTTTTTCATGATACACTAATTTATTAATCAGCACCCGTGCATAAACTAATAGTATAATTGTAACTAGGGATGCTGCGGTTGATTGGCCACCGATCAGTATCGGACTTTTTTTGTAAAAAATCACTAGATCGGCAAATGCCGATTAAATGCATTAAAAATGTATAATTAATCCATGTGGTCAGTATCGGCCAATTTCAGTCCTGGATTTTTACCGACAGCGTAAAGCCCTGATCGGAGTAATTCCAGTTATAACATTAAAATATGAACTTTAGTACTACAATAACCACTGTGACTCTGGTTTCACCTTATTAATTCTGTTTAAAACCAAAATTTTCTCGAACTCTTTACTGTGGAATCTGCCAGAGAAACCATTGCTTTATTGTCTATATTCATATTTGCGTTTGCTCACTTGCAGGGTGAATTTATTTTCAGGAAAAAGTCCATTGTCAGGTGGGCTTTGAACTGCAGCGTTGTCACTCGCCAGCTATGGAATCACAAGAGTGATGAAGGAAAGGAAATACATGTGGAAATACAAAGAGAATCAATAATACTAAAATATACAAATGTAGTCATTGTAATTCAATTTTGTCTTTGCTTTTTCCATTTTGTTCCCCCCCATTTTTATAGTTTTTCCTTTTGTCTGTCTTTTACATTTGCTTTTCCAAAAAAAGGTGACTGACTACCTTTGTATATTTATGTAATATTGATTCCAAAAACATGCATGTTAGGTTAATTGGCAACTCTGATTGTCCATATCTATGAATGTCAGTTTGTATGATTGTCTGCCGTGCAATTGACTGGCGATCAGTTCAGGTTCTACCCCGCCTCTCTCCGCCCCTAGTCAGCTGGAATAGGCTCCAACATACCCCCGTGACCCTAATGAGGATAAGCGGCATATAAAATGGATTAATGAATGGATGGTTAACCTCTGTGGAAAAATAAAATAGCAAAAAGTCCTGTAAATATGACATTCAGTGCAAAAGACATTTAAAAGTATTTATATGCTATGCTGTTTGGATTGAGCTGCCATTATTTAAATAAGTGTAAACATGAACATTGTTTTTCATAGTCAAAACATTAGCAGCCTGGCTAAAAATACTTTTTTCAAATTTAGCTATTTTGTTGTGGTATAAACAGGTTTTAGGACATACCGGGCATACATTAGCAGTCCAATGTGACTAACCTGATTGATCACTGTTAAGATATTTTTATTGCTACATGGCAAACAAGTTACCAGTAGGTGCAGTAGATTTCCCCAAAAACCAACAAGACCCAGCATTCATGACCTGCATGCTCTTCGGCTATACAGCATACACATGAAAACAAAAAGCTCATGATTTCCAAAATGTTTATGTAATAGTTCAGAAACTAGGTACATCTATAAGAATGTACTCAAAAGGAGTGACAACGATGTAATACATATGCCAAAACTGTTAGTGGCGATGTGACACTCTGAAAGTGGAAACCCGAGACAGCCCGACAAAACACTGGGCACACGTAGATGCGCAGAAGGCCGGTAAACAAAAAACATGGCAGTAAGTACTAGTGGCCGAACTGGATCGACGATTAAATGCAAAGTGATGTGCTGTGTCATCCAGCATTTGTTAATCTTCTTGAAAATGAAGGAGCAGATTGTGCTGCAATAGCGACAGTAGGCTCACTAGCTTCAGCAGGACAAAAACAACACTGTACGGTGCCGCCATTGTTGTTTTAGTGTTTGCGGTTTTAGCGCATCCGCGTTTGTTTTCTATGTATTGTACACTTTCATCAGTCCACAAAATAGTAATTTCATTTTAGGTCAGTTGATGTGTTCTTTGGCAAATTGTAACTTCACATGCCATTATAGATTAGCTTCACACTGACATCTTCTGTCACTGTACTTCTGGTTATCAGTCGATCCATTTTGATAGTCTTCAGTTTTCTGCCACGTGTCTCAGGTTTTGCTCTCCATTTCAGTACGCTGTTCTTCTACATTGTCTTGAACAACCCATTTTCCTCAGGCATTTCAAAGAAAAATGCATGTTCAACAAGTGCTGGTTTCATTCTTAAATAGGGGACACCCGATGCACACCTGTTTTTTCACAAGATTGAGTGATTCTTTTTGCCTATTGCCTAGAGGAAGACCAAAGTGGAGGTTTATGGATGTAGTGAAAGAGGACGTAAAGGTAATTGGCGCAAGAGAAGAGGATACAGAAAACAGAGTTGAATGGAGGCAATTGATTCGCTGTGGCGACCCCTTGAAGGGATAAGCCGAAAGGAAAAGATCAGTGATTTAATGCCACACTGCTATTTTTTTTAACACGCACCTTTCAACTAATTGCACAGCCTTAAGAGCATGCATGTCATGAATACTGGGTTTATTGCACCTACTGGTAACTTGTTTGCCATGTAGCAATAATACTAATAACAGTACTTCAATTTGGTTAGTTACATTGGACTGCTATTGTTTTGAACACTACTGTATTACTAATAACATCATTAAAATGTCCATTTTGCATAATAGATGGGCAGTTTATGGGTTACCTTCATCCTTGTGTCAATTGTGACTCTTTTCAGGCTACAGTGGGTGCGGTTGGTCACCTTCTACCAAAGGTGACGCCCACCAGGGCCAAGATTCCAGTATTGGACATGGAATGTGATAACCTTGCAAATCAGGTACAGAACTGACTGTCTCTTAAACAATGGCTACCCTGTTTGCAGATTTTCCCCAACAAGTGTGTTAAGTTTGCAGATGCTGTAGCTCCAACCAGTTCAACAGCAGACCAACTCGCAGATTTGGATCTGGAGTGGATTCTCGGCACCCTTCACGGAGATCCCTTCTCCACCAGGAAGCAGCTGCCTCGCACGCCTGAGAGTTTGAGTAAGTTATATGCTATCTTTGTATGGACTCAGTTATGCATTTCCTGCCAATTTTTCTTCCAGTTTTGGATATAAAGACATCCTGGCGAAAGGCAGTAGAAGAAGACGGCACAGAGAGAACGCAGCGGGCACTGAAGTGTAACGACAGTATCGCTGGGCATCTCACTCCTCTTGATGAGGCTGGCAGCACTATTCTGAGCCCGCCTAGCTGCTCAAACAGTGTGTGCTTCCAACTTTGCAGCCCCCCTAGCAACCAACAGGTGGCAGTGATCAAGCCACCTCCACTGTGGGGCACATTCAGTGCCACTGATAGCCCAAGTGGCATCACCAATGGCAGCAGCGTGCTACAGTTTAGCCTCGATCAAGAAACTCTGCCTGAATTGCCCAGTTGTGACAGTCTGCTTAGTCTTGACGACGAGGAACCTCTTATCCCCTGTCTGAAAAAAGACTGCACACAGTCGCCATTGTACTCTGGTCATTGTCAGACCCATCAGCTATGTGGCGGTTCCTTTGTGGAGAATATAAGATCACCTGAGTGCATTCTACTGGGGCACGATATTTCAGCAGAAGCCAGCAAGGAGGTCTTTTCACTGGATCTAGATGCGCTGGACACACAGTCCCCCACAAAGCAAGAATGCTGCCTCCCGACGCTCATAACATTCTCCCCGATAGAGGACATGAAGTGGTAGCTACATTGTTTTTGTGTATGATTTATTTTAGATCTTATTTGTTTTGCACTAACCGGAAAATGTCTTATCTGTAGTAATACATCTGCACAAATCCTATTAAACTGAGCTGTAAATGTTTTGGGTTTGTATTTTCAACTACAACTCGCTTTTTACATGGTGGTGTGAAAAATGTTCACATTTAAATGTTTCAAATCATCAAGCACATTGGAATATTAGTCATACAACACAACTGAACACAAAGCTTTTAAATTAAATGTTTTATTATTGGAGAAACTTGCATGGCTCTGTGTGGAAAAAGTGATTTGCTCCCCTACCAAAACATAACTGAGATGGAGCTATTTCCAAACGATCAGCCTGAAAAAGGTTATAGCTGTTTTTAAAGCTTTGGGACTCCAGCAATTATCCACAAATAGGGAAAACATGAACAGCCAATCAAAATTACCCTAAGAGCACAGTGGCGACGTATCTAAGAAGTTACAAAAGACCACACAACATCCAAAGAACTGCAGGCGTCTCTTGCCTCAGTTAAGGCCGGTGTTTATTACTCCACCATAAGAACAAAAAGAACATTGAGGCGTGTCTCAGTTCTGCCAGAAAACATCTTGATGGTTCCCAAGACCTTTGGGGAAAAATACTCTGGTCTGACGACTGGGCAAATCCTTTCATTTCTGGGCCCCTAGGGCGTCTAACTGAGAACCATTGGGTTAAATGGACTACATTGTCCATAGGTATGAACGTGATTGTGAATGGTTGTCTAGCCAGCCAATTGCAGGGCACATATACCCCGCCTCTTGCACAAAGTAGAATCCAGCATACCCCCGCGGCCCTAGTAAGGAGAAGCGGTTTACAAAATTGGTTGGTTATGAGCTAAACATATATTGTGTTAACTTGCGGAGGCCCCAGACTAAAAAAAAAGTCTATTATGAATGAAAACCACCTCTTCCGTTACGTGCGCTTTATTTTGAAACCAAACCGGAAAAAGCATAGCGTAATGGCTAATAGCTCACTTGTCAGTCCTTGTCAGTTGTGTCGACTCTGGGCGGTTCCGTCCTGACTTGCCCAACTTGAGGAAGAAAGCACACACCAACCAACCAACCAACAAACATGACGAAACATGGCGCCGTCCTTTAGCGAGAGATACGGTTGAAAAAGTATGGCGAACTAAGTTTAGTCACCGAAGTTCTACAGTTGTCTTCCGGGTTTGCGCCAACACAAGTTAGCAAGGCGGGCTAACACAGCAAGTTGCTTACATGTCAACATTGTCCCTCACGGCGGTGTGAACAACCGGTAAGTACTCACTTTTGGTGTTCTAAGATTTGAATCATGTCAACATTCTAACAACGTGCGAGGCTACTTTAGCGTATGTTCCACACAAACGGGATCGAGGCGCGCAAGTGGACGTTTGTTGTTCGCCTTTCAGCAATATCGCATCTTTTCTTACAATCTCGTACTTGCCTCATTTTTGTGCTCCAATGCAGCAACAGTTGGAAATAAGAAATAATAACACCCCCTTCCTTCCCACCTACTCCCCCATCTTCCCTTTCCTGCCTCCAGGCCCACCTTGACGCCTTATTAATCCGATTGTGGCCTCATTGTAGTCCGGCTAGACTTGCAGGTGTTGTTAGTCCTGTTAGAATGGCAAGCGATTCCGTGGGAGGTGAGTGTGCAAGACGCGAACATTCGTTTTTCAGGCTATCATCAGTTGCTAATAGTTGTTAGGTGCATCACATTAGTGGGGACTTCCTGTGTGGTCTGACGTTTTTGTTAGCAACAATGAACAAAATCTACAAGTAAAGTTTTGTACAGTGGAATCCACTTAACTGCTTATGTCGAGCAACTCTAAGTCAGCTGTGCTGTGTTTTTATTTAGCTGCTTAAGTTTATGTCGGCGTCCGTGGGTGACATGGTATTTTCTTGACATCCAACCTGAGACCACGGACTGTATTAACAGCTTCCACATTATGACTGAACAGTTTGCCACATCTAAACTACTACCTAGTGACACATCATTTAAATGGTGCATACCGTGACTTTATGTTCAGTGCAAAATAAGCTTCAAAATAAAAGCTTGGCACTATTAACCTGGGGTTTACACCCATTTTTTGTAGATATTTAGCCACCAGAAAAAAGATTGCGCACGAGCTATTGTCTTTTTAGTCAAGACATACAACAGAAATTACTGCAGCACGTCTGTTCAAATAAGAATATAAAATATTGTAATGTTGGCATAATGACTGTGCACAAATTGGCCTTTTATTAGTGTACCTCACACATACAACTTGGCAACTCTTCTCTCTTGTGCTGGTGGTTGTAACGCACATGCAAATGCCTTTGCCCTCTGTAGGGCAACATCTGAATTACAGCTCAGATTACATTGCACCATGTGGGAATTGTATGTTCCTAACAAAACATTCTGAATATGGCACCCCTAATGGACAGTATAACAATGATATAAAATGCCCTAAACTCTTTAGGATTGGACCATGTTTGTTGAATATAAATCTTGTAAAATATTGATTTTCATTGCATTCATTGAAAGTCAAGTGTATTGGTGACAATGTATTGGAAGATAAATAAAGTGGGTGTCTTTCTTCTGTCATAATAGTACTGTGGCGACCAAATTCTCTTCTGAAGACACTTAATACATAGGAGAGGTTTGTGTTGATAATTTAGTGACACGGTCACTATATTTAGCGAGTAGCGGTGCACATTAAAAGTGGAAAGTCTTTCATGCGTCATGCTTTCATTTAGTGATTAATACAAGCGGTCAACAAAAGTGAAGTACCTGCTGCACAGGTGAGCGGGAGTGGAGTTCCACCTCGAATGTGCAGAAGTATCGCTGAGCAATGACGGGTGGAAAGCTGCACAAACTTCTCCACAATGCAACACAACCCCTGACAAGTGACAATGCCAAAAGAGTTTGGATACACTCCTCCGTTACTTGGCAACGCCTGGCTTTTTCTGGCAAAACACGCATGGGTTCCAGAGTGTGGCCCAGGGGCTGTCTGTGGAACGTGTCTCATTACAGAAATAAAAATACCCAAAAATATAGCAACGGTGGAAAACTAGAATAAAAAGGCATAATGGAATTTGTTCAAGCTGGAACTATTAATGCTGCACTGCAGCCGATAAAGAACTTTCATAAACTACCTGGCAGTTATGTATCAGGGCTGTACAAAATTCAGAATTGAATTGATAATTACTTCTCAATTCCCATTCATGACTTGAATTTGAATTGCTGTTGCAAAAAGGAAGCAGAATTGGAATTCAAATTTGACTTGCAGGAAGTAGAATTGAAATTTCATGAAATTCAAACAAAGTTGTGATGCATAATTAAGCTGTCTTTGACAATGAAGCTTTTACAGTATTGGTTTAAAACGTGAATTTTATACAAATGTTATTGTGTATACTTATGTACAACACTTTATTATAGCTTTTTTTATTACCACAAATTCAAATTGAAAACCTACTCAGATAAAACAGATCAGTAAAATTCCAAAATCGTTCCGACTGTTGGATAAGAAGATAGAACAGCACTTCATCTCCCTGAATACCTTGCTTTATCCAAGTCTATAAAATGGCTGCCCAGACAATTTTGACTTTTTGTTTGGAGTACATTAGTGGAACAAATAGATGACTTTACACATACTGCCCAATTCATTTATCATCATATGAACTGAATATCATTCAGCAACCCTTTGAGGGAGTCACGGACCGCTGTCAGGCAGACAAAGCTCTCACATTAAGCTTTGTTATTCCTTGTGTCAGAGAAGAAGTTTGTGTCCACCTTACAAACCTCACTTGAGATACAACTAGTAAAATTTGAGGACATGGAATACTTTCAGATGGCTGCAATGCTTGATCTAAGATTTAAATAAGACTGGTCCAATGTTGAAGAGGAGATCATTATCAAAAGTCTAATTGCTGCAAAAGTTGAGTCTGTCTGCCCAACAGTCAATGCCACCTCTGACATTACTACTCAACAAAAGAAACGGCCCAGACTCTTTCACTACATGAAGTCAGGAAACAGCTGGGGCTCCAATTAATACGGCCTTTAATGAGCGCTCAGTTTACTTGAGCAAACCATGTTTGCTTGAGGATGCCAATCCTTCCTGGAAATAAAATCAAAACAGTTTCGTAAACCTAGCTTTACCTGCATGCAAATATCTGTCCATGCCAGCTTTCTCTGCACCGGTTGAGACAATCTTTAGTCTTGCAGATCAGAACGATGCTGCCTCACTGACAAAACATTTGAGGAACTGTTGACCATTAGTTGCAACAACTTTACCCTGTAAGGTACTTACTTAAATGATTGCTGCATTTACCAAAACATTGTTTCATTTGATCACTTTGAAATGAAGATAACTTGGCAAACTTTCCAACATTAAGGAATATTCATAATGTTAGTATCTGTACTTCCACTTGGAATAAAAATTTATGTTAAAAGTAATTGTAAATCTCACTATTATGTGATGAAAATNTGCTGCAAAAGTTGAGTCTGTCTGCCCAACAGTCAATGCCACCTCTGACATTACTACTCAACAAAAGAAACGGCCCAGACTCTTTCACTACATGAAGTCAGGAAACAGCTGGGGCTCCAATTAATACGGCCTTTAATGAGCGCTCAGTTTACTTGAGCAAACCATGTTTGCTTGAGGATGCCAATCCTTCCTGGAAATAAAATCAAAACAGTTTCGTAAACCTAGCTTTACCTGCATGCAAATATCTGTCCATGCCAGCTTTCTCTGCACCGGTTGAGACAATCTTTAGTCTTGCAGATCAGAACGATGCTGCCTCACTGACAAAACATTTGAGGAACTGTTGACCATTAGGTGCAACAACTTTACCCTGTAAGGTACTTACTTAAATGATTGCTGCATTTACCAAAACATTGTTTCATTTGATCACTTTGAAATGAAGATAACTTGGCAAACTTTCCAACATTAAGGAATATTCATAATGTTAGTATCTGTACTTCCACTTGGAATAAAAATTTATGTTAAAAGTAATTGTAAATCTCACTATTATGTGATGAAAATTAATTTCTCTAAATTGCATTAAATTCAATTCAGTTTTCTTCCATTCAGTTTCAGTTTAACATCCAGGGGGTGGAGTCATTCAAATTCAAATTATCCAATTATCCACCCATCCATTAGCTATGTCGCTTATCCCGATGAGGGTCGCAAGGGTATGCTGGAGCCTGTCCCTGCTAACTTTGGGCGATTAAAATAATCCCTTGGATTGAATTGAATTCTGAATTTTGCACAGGCCTGTTATGTATAATGTAAGAGTTTGTTTTTGAAGTGGATGATTGATGTAGTGGGCAACGATGTTGGCACTTGGCACATGTGACTCTGGTTTGACTCCTAGTCAGGTAAAATGGCAACATATGACAATATATTTTTAACAATACAGTACTGGCCTTCGCAGTGTCTGCTAAGAAAGAGTTGGGCTGATCAGTCCTCGCTGAAGGCCCGGGTATTAAATGCACTGCCCGTCATGTGTAAATACACATTAAAATAAATGATTAGTAGTAGCACTCCTGTCATTATTTTAACTTTTATCACTTTTAGTTTTTTCAATTTGTTGAAAAAAGTTTAACAGTTAAAAGCATCATACAAAGTTACAAAATATTTCAAAATTTAACTGCATTGTTTTGTGACTCAGTTAAATGTAGTAGTCTGTCCAGCTCTGTATTTTGTCATTGTTGTTGTTTTTTTTTAAAAGTAATGTTAAAATATCATCTTGTTCTCATGAACCCAATATTGTGTATTGTCTTATCTTGTGAGCTGAGCGTATTGTGACACCCCTACTTATTACTATTTTGTGGGATCTGTGAGGTCATTAGTGTATGTGTGTTTATGTGGATACCTTAGAGAATACATACGCTACCCATGTTGTGTACTGTGGCCTTATGAAGTGACACACAACACAGTAACCATCAGTATTGTGATACCACTTGTACATATATGTATGCTACTAGGTAAGTGAACGTAAAGATGGAACTGTGGATTTCATTTCCATCCACCTGAATTTGAATCCCCCTTTATAAATACATCCTTGCAGTCTAAAAGCTTAAGAAGTGATTAAAAACAACACCTGACTGTCACTTGTGCAACGGCTGTTGCTAATAAAATAACCTGGAACAGCGGTATAAAGCTTTAGTTGCAAAATGTTATTATTAATAGGCTATGTGCAGATGTCACAGAAACTTGCAAACAAGGCATTTTTGACCTTTATGGGTCACCTGTATAGCCAAAATGTTATTGTTTTTAGTACAAATCAATTCAATGCGAACACATCATAAGACCAGCTGAGTACCAAATGTTATTTTATATAAAGCACAGTAATAAATAGAAACTGGCAAAGGTAAGACAAGATTTTTGTACTTTCTGTAAATTTTTGCCGTCAGAGTTTTCTTATTGTCTAGTGAGTTTTAGCCATCCATCCATTCATCTACCCACCCATCCATCCATCTTTTTCCCCTCTGTGCGCATATGGTTTGAAATGACTTCCTCAAATTGATTTTACCCAAACATCTCCGCCAAGTCGTATCTTCAACCATTTGGCACCTCATGGCTGTGGTGTCTCATCTTCTCGTTCACCGGCGCCACATCCTCTTGAGGTGTGTCGTGACCTGGAATAGCAGCATAATTGGAGCACAGCGTGCACCTCCTGTAACTTTCGTAGGTTTGCATCAGCAGTCAAGTGCAAGCAAAACCCAACCTTCTGTCTGCCTGCATTTGCTACAATGGATGCATTTTTGCAAGTTTACCAGGCCAAAAAGAAACATGTCATGTGACAGTGAAGGAACGGAAGTAAAGAAAAAGGTCAGGCAAATAAAACAACCCTATGCCTGCCAAGGATTTTTTATTGGACCACCGAAGTCAGCTGACTTATGAACAATTTTTCACATGACGGTGCACTCAGCCTGTTCAATATTAGGGTTTCCCCTAGGATTTTTTGAAGCTGCTGTGCCGCTGCTGCGTCGCGATGGATATTTTTTAATATTCAAATTTACTGTTTGCAATTTCACAGGCTCTTCCTCTCCTCATCTGTCAGATGTCAACAGGGCAGACAGGTGATTCCGGTGCACATTTTTCAAAATAAAGCATAGCGAAACGTTTTTATTATGGTTGTAACGGTTCACATGGATGTATTCAACCATTTCGGTTTTGCGTGCTCGGTTCGGTCCACTTGTGTAGAGTTTTGGTTATATTTCATGCTATTTTTTTCATTAAATTTATTACTAGCGTGATCTAAGTGCTCTGCGCAGAGCAAAAATCCTGGCCGAGTTTCCGCATGGACGCCTCTAATAGTTGGAACTACTGACTGGAAGCTGGAAGACCCTTCCATCTCACTACGGTCTCCTGCTTGGGAACACTTTGGCCTCACTGGTAAAATTACGGATGGACAAAGGCAAGTGGTTAAATCCAACGCTGTGTGTGGACATTGTTCACATTGAGATCGGGTTTGCTGCAGGAAACACGTCTAACTTGTTAGCGCACTTAAAACTGTATTATCTGGCAGTTAAAGTTCCATCTACAAGAAAGAAAAGCAGCTTATTGCAAACACTGATAGCCTCAGCTCGCTACCTCTGTTGCGATTGAGCGGGTTTTCTCCACTGCTGGAGATATTGTGCCCGCAACCGCTGTACACTGTGTTTTCTGCACAAAATGTGAATAAGTTAGTCTTTTAGCCCAAAACTTGAATTATTACATGTGTCGTATTCAGACTGTTGCTGCTAAAGTAAGTGTTCAAAGTTTACAGTTTTAACTTGTTAATTTATAATTTTATACTTAATTTTTTTTAATGCAACTGTTTATTTTTCCATTTAAAAAAAGTCAGTTATTTGAAATATCACAGCTTTTATTTAAAAATATATGTTTGCATTTATACCCTGCCTGGCCAAAAAAAAGTCGCCACCTGGGTTTAACTAAGCAAATAGGTACGAGGTTGTTGCAGTTGGTCAGGTCTAGGTTGAATATACTGAATGACCAGGTTATTCCATCAATGGATTTTTTCTTCCCTGACAGCACGGGCATATTTCAAGATGACAATGCCAGGATTCATCGGGTTCAAATTGTGAAAGGGTGGTTCAGGGAACATGAACCACTTTTTCATATTATTTTCACACATGGAGTTCAGACCTTTAACTCCATTGAGAATCTTTGGGATGTTCTTGAGAAGGCTTTGCGCAGCGGTCAGACTCTACCATCCTCAATGCATGAGCTTAGTGAAAAATGAATGCAACACCGGATGGAAACAAATGTTGTGACATTGAAGAAGTTTATCAAAACAATGCCACAGTAAATGCGAATCTAAAGGCGGTCCAACGAAATATTACATTATAATTAACTTTTTTTTTGGTGGAGACTTTTTTTTTTGCCAGGCAGTGTAGTAGTTCTTAAACATAAGATATGGCTGTACAGTAGAAGCAGTATTTCCATAGACATTCAAACAATAGAATAAACCCACAGTCTAATAATATTAAACCGATTCTTCACCTCCATGTTGTATGCACATAATGTATATAGGGTCCTGGTGGCTAATTTGTATAAATGGAAAACACAAAAAAAACAACAAGCACAATGAAGTCATAACATTACTAAAATGACGTACAAAAGGGATTATTTTATCAGAATAAAGCCACAACGTTAAAAGAAAAGTCCAACTCTCATGAGCTGAAAAATAATTTCACAGTGGTTGTAATTTTCCAAGACTGAAGTTTGGATGTTATGAGAAAAAAGTCTCAATTTTACGATAATAATGTAAAATAGCTATGTTACGGACAAAATAGTAATTAATAATATTATTTTATTAATAATTATTATTAATACTAATAATACATTTTCAACACTAATGTTGTAAAATGTAAAATAAAAAAGTTGTAATTTTTGTAGGCTAAAGAAGCATTTTGAGAAAAAGTCTCTTTTTTCTATTGTAAAAAAGTCGCGACATGAGAGGAAAAAAGGTAATGGTGACCAAAACAAAAATCCAAAATATTCCAAGACTAAAGTTGTAAAAATGCTTCAAAAAGTTGTTAAAAAAAGAAAAAAGTTGTCATTTTGCGAAACTGAAGTTGTAATAAGTTGCAAACAAGTCTCAAAATAAAAATCATTAGATATCTGATATCATAAAATAATAAGCCTCTGGCAGTGAAGTCGTAATATTACAAAAAAAGTTGTAATATTAAGGAAAAACTCCTAATTTTCCCAATTTTTCCTTTTTTTGCCTGAGCTTGTATAGACACAAATGCCCTTATGCTATATATATTTTATGTTGTTTTAATTGGTAAATGAGTGATGTAATAATGTCTAATTCAATACCGCAGTGTATGATCTGGGATCCTCTTTGCATCTCTTAATGTTTACCCATTTCCTTGTACTCAAGCACCTGTCTGAGCAAGGATGGGCTCGGGCTAAATGCTATTAAGCAAGTGCAATGGATGTACCTTTGCTTCCGCCCAGTGGAAAGAATGTCCAGTCTCCCCTGGCTTAGTCTTGTCTTGACAAGTTTCTGCCCATTCTGCTTACTTTGGTCCTCCATGTGGTGGTCCGCTGTGTCGAAAGTCCTGCTTGAAGCTTGCTTTTGACATGCATCAACAAACAAGTTTTACTCTCATACTAAGTAAAGAAGTAGCTGTGGAAAACATCTTGATCTTTTAAATTGTTTTTATAAATTGCATTATTGCAAAATGTGTGTTGACAACAGTGCTGTGTCCCGTCTTAGCGATGTTGTGTTTTCCATTTTGGCATAGTATAAAGTAAAGCACCTGGCAGGCTTAAACAGAAGTGGACGAGCAGAGTTCAGTGTTCCTGCTGCTGCAATAACACCACCAGCTTATCTGCACTCTACAACGCTTGTGCTCCCTTTTTCCACATCTATGGCAAACAAGTTTGGCGGCCGCAGTTTAGCTTAAGGTCAAATGACTGGCATTAATTTGACTTCATGTCCAGCAAAAACCGCGCCTCGCCTCAAGGAGAACCAAAGCACCTTGCCTCCATAAGCGAGTGAAACTTTATTTAAAAGAACAAAAAATAAAAAGGTTTTACCACCTCAAAAAAGTTGTGATTTGCCTTTTAAAATAGCAAAAAAAAAAAGTTGTAGTAAACGTCCATGAACAAAGTCATAATATTTCAAGTTATAAAGTTATGGCTATGACAAGAAAAATGTGGTTATTCTTGTGAGACTAAAGTTGTAAAATATTACATGAAAAAAGCAATTTTTTCCCAAAACCGAAGTCGTAAATAAAAAAAGTTTTCACTCAAAGAACAATGTCATAAAGCAGGGTTGCCACCATTTTTTTCACCTGGGAGCTACTTTTAGTATGAACCAAAGTCCCAAAGCGCTACCTCTTATTATAAACATAGAAAATATGTATTTATGTATAATATACTTGTAAATCAAGGGTGCACACACTTTTTCAACGTACAAGTTACAAGACAAAATGATCTACCTCTTACTATAAATCAGGAAAACATGTACCGTATATAAAATCTAACACATTTCTCTAGTAGAGTCCAGGGCACAGAACAGACCCATCAAATAATTGACTTCTTCTTGGTAGGGATAAGTTTTGTTATACAGTAAATGTAGGCATGTTACAGCCAAGTTAGTTTTTCCCATAATCTTAACAATAAACAATAAAGTTGCAAGTGTGCCGCTTGAGTAATCTGTTCACCACTTACTCTTTGTCACGGAGGAGCAACAGCAACTCAGGAGGGGACCTTAATGTCAGCTGACTGATGCCATTGACATCTACAAAGTGACGTTCATGACGTGGGTGACACATGCGATCAACCCACACCACTTGATGTAATTGGCACCCCTGGCATAAAGTATCACAAGAAAAAGAAATAGTACTTTTCCAAAACTTTGGTGAAGTTCTACATGTAGAAAGTCTTACTATTTTATATTGAATGTATATTGTAATAAAAGGAGGAAAGGTCTCATTTTTCTGAGAGTTAACTTGTAAAATTACAAGAAAAAGCGTCATTTTCCCAGACTAAACTTGTAAAACATTGCAAGGAAAATGTCATTTTCTGAGACACATATTGTAAAATATTATAGTAAAATAGTTGTATTTTTATTTTTTAGAAAAAAAGTTCGAATATAACGAGTCCTATTTTTATATATTACTAGAAACATTTTCAAATTTGACAATAACAGGCGACAAGGCCGGTCTACTTGGTGATGTGCTCCGTCTATGTGACGTGTGGCCTGTTAGGGTGCGTTGACGACAGTGGCGAATGTCACGCTCAGCTGCTGTGAGTGGATGTGAGTGGATTTTACACACAGACACACTGGCTGCTTTTGTGTTAAAGCAATTGCATCATAGTTTGTGTGTGTCGGGAACCAGTTCAATTACATTTACTTACTGTTTATCTCTGTCTGGCTTGACATGTTGCCAAATGTAGGTAAACACACAAAACCAGAGTTGAAATATGGCAGCCTGCCCAGAGTTGCCCTCTGGGTTGCAAAGCAAGTTAAGATTAGCGTCCTGGCAAGTATTTCCACTACTGCCTGGAACGTCTGAGGCACTCACTTATTACTCATTTTGTCATGCAATAGTATGCACTTCCATTTAAATAAAATCTAAAGTCTATTCAGTTTTTTTTGGCGGGTAAAAACCATGCTTGAACATCTGAACAAAAGCAGGGCGAGAGCTAAGAGCTGTTTTTCAACATCGGTCACGGCTGATGTGGAAAAAAATAAAATTCACACACAACCCCCCCCCCCC
>QODF01000027.1:810523-866947 GCA_024372805.1 Oostethus manadensis | reverse complement strand
AATGAGTATTTTCCTTAAAAGCTCACTAGAAGCATCCATGTAGTGGTGTTTTCTCGGCCTAAGGACATATGGCGGTGCAGGTTGACCTTCCAGACAAAGAACATGACACACGATCATCCAGCCACAACAGGTTTTTACTCGGGAAGGGAGGGGCAGTGCATGGGGTTCGAATTACAACACCAGACTTCATATGGAGGAAATCTACTATCATTTATTTACTGTTACGCTGCAGCCCTTTTGCCTTGAAGGCTTAAAAGTCCACTGCTGTGTTATTTTTTCCAATGGAAGTAGTTTGCCAGTCTTTTGAGTGCACCGTATAAAATGCCTTTTTTTGATTTACTCAGCTCTCTTCAAAGAATGGCCTTTTCTGATACAGCTTGGCGGTCGACGCAGCCTGGCATTGTTGGACCTTGGTTGCCATGGCAGTGTCAATGCCTGTCTATCAGGGCTCCTCACAAAGAGTCATTTGTGTGGTCGTCTAGAGGCGTGTGGGAGGCTGCAATTGAGAGGGTATCCAACCTTAAATGCTGTATAGTATACTACACTATATTCTATGCTATTGCTACTATACTAATGCTTTGATGTAATCTTAAGGTTTTTGAAAGTATATTGTTTTCTACTTAAATCCTAGTATGACCACTGAGACGTAACTGTGGAGACCGGGTCAAGAGTCCCTCAGTGCATCGCCGTAATACGGAAAATAGGCATACATTCCAAGTGTTTTTGGACATCCCAGAAAAGCGAACCAATACCGTTTCACTCCATCCTTTTTAACAAGAGCTTTTTTCTGACATTGTATTAAGGTGGAGATTGAGGAATGTGTGGCCTATTCCGGGCACTTTTCCAACTACCTGGACTCTGAGACAGGCAGAGAAACTTCAAAGCACTCTTAGACGGCTCATTCACACAGGCACGGCGCCCTGTTTGAGACTTGATTGAATAAATAACTTTCAATCTGATAAGAATCCCCGAAAGAATGAAGCTCTAGTGAAATTGTTTTTGTAGCAATGAAAATGTAGACTTTTGTGAGACCTTAGTGCCGTTTTTAACATGGTCATGCCTACAAAGCGTGCTGCATTTCAAAACTGCAAGGGCAATAATAATGTTCATGTGTCATGACTTCCACGGTAGCTTGTTGAGCCTGTCAGTGTTTAACTCTGCTGACTCACCACTGGAAAAACTGAACTTGCCCACTTATTTTTTTCAAATGCACCACGTCAAGTCAAGTTTTGTTTCCAAAAAGCTGCAGCACTAGCATGACAATCCAGTTTGTCTCCACAGCTTCAACTTGTCTCAAGCCATCCTCATTTAAGACAAAGGTGACTCCTAGATTTACACACTTGGCGGCATTTCGAAGCGTTCCTCTGCTTTCAGGAGGCTCTCCCGGGACTCTTGATTTGTTTGGAGCAGTGCACTGATAAACCAACAGTCCTTTAAGGGTTCTTCTTGCTTTTTATTGGGTCCTTTCATCTTTTTCTGTCTCTGTTTCCGGCATTCTTTGTGTATGCTGGCATGTTTAGTTCATCTTGCATTCTCGTGCTGGATTTGGTTCCATAAAAAGTCACATAAACAGTACCTTTTCATGCACTAAATTAGTTCAAATTACTGAAATTATTCAGTATCTCTATTTTTCATACTTCAGTGTGACATCCCTGTTTACATGCACAATTTCCACTTTTCCCCCCAAAGCTAGATGGTGCCTATGGCTCCTTTCAGCACGGATAAAATTTGGGTCAAAGTGTCAATGAAGTGATGAGTCACTTATAGTCGGTGGGTGTATAGTCTCCAAAATAGGGTTTTTATTAATTAAAGTTAAAAATTAATTAAATTTTTATTTAACTTGATAAATGCTAATTTGAAATTGAAGAAGCAGAGCTGATAACATGTTTTGCTTGCAAATGTGCGCCCTGGTGCACTGTATAGACGCATTGGCGCCTTACATGTACAACAGCATGGTTTGCGGTGGCGGAGAAAGGCAGAGAAAACAACAAAAGAGAAAATGGGTTGAGGAGAAGTGGAGAATGTAGACAAAGAAACTGTTGCTAAACGGTCAGGTACCTGTGTAATATGGAAGTGGTTTGGTTTTGATATGTAGTAGAGACTTGCGGAGTAGCCAAGTGACTCAACCATACATTAGCCTCACGATGATATTGAAGTCGTCCTTTGCCCAGACAAATTTTTTTCCAGAGGAACGCAGGTGAAAACATAGCTAGTGAGTTGAAGGAGTTTTTCCAGGAATGGTACTTAAAAGAAACAAGTTTGTGTAACTACTGACAGTGGATCTAATGTGAAAGCAGCTGCCCCGAACCACTGGAATAGACTGGCTTGCTTTGGGCACTCACTACACAGTGCCGTAGGTAGCTTACTTTTATTTTAATTAATTTTAATTATATGGGCATTGGTTTGTAGCTTTTTATACAGGACTTCACTATATTCCACATGCTAAGGTCCATTTCGCCCAACCCTACTCCAAAAGCACATAACTGGCATGATCTGTAATTAGGTCAAAAATATATCCAACAGCTGTATCTACCTCTCCATGCACTTTAAAATGTCACTATTGGTGTGTCACTCATGCATGTCACACTTGTTGTACTGTTGTTGATAATTAACAGCAGTGTTTCCCACAGCTGGTGATGGGTCACCACGAAATGGCGTTTGACGTAGTCATAGTCTAACTGGGCATGTTGCATCTGCATGTATTTGTAATGGAAGCTGTAGGAGGGAGTAATATCGATTATATGTTGTGGGATAGAGCAAATACGCCTAGAAATTAGGGCAGTCAATCAATTAAAATTTAATTGGGATTAATTGTATTTTCCTGCAACCCTGATGAGGATGAGAGGTATAGAAAATAAATGAATGAATAATTGTATGTTGTCCATAGTTAACCTAATTGCAATTTGTAATTATTTGCAGATGTAAGTTTTTATCTATAATTACTAGGGGTGTTGCAAGATATTGTGCGACAAGATCTCGCGAGATTGAAACATGCCAAAATTTCTGTTTTTTGAACAAAAGCTGTTTGGAAAGAAGGCACCAGACTGAACTATTGCATAGCTTCTATGAATGATGATATGCGCAATATGGAAGTGGCAGTGTGCAAGGCATTATTGTAAGTGCACGTTAAGTGACATTTGGCTTTTTTTTGAACAGCTGTCGACGTGTTTATTGTCCAAGCACAAGCTGTAGTAACATTCCATCAAAGGTACTTATTAGTCAGATCAATCCGCTCAGATGTTCTGACTTGTCTGTCCATCCATCTATCCATTTTCCTCCGCTTCTCCGGGTCGCGGGGGCAGCAGCTTCAGTAGGGAAGTCCAGACTTCCCGGTCCCCAGCGACCTCTTCCAGCTCCATCGGGAGGACATCAAGGTGTTCCCAGGCCAGCTGTGAGACATAGTCCCTCCAGCGTGTCCTAGGTCTTCCCGGGGGCCTTCTCCCGACTGGGCATGCCCGAAACACCTCACCAGGGAGGCGCCCGGGAGGCATCCGGACTAGATGCCCGAGCCACCTCAACTGGCTCCTCTCGATGTGAAGGAGCAGCGGCTCTACTCTGAGCTCCTCCCGGATGGCCGAGCTCCTCACCCTATCTCTTAGGGTGAGTCCAGCCACCCTACGAAGGAAACTCATTTCCGCCGCTTGTATCCGCGATCTCATTCTTTCGGTCATGACCCATAACTCATGACCATAGGTGAGGGTGGGAACGTAGATCGATCGGTAAACAGAGAGCTTTGCCTTCCGGCTCAGCTCTCTCTTCACCACGACGGTCCGGTACAGCGACCGCATTACTGCAGATGCTGCACCGATCCGTCTGTCGATCTCACGCTCCAACCTTCCCTCACTCGTGAACAAGAACCCGAGATACTTGAACTCCTCCACCTGAGGCAAGACCTCACTCCCAACCCGGAGGGTACAGTCCACCCGTTTCCGACTGAGAACCATGGCCTCGGATTTGGAGGTGCTGAGTCTCATCCCAGAAGCTTCACACTCAGCTGCAAACCGCTCCAGTAAACGCTGAAGGTCACAGCCTGATGAGGCCATAAGGACCACATCGTCTGCAAATAGCAGAGACGAGATCCTAAGGTCACCAAGCTGGACTCCCTCAACACCTTGACTGCGCCTAGAAATTCTGTCCATGAAGATTATGAACAGAATCGGTGACAAAGGGCAGCCTTGGCGGAGGCCAACGTTCACCGGAAACAAGCTCGACTTACTGCTGGCAATGCGAACCAGGCTCCTGCTTCGATTGTACAAGGACCGAATGGCACGTAGAAGCGGACCATCAATCCCGTACTCCCGGAGCACCCCCCACAGGACACCACGAGGGACACGGTCGAATGCCTTTTCCAGGTCCACAAAGCACATGTAGACTGGTTGGGCAAACTCCCACATACCCTCGAGTACCCTTGCAAGGGTGTAGAGCTGGTCCAGTGTTCCGCGACCGGGACGAAAACCACATTGCAGCTCCTCTAACCGAGGTTCGACTAACGGTCGTACCCTTCTCTCCAGCACCCTGGAGTAGACTTTCCCAGGAAGGCTGAGGAGTGTGATCCCCCTATAGTTGGAACACACCCTCCGGTCACCCTTTTTAAAAATGGGGACCACCACCCCGGTCTGCCAGTCCAGAGGTACTGTTCCTGACTTCCATGCAATGTTGTAGAGGCGTGTCAACCAACACAGTCCTCCAACATCCAGAGCCTTGAGAAATTCTGAGCGGAACTCGTCTACCCCCGGAGCCTTGCCACTGGGGAGTGATTTGACTACCCCAATTACCTCAGCCACGGTGATAGAACTGTCCACGTACGTATCCTCAGACTCTGCTTCCTCTATGGAAGGCATGTCAGTGGGATTGAGAAGGGCCTCGAAGTATTCCTTCCACCGACCAACTATATCCACAGTCGTGGTCAGCAAGCCCCCGTCCGCACTGTAAACAGTGTGAACTGGGGGCTGCTTCCCCTTTCTGAGGTGTCGGACGGTTTGCCAGAACCTCTTCGAGGCCGACCGAAAGTCGTGCTCCATAGCCTCACCGAACTCCTCCCACACCCGAGTTTTTGCCTCGACCACCGCCGAAGCCGCGTGCCGCTTGGCCTGCCGGTACCTGTCAGCTGCTTCGGGAGTCCCGCAAGCCATCCATGCTCGATAGGACTCCTTTTTCAGCTTGACGGCAGCCCTAACCCCCGGTGTCCACCATCGGGTTCGGGGCTTGCCACCACGACTGGCACCGACCACCTTGCGGCCGCAACCACAACTGGCTGCCTCAGCAATAGAGGCACGGAATACGGCCCATTCGGACTCAATATCCCGGTCCTCCCTCGAAATGCAGGCGAAGCTCTGCCGGAGATGAGAGTTGAAGACTCGACGAACGGGAGATTCTGCCAGACGTTCCCAGCACACCCTCACTACGCGTTTGGGTCTGCCAGGTCTGTCCGGCATCCTTCCCCGCCATCTAATCCAACTCATCACCAGGTGGTGGTCAGTTGACAGCTCAGCCCCTCTCTTCACCCGCGTGTCCAGAACATACGGACGCAGGTCTGATGATACGACCACAAAGTCGATCATAGACCTGCGACCTAGGGTGTCCTGGTGCCAAGTGCACTTATGGGCATCCTTATGTTCGAACATGGTGTTCGTTATGGACAAACTGTAGTTCGCACAGAAGTCCAGCAACAACACACCGCACGGGTTCAGGTCAGGGAGGCCGTTCCTCCCAACCACGCCCCTCCAAGTCACACTGTCATTGCCCACATGGGCGTTGAAGTCTCCCAGCAGAACTATGGAGTCACCAGCTGGGGTGCTCTCCAGAACCCCTCTGATAGACTCCAAGAAGGCTGGGTACTCTGAACTGCCGTTCGGCGCATACGCACAAACCACAGTCAGGACCCTTTCCCCAGCCCAAAGGCGTAGGGAAATAACCCTCTCGTTTACTGGGGATGACTCCAACACAGAGGCACCAAGCCGGGGGCTAACAATAATCCCACACCAGGTCGCCGCCTCTCCCCTGCGGCAACTCCAGAGAAGAACAAGGTCCAGAAACCTCTAAAGGAATTTGGTTCCAGAGTCCAATCTGTGGTTTGAGGAGAGTCCGACTATATCTAGTCGGAATCTCTCCGCCTCTTCCACAAGCTCGGGCTCCTTCCCCACCAGAGAAGTGACATTCCATGTCCCAAGAACCAGATTTGGCCGCCGATGACTAGGTCGCCCGGACACCCGCCCCCGACCACTGCCCAAATCACAAAGCAGCGGAGCCTTATGCTTTCCCTTGCAGGTGGTGGGTCTGAGGGGGGGAGATCCCGTGTGGCTTCTTCGGGCTAGGCCCGGCCAGGTCCCACTGGTGAAGGCCTGGCCACCAGTTCGCTCGCCTTATTATTATTGTATAATATAGATTATTATATAATTTATATAATAATAATTTATGAAATGGCCACCTCTGTTTCACATTCTGAAAATGTTGCCCTCTTCTGTCTCCATATTTCCCTCACTGACAGTCCAGCACATGATTCTTACAAGCATCCATATTCATAACCTACTTTTCATTAAAGCTGCAACGATTAATCGATTATCCAAATAATCGACTATTTTGGTAATCGATAAATTGTTTCATTTAAAAATGTACTATGAATATCCTGATTTTTTTTGCCACTCTATTGTAACTATTTTTTTATTTTCTTTAGTGATCCATGAAAGCAGACATATTATCTTTCACCTTTGACTTTGAAAAAGAGCTATCAACATTTTTGCTTCTTTTTGATATCTTGCAAAGCAAACCACTGCAGAGATGTGTGGGTAAAGCGTGTGTAAAACCATTCCCACGCAAAGTAAATCCCATACTTGTACTTGTCCTTAGGAAAACGTCTAAATTTCTGCACTCTCATTATCTCTTACCATGCATACACACAAAACCTACTGGTAGAACAGTGAAACTGCAGTAGACCCTTTGTGACGTTTGTCAACTTATGGTTCATACTTAGCTACTTCAATTTCGATGACTGAGATCTTCCGCTTCGCTATGATTTTTAGAGGGAAAATGTCCATTCATGCATTCTTGAAGGGATTACTGCAAAGAAGGCAAAATTAAAAATGTCTTAAAAAAAATCTGATTAATCGAAAAAATTATCGAATCATCAATTTTTTAAAATAATCCTTAGTTGCAACTCCTACATAGCATTGACCATTTGTAGATCGTTGTGGGAGGAGTAGTGGGATGACACTAGGGTGAAGATCTGGTGCAGACAAGTCACTGCAGGTGAGTTTTATAATGAGAAGACAAGTGTGCCCTGCATGGTTTTATACATCTTCATTTTTTCTAGCGTATGTAGATTTCTGAGGTTACTGGAGTACATTACATCAGTTGCAATAGATTTTTCCACCGCCTGCATTCCAAATGTACTCCTTCCTACAAATGTACAGGAAAGTAATAAGATAATATAATAATGTGGTGCAGCGACAGTCACGGTTTTTTACTTACTGTTAAGAAATTATAAAACAGGCTTAATGATGATAATAAAAAGGTAACTGATGAAAGGGTTACTAGTTCACATAAACATTGTTTGATAATGAGGGAGTACAGACAATGTACTCACTAGAAAGAGTTAGTAGTAAATGTAAGAGTCATTAGACATTGCACTGAATGTTCATAGTCATTTTATAGTCCTTTTTATATAGACATAGTCTATAGTTCCTTTATTTCTTTCCCAAAATACATGCATTCAATCATTTTACCACTTAACCCCAATACTACACATTTGAAACAAATAGTAGAGCCATCTATTGGTTGTGTAAATAACTAATGTACTTATATATATGTTACATTGTCCAAAATCACCCATTTTACCCCACAAAAATTTTATGCCAGAAATGTGTTCATCTGTTTCCAAATAACCTGTATACTGCAGGAAATTATTTTAGCAATGTTACAAATACCTTTGCGTCTAAGAGGGTTAATGTGAGATTTCCACTTCATATTATCTTTTATGACCCCAAAAAACTTATTTTCATTCACCCTGTCAATGTCCACTCTGTCAATTTGTATTTGCTTATCCTTTTTGCACTTACCAAATAGTAATTTTTCCGTTTTACTTAAGTTCAGGGATAGTCTGTCTTTATCAAACCATCTGTAGTTTTGTTTTTATTCCCCGGAACAGAATGCGATTGTATCGTTTGCAAATAATACTAACTTTAGATGTTCTGTGACTTTACAGATGTTGTTTATATACAGATCTTGGTCCCAGTATTGACACCCGTGGTACGCCCCGCCAATTATTTAATTATTTAATTTAATTTTCTTAATCTTTAAAGTGTGCGTCGAGTCATGATAGAGGACAAGGGTCATCGCGTCACCGACTATTTTGTGGTGGCCGGGCTGACGGACAAGTCAGCGCCACTGGAGCATGACCTCTCCGAGGCCAAGTCAAGCGGCCCCAAGGCACCCATCACCGACCTGGCCGTCATCAACAAGTCGGCGGGCGAGGCGGTGCCCGAAGGCTTTACATGCATTGACAGCACTCCCAGCGGCCAACCGGCCAACCTGAACCATGGCAGCTTGAAGAGCCCTGAGCTCTTCCTGTGCTACAAAAGGACACGGGGGAAGCCACCTTTCATAGATGTCGGGTGAGTTTCAGAACAGTATCTCTTTAGTGCACTCACACCATAAATACAAATGTTTGTATGTCACTTCATGCTTCCTTCAGCAGGCCGTGGAAGACTGCTTCGCAAGCTTTAAGACAAAGGAGCAAACTTGCATCGTCATGCTTGAGCTAATTTTTACACTAGTGGTGACAGTAGAGGATGTTGGTGTCTTATTTGTTGGAGATAGATTACTGTGTGTTCTCCAAGCTGGCACATACTGTACACTATCTCACAAAATGAGTATATTCCTCGAATTTCAGAAAGCATTTTTATTACAGTATGTCTTGTCAAGGGACAATACTATAGAAAGTAAACTTGGATATACTTTAGAGTGTGCAGCGTGTATGGCAGTACACTGACAACAAAAGTGTGTAGCAAGATAATTGTGTCTACAGTCAAGCATGATGGTGGTAGCGTCATGGTCTGGGGCTGCATGAGTGCTGCTGGCACTAGTGTGTCGCAGTCCCCATGAATTCCAACATGAAGTATGACATTGAGAGCATGAGAAATTAGGCCAGTTTTCAAACATGAGCCCGAACAAGATGACAAGTGCCTTGTTGGAGAGGTGAAGGTAATGGTTGGGCTGGTGGAAAGCCCAGAGCACTTCTTTTAGCACTGACTTTTAGTCTGAAACCTTGGAGACTTTCAGTTGTTTTATTCCTCCATCCTATTGGGGTCTGAAGAGGCATAGGACATGGCAGGTATTTATTGAGGTGACACAATTAATTCAGGCCCAACTCTTGGTTGCTTGTTTAGAAATGAATACAGGAGGACTGTGTACTGCCAAATAAGTGTGTTGAAATGTGCATCCGTACGTCTGCTTCCCCGTCACATCAGGGTTCTCTATGAGGGCAAGGAGCGTCTTATTCAGGGCTGTGAGGTCATCCAGGCCACGCCGTATGGCCGCTGCGCCAATGTCAACAACAGCTCTGCCAACTCACAGCGCATCTTCATCACCTTCCGCCGTGCGCCACCCGTCCAGCCCCAGAACTCGCTGGCAGTGACTGACATCTGCGTCATCATCACCAGCAAAGGCGAGGCGCCGCCGCATACATTCTGCAAAGTGGACAAGAACCTCAACTGCGGCATGGTGAGTCACTGGGTGGTTATTGTTGTTTTTTTTTTTTTACCAGCGTAAGGGAATTTCTATGAAGCATTCTGTTGTCTTCCAGTGGGGCTCCAGTGTGTTTCTCTGCTATAAGAAGTCAGTGTCAGCATCAAACTCCATTACATACAAGGCTGGTGAGTCAAGGCTACTATGTGAACCTGTGCCTACACCAATTGATGTAAACAATTTGTAGTCTAAGTATAACTGGTAACTGTTTATTTTTACATTCATTGCAGGTGATTTCCTAAATGTAAAAACTCATAACATATTACATTTAAATTGTTTAGCTTTAATAAGGATTTGGGGTGCATGAGAAAGTGGGAAGGACAATGTAGCTCTTTACCACAGTTATTTTTGAACATTTATACTGTACAGTACAGCATCAATAAACAATGTTGTAATATCTGTAAGGCGTGAACTACTTAGCCAGAAGTAATAGCGCCAATGAGTCCAACAGTATGTAACATGCATAGCAACATTTGAAAGCATATGCAAAGGTAGTTCAAGCTCCTGGATTCTATTTCAAATGTAACTACTGCCGTTTTGTTTTTGGAAAAAAAAACAGGTTGCCACACGCCACAGCTGTTCTGCAGTTAATAAAGACGATACATGAGAATACCACATGTTTTTTTTTTTTAAATCTCCAGGCCTCATATTTCGCTACCCAGAGGAAGACTATGAGTCTTTCCCCCTGTCAGAGTCCGTACCTCTCTTCTGCTTGCCCATGGGCGCCAAAATTGAGTGCTGGGCACCGAACACCCGGGACCCTCTGCCCATCTTCTCGACGTTTGTCCTGACCATCAGCTCCGGTGAAAAGGTAAGCCATCAATTTAAATGTTTTATCATACCAAACTATTTTTGGCTTTGATGAGACTCTGCAACTGCCTCAGGTATATGGGTCGGCCATCCAATTCTACGAGCCATATCCTGTGGAGCTGCTGAGTGAGAGACAGAAGGTGCACTTGGGTCTGCTCACCACTGTAGAGAAAAAAATGATCCCCAATCGGCACGTGAACACCAATAAATGCATCTGCCTCCTCTCTCGCTGGCCCTTCTTTGAGTCCTTCCGCAAGTTCCTCATGTTCCTCTACAAGCTGTCCGTCTCTGGCCCGCACCCGCTGCCTATTGAAAAGTAAACCCGACTTGTTCTTTTGCACAGACTTGGAGTTTTCACTCAAAAATATATATTTACTCCACAGGCACATTTCACACTTCTTGCACAATGTGTCCTTTCCTTCACCACAAAGGCCTCGAATCCTGGTCCAAGTGAGTGGCCCAATCTTCCTTTCTAATCAATCTTCCATGCTTTTGACATCCCTGTATTTTTTTTCTTTCTTGAAGCTCTCTGCACATGACACCTTGATCCTTTCCCAGCCTGTGTCGACACCTTTACCCCTCAGGTAACATTGGAGAGTCTTATTTGTGTTCAATAAACACAGTTATTCATCAAAGCACACTAACACCTTTGCTCAAAGCAAATAATAGTTTGTTACTAGCTGTTTTAATAGCTTAGAAATAAAAGCCAGCAGTTCTTAATGCGGTGTCAGATCTGCCAAAGTGTGCATTTGTTGTTCACAGCACTCATTTTGACACAAGTATGTGTGAAGGCTTTGCTACTATCCACGACCGTCCCAGATGCAATTGGTACCCTGTAGCACTGTAGAAATATATATATATATATATATAAAAATTTTTTAAAAGTCATAATGTTATCGGAAATGCCTGAAATATTATATTAGTAACTAGTAACAACACAAACCAAACTATATCACTGTCATGTAACTTTAAAAATGCATTTTGATATCCAGGTGTTGGGTGAGGCAAACAAATCCATAATCAGTGCCTCAAATCACACTGTCAAATCACCCTCAGTCATGTGTGATCTGGAGTCTACCCCACCTGGCTGAGGGTAAGCGGAGGTGTGCACACTGTAATGGTCACCAGTCAATCAAAGGTCACGGCGAGGCATGCTGGCTATCAGTCATCAGCATGTGGGAGAATCAATTGCATTAATTGATTTGTCTTTATTATGTGCATGACAGTATTGTGGAATGAGCAGGCATGCCATGTGTTTGACTCAGTGGGTTATTTTGGCTTTCTGTTGATTTCTCTAAAGCCTTGTCAACTGTCCTACTAGGACCATGAAGAACGTCAGAAAGACGTATGCCTGTCTTTAAAAATTGTCAGAGAATCACAACCTCAGTTTTAAGCAAGAAAATAATCCACATCTTTACAGAGATATGTCTGTACTGTGTTCCATTGTGTCACCACACTGCGCTTCCTCCCCGTTAGCGGAGCGGACTACAGCACCCTCTTGATGAATCTGGGCTCCGAGAACTGCGCCACGCTTCTCCACTTTGTGTTACTGGAGAGCAAGATCTTACTTCACTCACTCCGGCCGGCGGTGCTCACAGGAGTGGCGGAGGCAGTGGTGGCAGTGAGTAGCGTCAAAACGAAGGACAAGTTCTGTAATCCAGAGAGGCTTTCAGTCCTGCGTCTCCTCCTTGTCCCATCTTCAGATGATCTTCCCCTTCCAGTGGCAATGTCCATACATCCCCCTGTGTCCGCTCTCCCTTGCGGGGGTTCTCAATGCTCCCCTTCCTTTCATTGTGGGAGTGGACTCTCGCTACTTTGACCTCTACGACCCGCCGCCAGATGTTGTCTGCGTGGATTTGGACACCAACACCATCTACTTGTATGCGGCCACTTTATTCTGCAGCTGCTCATGTGAAAACACTGTATAACATTTTGTATGGTATGTCATAGGTCAGACGAGAAGAAGCACAGCAACTGGAAGAACCTTCCAAAGAAGCCCTGCAAGAGCCTTGTCAACACGCTCAGCAACTTGCACCACCAGCTGGCCACAGGTACAAATAACACTTCACCTTGAAGTATGAAACTTGCACTGAATAAACAGATAAATAGCTCAGATTTGCTTTGCAGTTTCAGTTCGTCCCACAGCACAGACAGGCTCGGCAGTGGACATGACCCCCATCGAGGCCGACTTCACCTGGCACAAGAAGAAGACTGCCCTGGAGATGGAAATCCAGGAGGCCTTCCTGCGCTTCATGGCCTCCATTCTGAAGGGCTACCGCTCCTACCTCAAACCCATCACCCAAGCGCCATCAGACAAGGCCACGGCTGCCGACTCCCTTTACGATCTGCAAGGTAAAACACTTGTGTTGTCAGGGTAGCGATCTGTCAAAGCAATCTTCATGTACTGTAGGGATTTTGTGTCAGTGCTTTCTAATGATTTTGATATAATAATATTTCTACATGTACAGACTTAATTTAGCTAAAGTGTTTTAGAAAATCAATGACCGATTGTCTAGGCTAAAAATAAGACTTGTAGATTCCATACACATTTTTTTGTTTTCCTCGATGCGCATTTTTACACTTGAATACGATTGTGCGCTTTGATGTTCTCCAGATATGCATTTTCTTGAATTTAGACCGCTTTCAGTTTAATCTCTGAAACCAAGCACCCGTGTCAAAGAGGCAGCATATGTTACATCGACTCGCTCTTCCCCAATGAACTCTCTTGTGTAGTGTGACGTGACGTGCTCCTCCAGAAAATCTTAACTCACCTTTTCAAACGTCCTCTCTTCCCGTTTTGGATCAGCATTTTCAATAAGAGTTAATGTTGGAACACAGAGATTACTTCCAGCTGCAGTAGAACTCCCCTGCTATTTTTAATTACTATCATTCTCTCGTGATGAAGGATACTAACAAGCTAAATAGTGACTAGAGTTGTGGTTCCTCACAAAGTTGACATCACATGACGTGTTCAGCCCTGACCAGATATAAAAGCAGGGGTGTCCTAAGTGTGGCCTGCAGACCATCCACAGCCTGCGTCTTGTTTTTTTGTGGGACCCGTGGCACATTGTAGAAATAAAAATAGATAAACACTCAAGTAAGCGCAGACCTCTGCCAACAACATGCCCACCATATTGTGATTCACACCAAAATAATAATACTACTTTTTTTTGTGATATTTTCTCAACCTTTTGGAAACTTGTACTGTATTTTTTTTTCCAAGTGCTTTGACCATTTTTGTTGAGTTTCAAAAAATGCTGCAATGTTAAAGAACCCTTTAAAAAATTCCCGCATCTAGACGGTGATCTGGATCACCCCCCAAATGTAATCAATTCTCTATATCCCAATTCCGGCAATTCCTGAAACTTTCATCCAAATCTTTTCAAGTTATTTTCAGGGCAAACAAACAAACAGATAAACGCTGCAAAAAAACATAACCTTCACGCTGCGATTGGCAGAGGCAATAAACAAAAAAATCCACAGGAAAATCTAGGTTTCCGCGGAGTCTTAAAAAGTCTAAAATTTAAAAAACGATTTTTTTAGGTCTTAAAAAGTCTTAAATTCGCTGTTCTAGGTCTTAAATAACCAGTCCTCTCGAGAGGGGCTGGACTTCATTCCACTCTGGTGTTGCCGGCAATGAGAGGCGACGTGCAGGGGTGGCAATTATTGTTACCCCCCGGCTCCAAGCCTGCGCGTTGGAGTTTAACCCAGTAAACGAGAGGGTAGTTTCCCTACGCCTTCGGGTGGGGGGGACGGGTCCTGAGTTCAGAATACCTGCCCTTTTTGGAGTCCTTAGAGGAAGTACTAGAGAGTGCTTCCTCGGGGGATTCCCTTGTTCTGCTGGGTGACTTCAGCGCTCATGTTGGCAACGACAGTGAGACCTGGAGAGGTGTGATTGGGAAGAACGGCCCCCCTGATTATAACCCGAGCTGTGTCTTGTTATTGGACTTCTGTGCTCGTCATTGATTGTCTATAACGAACACCATGTTCAAGCATAAGGTTGTCCACATGTGCACTTGGCAGCAGGACACCCTAGGCCGCAGTTCGATGATTGACTTTCTGGTTGTGTTGTCGGACTTGCGACTACATGTTTTGTATACTCGGGTGAGGAGAGGGGCGGAGCTGTCAACTGATCACCACCTGGTGGTGAGTTGGTTCCGATGGTGAGGGAGGATGCCGGTCAGACCTGGCAGACCAAAACGCATTGTGAGGGTCTGCTGGGAAAGCCTGGCAGAGTCCCCTGTCAGAAGGAGTTTCAACTCCCACCTACGGGAGAGCTTTGACCATGTTCCGAGGGAGGCAGCGGACATTGAATCTTAATGGCCGATGTTTCGTGACTCCATTGTCAATGCGGCCGATCAGGGCTGTCGTAAGGTGGTCGGTGCCTGTCGTGGCGGTAATCCTAGAACCGGTTGGTGGACACGAGTGGTAAGGGATGCCGTCAATCTGAAGAAAGAGTCCTATCAAGCCGTCTTGGCCCATGGGACTCTGGAGGCAGCTGACAGGTACCGGAAGGCCAAACAGTCTGCAGCCCTGGCGGTCGCTGAGGCAAAAACCCGGACATGGGAGGAGTGCGGAGAGGCCATGGAAAACGACTTCCGGATGGCTTCAAAGAGATTCTGGACCACCATCCGCCGTCTCCGGCGGGGGAAGCAGTGCACAGTCAACACCGGTATGGTGGGGACGGTGTGCTGCTGAACTTGACTCAAGATGTTGTGGACTGGTGGAGGGAATACTTTGAAGACCTCCTCAATCCCACCGACACGCCTTCCAACATGGAAGCAGTGACTGGGGACTCTGAGTCGGGTTTGCCTATCTCTGGGGCTGAGGTCACCGAGGTGGTCAAAAATCTCCTTGGTGGAAAGGCCTCAGAGGTGGATGAGATCCACCCTGAGTTCTTTAAGGCCCTGGATGCTATGAGCTTGTTATGGTTAACACGACTCTGCAGCTTTGCGTGGAAGTCGTGGTCGGTGCCCCTGGACTGAAAGACCGGGGTGGTGGTCCCGCTTTTCAAGGAGGGGGACCGGGGGGTGTGTTCTAACTATCATGGGATCAATTTCCTCAGCCTTCCCGGTAAGGTCTATTCAGGGGTTCTGGAGAGGAGGATCCGCCGGATAGTCGAATCTTGGATTCAGGAGGAGCAGTGTGGTTTTCGTCCTGGTCGGGGAACTGTGGACAAACTCTATACTCTCGGCAGGGGTCCTTAAGGGTGCATGGGAGTTTGCCCAACCAGTCTAGATGTGTTTTGTGGACTTGGAAAAGGCATTCGTCCGTGTTCCTCGGGGAATACTGTGCAGAGTGCTCTGGGAATATGGGGTATCGGACCACCTAATCCAGGCGGTTTGTTCCCTGTATGACCGGCGTCAGAGTTTGGTTCACGTTGCCGGCAATAAGTTAGACCCGTTTCCAGTGAGGGTTGGACTCCACTAGGGCTGCCCTTTGTCCCCGATTCTGTTATTTACTTTCATCGCCAGAATTTCTAGGCACAGCCAGTGCGTTGAGGGGTTTCAGTTTGGTGGCCGCAGGATTTGATCTCTGCTTTTTGCAGATGATGTGGTCCTGTTGGCTTCATCGAGCAGTGACCTTCAACTCTCACTGGATCGATTCGCAGCTGAGTGTGAAGCGGCTGGGATGAGAATCAGCACCTCCAAGTCCGAGTCCTTTGTTCTCGTCCGGGAAAGGGCGGAGTGCCATCTCCGGGTCGGGGATGAGGTCCTGCTTCAAGTGGAGGAGTTTAAGTACCTCGGGGTCTTGTTCACGAGTGATGGAAGGTTGGAACGCGAGATGGACAGACGGATTTGTGCACCGTCTGCAGTGATGCGTACTCTGCACCGATTTGTCGTGGTGAAAAGAGAGCTGAGCCAAAAGGCAAAGCTCTCGATTTACCGGTCGATCTACGTTCCTACCCTCACCTATGGTCATGAGCTTTGGGTAGTGACCGAAAGGACAAAATCGCGGGTACAAGCGGCCGAAATGAGTTTTCAGCCGCAGGGTGGCTGGGCTCTCCCTTAGAGATAGCGTGGGAAGCACTGTCATCCGGGAGAGACTCGGAGTAGAACCCCTGCTCCTCCGCATTGAGAGGAGCCAGATGAGGTGGCTCAGGCATCTGGTTAGGATGCCTCCCGGACGCCTTCCTGGGGAGGTTTTCAGGGCACATCCAACTGGTAGGAGGCCTCAGGGAAGACCCCAGACACGTTGGAGAGGCTATGTCTCTCAGCTGGCCTGGAAACGCCTCGGCATCGCTGGGTAGAGCTAGGTGAAGTGGCCGAGGAGAGAGACCTCTGGGCTTCCCTGCTTAGGTTGCTGCCCCCATGACCCGACCTCGGATAAGCGGAAGAAAAAGGGATGGATGGATCGATCTCTTCCACAGGGCCAAAGGAGAAAGGAGGCAGAGGATTGCTTAAAGGAACTAAAAAAAAGGAGGAACATCTTAAAAACAGTTGCTGAAAGTCTTTGTAGAGATGCAGACAAATTTGCAGAGGAGGCTGAAGGCAAGGTTGGCGGTAAGATGGCTCAGCTAATAACTAAGTCAAATGCAATGAGGAGGGCCATCAAGGACAAATCAGCTGAGCTCAAGAACATTGAGGAGGATTTTCTAGCCAAGAGAGAAGAGCTGAGGTTAATGTAGCACCCACACGCACACACACGTGTGTGTGCATACATGTATGTTGTTTTTGTATTTCAACAATTCATCTAACCTGTTTGTTTTGTTTGTGTTTTTGATGCTGTGATATAGGTCTTAAATTTAACTCTTTAGCTTTAATTTGACATTATGAAACCTGCAGAAACCCTGAAAATAGAGCAAATGGCATATTGTAATGGGACAATTCTGAAATGTTTATCACCATAACTTAATATATAACACTAAGCTTTGTCTTCTGACCTAATGTTTCTAGAACATTTTACAAAATGAATAAAATGTATATATAAATATCAAAGTGCCCCCCTACTTCATTTTGATTGATATTTATGCAGCACTTGGTGAAAACATTTGGAGACACCTGTATAAAATAAAAAACCACCAAGGCTTTAGTGGGGAGAACATCATGGCTACACAGAAGTGTAATCTACGCGTGTAGTCTGCAAGGGCAATACTGCACACATTGGCAGTGGGCAGTTTGGAGGGGAGGGGGCTTCACGGATTAATAAAATCTGGTGTAAATTTAGTCCTAAATAGCTTTAATGAAAATGTGCTGACCTTTTTTTCCAATCACCTGAACAAATCTCAAGATAAAATGACTTCTTGCAGGTTTTCTCAAAAGCAGAGACCGTGCTCACCAGAAGTTCTACTCGCAGCTCACTAAGACCCAAATATTCATCCGCTTCATCGAGGAGTGCACTTTTGTCAGCGACAAGGATACCGGTTTGGCCTTTTTTGACGACTGTGTTGAGAAGGTGACACATCAGTCTGTGTACTCTTGTTTAATTTTTCCTCTGTCTGACCTGGGTTTCCTTCCACATCCAAGCTTTGGTTTTATTCCAGATTAATTGCTAAATTAACATTTATTCTGCTGGGAGACTAAGGAAGCCAAGGTTTTTTTCTGATTCATTCTTTCTATCTCTTTTACTCTCTTTCTACCTCACGCAGCTTTTTCCCTCTGATAAAATCACCGAGAAGGGCACCAAGGTAATTTCCTAGTCTGTAATCAAATCTGTCTCTTCATAATGAATAACCATTTAACTTCTTTATTAAAGTTGCATCAGAGTTTCTGCTTTTTAACCACAATTAATGTTTGTACTCTTCCATTTGAGAGGATTTTAGTCTCATTTTTTTAAATCTTTTTCACAGGTGGAAGGAGAGTCACCAGAGGACACTAGACTGCTTGAGCTGGACGAGTCGCAGAAGAGCGAGCACACTGTCTTCGTGATGCCTCCCGAGCCCCCAGCTGAGGACGGACGTGAGGCGCCCAAAAGATACACGTGAGACCTCCTTTCTAATGGCATTGACTCATACTCCTTGCATTACCCTCAGTGACGGTGCTTTAATTGAAAGAAGACAAAAATTGTACAAATGTCAAAACTCTTAAGTACAATAGTGTTCAAAATAATAGCAGTCCAAGGTGACTAACCAGATTAATCACTGTTGTTAGTATATTTTTATTGCTACATGACAAACAAGTTACCAGTAGGTGCAGATGTTCAGAAAACCAACAAGACCCAGCATTCATGAAATTCACGCTGTTAAGGCTGTGCAATTGGGCCATTAGTTTAGATTTTTTTTAAACCTTGTCTGCTGTTGACTTTACAAACTCAAAACTATTTTGTACAAACTTTATGGTTTCTAGGATTTGGCAATCCTGTGAATCACTAAAAAAATATTTAGTTGTATGACCACAGTTTTTTTTGTTGTTGTTGAATTTATTGTTATTGTTATTGTTTATGATTTATTTATTTATGTTATTTCGAGCCACACAAAATACACAGGACAGAACATAATGAACATACACCTATAAAAAAGAAAAGTTTGTCTCGAAAAGGAGTGGGAAGAAGACATACTTATTTACTCCCACCCCCTTATTTGTAGTACTAATTGCTGTTATGTTAATGCAGTATGCAGTAATACATGAACAAGATATCACACCTACAAACACATGTACAATATACACTATTATTAATGTGTTGTACCTTGTACAGCTTGTGACATTACTCACTATTATACCATCATCACATATCAACATAACATGTATTAAAGATAATTCCTGGGTTTACTATGAAGTAAATATACAGTATATATATATACATACATACATACACACACACACACACAATTTTTTGCATACAAGAGATATTTCATTAAAAGATATCATAATAATCAGTGTTGATGGTAATAATAATTAGTTTGGATAGCATGTGTCCCGCATGAAGAGAAGCCAAGGACTTGGCATCCCCCTAATCTGGGGATGTTATTGCATGTGTCCTATACTGTGCATTAAAAAGACAAGATTTTGGAGGTCAGTTGCTAGGAGATGGACTATTTCCTTCAACGGAGTCTCCACTTGTCTGCCCTAATCTGGAGATGTTATTGCATGTGTCCTATACTGTGCATTAAAAGAGACAAGATTTTGGAGGTCTGCTGCGAGAAGGTCGAAAATCTCCTGCAAAAGAGCCTCCACTTGTCTGCCCTGATCTGTTGAGTTTATTGTATGAGAAAAAATCCAGAAAAGACAACATAGTAATGACAACGTGTATATCTTTTTATGTGATAAATTATTACCATCATCACCTTTACCCTCTTGTTTAAGATCAATTTAGTCTATAAACCTGAAATCAGGATTTAGGTTGTTATGTATGAATATAATGGTGCTGATAATAATGGTAATGACCACCATAAAGCAAGTAAATGATGCTTCTAATAGGACATCATATATTAGCAAAATATGTACTATACATGTGTGATATGAAGAATGATATTCCTATTCTATTCTTAATATAATGCACTGTGATGTAATGACCATATTACATAATTGTGTGAATTTCCATGCCGATGTTAAATAAATATTCATAGAGTTAGTACATACTTCAAAGCGAATAATAACACCCTGTTATCTTGGCTTTACATAGGCCTGCTTACCCTTCTAATCCTTACCCTTCTAATGTAATGATATCTAATAGTACCAAAAACACAAGGTAACGTTCAAGTACCTCTTTCCTCATTCTTGTACTGAGACAGAACCTATTCTTTGTATTTTGATTTAAATAGATGAATGTTTGGACATTGCTTGAACTGTAGCCCCAATCTGTTCCAAAGTTTGACGCCACACACAAACTTTTCCTGGTGGTTCTCACTGCTTGGATTTTAAAGTTACCACATCCCCTCAGTTTATAACCCCCTTCTCTGTGTGTAAAAAACTTTTGAATGTTAGTAGGAAGGATATGTTTATTGGCTTTATATAAAAGCTGTGCAGTATAAAAATCAACCAAATAAAAAAACTTAAACAATTTAGACTGCAAAAATAAAATATTGGTATGATGACAAAAAGCAACCCTGTGTATAGTTCTTACTGCACACTTTTGGAGTACAAAGAGGGGATGAAGTGAACTTTTGTAATTATTCCCCCAAAATTCTATACAGTAAGTCAAATATGGCAAAACCAATGAGCAGTACAACAAATACAGTGCATTATATTCTAGGAAATATTTAGTTTTATTGATGATTGACATGCTTTTAAAATTTTATTTTGTATGTGTCTTATGTGTGCTTTCCAACTTAGTTTTCTATCAATAATTACACCTAGAAATTTATTTTCTGTCACTTTATCTATTATAATACCATCTAATTTTATTACCAAGTCAGAGTTTTCTTTATAATTTCCAAAAAACATAGCTTTTGTTTTATTTAAATTTAGTGATAGTTTATTGTCATCCAGCCATTCTTTTAATTTCATTAGTTCCTTGTTTACATTATCTACAAGTTTACCATAATTATCACTAGAATAGAAAATATTTGTATCATCTGCAAATAATAATAATTTAGATAAGTTTGACACATTAAATATGTCATTTATATAGAGATTGACCAGCTTGGGGCCTAATGCAGATCCCTGAGGGACCCCGCAAGCAACAGCAAAACACTGGGATTTGAAATCGCCCAACTTCACATACTGTTGTCTCCCTAATAAATAGCTATTCATCCAGTTCAAAGCCACCCCCCTAATACCGTATCTTTCAAGTTTTTTGAGTAATATTGAATGATTGATGGTGTCAAAGGCTTTTTAAAAAATCAATAAATATCCCAACTGCATAGTTCTTACTGTCTAATCTATTTGTAATCTCTTCCACTGCTTCAAGTATTGCCATTGATGTTGACCTCCCTGACCTGAAACCATACTGACTATCATGAATTATATTATATTTATCAGTAAATGATTCTAATCTCCTATTAAAATGTTTTTCTAATATTCTCGAAAACTGAGGAGGTAGCGAGACAGGTCTATAGTTTGTAAAAAAAATGTGTTTGTTCCCATCTTTGTACAGTGGTATTATTTTGACAATTTTCATTTTACTTGGAAATGTCCCGGTCTGGAATAATAAATTGCATATGTACGTTAAGGGTTTGGAGATACTTCTTATTGCTCTTTTATCATCATGTCTATATCAAAACAGTCAGTGGATGTTTTGTTTTTACAATTATTAACAATATCTATTACTTCTGCCTCACTTACTCCAGAGAGAAACATTGTGTGTGAGTTGATTGCTATCAACGACTCCAATTTATTACAACTAGACTCCGGAATATTTGCTGCCAAATCTGGTCCAACATTGACAAAAAATTCATTGAAACCATTTTCTATTTTATTCATATTATAGATATCTCTATTCTCATCAATAAAATAGTCTGTATATGTATTATTATTATTATCGTTACCTTTAAATACATTATTAAGTATTCCCCAAACCCTTTTAGTATTATTTTTGTTAGTATTTAATAGATTAGTATAATATTATTTTTTATTACTAGCTCTTATTATATATTAGTCAATTTATTTTTTATACAATTTATATGTTGGGATTTTTTAGTTTTTAATTTAATGAATCGTTTATATAAAGTATTTTTCTTTTTGCAAGTATTTTGTATCCCCTTAGTCATCCATGGAGATTTCATAGCAGTGTTATTTTTACTTACTTTACGGATAGGACCATTTTTGTCACATAAAAACCATAATGTGTAAAAATGTGTTGAAGGCACAATCTACATCTTTCTCTATGTATATAGTATTCCAATCTTGTTGTGATAAATCTGATTCAAGTGATCTTACTGCTTCCTTAGTCCGTAATTGTTTAAATACAGATTTTTGGGGTGTTTTATGATAAATATAATCATAGTCATACAGTGTAAAAACAGGTAGATGATCAGTTATATCGCATATCATCAAGCCACTAGTGGTTACAGTCTCGATGCTATTTGTAAAAATGTTATCTATAAGTGTAGCACTATGTGTTGTGATTCTGTTGGGTCTTGTTATGGTTGGTTGGAGGCTCATACTATACATCCTATTGATGAATTCATAGGTTGTTTTGTGTTTATTTGGATTTATCAAATCAATGTTATAATCTCCACAGATGAATAGTTTTTTGATAATTTACTACTAAAAACATTTTTCCACCCAATCTGTAAATATTTCTAAATTGGAGCCTGGAGCCCGGTATAAACAACTTATAATAACATTTTTCTTATTTCCGTCGTCAATTTCTATAGATATACATTCTAACACATCCTTTATTGTTAGTGTCATATTTTCTATTACTTTAAATTTGAGATGTTTATAAACATACATTGCAATACCTCCACCTACTCTATTTTCCCTGTTTACATAATTGAGAATATAACCATCAAGCTCAAAGTCAATACCTTTATCTTCATTAAACCGGTGTTTCTGAAACTGTGTTTCTGATATTGTTATGATACTAAATGGTTGTTCAATTTGTTGTAGATATTCCTTTATAGCAGTGAAGTTTGTATACATACTCCTTCTGTTGAAGTGAATAATGGACAGTTTCTCTTTAGATTTGATGGAGTTATTATAATCCTCTTCAGTATAGTAGTTATTGAATTTGCTTCACATCTGTGTGGCATAGAGTCCACCAACTTGTGGCACCTTTCAGCTGTTATTCCACTTCAAAATTCTTAAACAACATTCCACAATTCATTAACATTTCTTGGTTTTACACCAGAAAAAGCATTTTGGATGTCACCCCACAAGTTCTCCAATGGTTTATAGTCCAGGTATTGAGCTGGCCACTCCATAACATGAATTTTGTTAGTTTGGAGCCAAGACTTTGCTGGTTACTAGCGTGTTTGGGCTCATTGTCTTGTTGAATCACCCATTTCAAGGGCATGCCCTCTTCAGCATAAGGCAACATGACCTTCAAGTATTTTGACATATGCAAACTGATCCATGATCCCTGGTATGCGATAAATAGGCCCAACACCATAGTAGGAGAAACATGTACATAACATGACTGCACCACCATGCTTCACTGTCTTCACTCTGTACTGTGGGTTGAAATCAGAGTTTTGGGGTCATCTCACAAATTTTACTCTCATCCGTCCACAAACTGGCCCTCCATTTTCTTTAGGCCAGTTGATATGTTCTTTGGCAAATTGTAACCTGTTCTGCACATGCCTTTTTTTAACAGAGGGACTTTGTGGGAGATTCTTGTAAATAGAGTAGCTTCACAGATAGATGTCTGTCACAGTACGTTCGGGTAACTTCAGACTGTCTTTGATCATCCTGTAGTTGATCATTGGCTGGCCTTTGCCATTCTGGTTGTTCCATTTTGATAGTTGTCTTTTGATTTCTGCCACATTCATTCTATTTCTGGTTTTGCTCTCCATTTTAAGGCTCCCCATTTTAAGACCATTTTAGCTGAACAGCCAAACATTTTTGCACCTCATCATAATTTTACCCCTCTCAAATCACCTTTGTAATGAAAGTACACTGTTCTTCTGAACAATGTCTTGAACAATCCATTTTCCTTAGGCTTTCAAAGAGAAATGCATTTTCAACAAGTGCTGGAATCATCCTTAAATAGGGGCCACCTGATTCACACCTGTTTTTTTTTTTTTTTTTTTACAAAATTGATAACTGATCACTGCTATTTTTTTGCTGGGTCTTGTTTGTTTTCTGAAAATCTACTGCTCCTTGTTTGCCATGCAGCAATAAAAATACTGTATACTAATAACACTGATTAATCTGGTTAGTCACATTGGACTGCTATTATTTTGAACACTACATTATAAGAAGTTAACTTTTTAACTATGATAATGATTTGGAGTGCATGAGAAATATGAAAAGGAACAAGGCACAGCAGCGACAGAACAAACATAACAACGGTACTGAGCAAACTGCCCAGCCTGCGTAAATAGCACCAATGAGTTTATTGTAAACAGCCAGTGAAACACGCATTAAACACGCAGGTCTAATGACATCATGAGGTTGGCTACAGCCACGCTGTTAATGTCCCTGTTTTTTTTACCTGGCATTTAGTAGAGACCCTGGCGACTATAGAAGGCTGTGGTGACTTGAATAAATGCCGTAATTAGAGCATTTACGGTATGCGTTCTCTCTCACCCTCCAGTTACAAGGGTTTCCCCCGGCTGACGATGGAGCTTTTTGACCGTCCACGGGAGTTACGACCAGCAATCAGCAGGGGAACAGCAGGAGCCAGTCTTGCCAGCAGCCCTGCGCTACTAGCTAAGCGGACCAAGCAGGTGGAGACAACTTTCTCGGGCTTGCTACTCCTCAAACGCACCTCACATTTTATAGTAACATTGTAATGTCTGCTCTGCCTCCACTACTACCAGGAGATCAAACTGGCCTACAAGATGGCAAAGCGCTTCTACTCAGACCCGCAGCTGTGGGCTCGCTGTCTGTTTAGCCACTGTTACAGCCTGTGGTTCATCTGCCTGCCAGCTGCGCTATGCCTGGCCAAGTCCAAGAGCCGTGCCATGCAGCAGGCGTACAATGTCCTTTTGAAGATGAGAACGACGGAGGTGGAGGTGTTGGATGAGGTTTGTCTCATCCAAATGTCTCATGCAGTTTTTTTTTCCACATTAAATGCATTTTTGTGTTACTCCTGTGGTTCTCAGGTGTGTTACAGAGTGGTTATGCAGCTCTGTGGTGTTTGGGGTCTTCCCGTCATGGCCGTGCGAGTGCTGGTTGAGATGAAGAAAGCCGGTGTTCATCCCAATGCCATCACATACGGATATTACAATAAGGTACTACCTGTACATTTTAAACTGTAATATAGATGCCAGTTCCAAAGCTGAGCATGTGTGCTTTCTCTGCAGGCGGTCTTAGAGAGCCCGTGGCCAAGCAGAAACCGTAGTGGCCTCTTTATGTGGACCAAGCTGCGTACCGTGCTGCGCGGGGTGGCCCAGTTTAAGAAAACTGTTAACCGATCTTCATCTAGGAAGAAAGCTACAATGTTAAGCACAGGTGGGGGTAACTGTGGCGGGTTGCACTAAATGTGACTACATTCATCAATGTTGTTCTGATTTACTGTAGAAGGGCAATCCTCTAACCGTTTAAGCCACTGCAGCGCTGACAGTTCGGGAGAAGTCAACATGGAGGAGCACCTCACTGCAGACAAGCCCTGTCACACCAGTACAACACCCGACAATCATGCATTTCACCTTTTATTAAGGATGTGTTGAAGTGATGTTTACTGTGTGTGTGTGTGTCCGTCATCCACAGGTAGCCAGTCCGATCAAGGCTACGGCTCCAAGGACGAGCTGCATCAGGAACTACCCGAAGTGTTGCACACAGCTGAAGCTGATGAGAGAAGCAAAGCTAAGGCACAACATAATGGTATGTACTGTTAGGGCCAAAAAGACGGTTCTCATAACAACTGAGCTCTAAATGCCTTGTTTAAATGTGCCCACACAGTGAAGTTTGTTACTCATAAAATGTCTAAGTAGATGAAATTTTTTTTATTGTTATATTTTTGTTGGTGCATTGATGTGTATTTTAAATTTAGAAGGTGACGTTTCCAGCTCAGCGGATTGCGCTGTCGCATTGGCAGATTCATCCAGTCCTGTCGATGCTCCCTCGTCTGGCCCCAGTATAGTGAAACTGTCAACAGGGAGCCTTGATGCTGGCAGGGAATCAGGTGAGACAGAGTGATGATAGAAGTGACAATAAACTACAGTAGATTTAAATGTCCCACATTTACAGGTAAACTGTTCAGAAGGAAAAGCAAGACCGATAACGTATCTCTCCCTGATGATGACACCTTAATTGAAGCTGGTGACTTGGCAGCTCAGCCTCAAAAGCAGCGTCAGAAAACCTTTGCCGAGCGCAGCCGCAGTTTTAGTGCTGAGACTCGGGCCGGGATGCTCTCTGAGAAAGGTGTAGACCACATGGCCAGCCAGCTTGGCGCTGATGCACGCATACTGGCTGCTGCGCTCGCCACTGCACAAACCCTCACCACTTCCAGCGTGTCTAAAGCAGTCTTCCAGGACCTACAGGAAGAGCCAGAAGACGATCGGGGCATGACTGTGGGGAAGTTACCCAATGAGGAAGAAGTATCAGAGGAAGGAGAGAGACTTGAAGAAAAAATGGATGGGAAAGAGAAAACAATGGAGAAGCGTGAGAGGAAACGTACTGAAACAAGTGAGGTGGAGGTTGGGGCGGATCCACTTTCCCTCCTGGTGTCAGAGAGCAAAGATTCTGCATCTGTCACCAGCCAGGAGCCTCCACGCTCTGTACCCACGCTAGTGTCCCGCAACCTGGCAGAGGAGATCGAAATGTACATGAACCTGCAAAGTCCTCTGGGCATCAAGTCCTCCAGCATGGAGCTCAAGCAACCGCAGGATGAGCCCGCAGACGCCCCGCAGTCCAAACAACCTCTGGAGCGCAGGTCGAGCCTGCCCGCACCTCCACCAAAATCTCCGACGGGGTCGCCAGCAGACACACCTCCCTCCACCGTCACTCGCTCAAAGACGTTTGCTGCAAAGACAAAGCCGGACGTTAGCAAGGCCGGTAGTCCAGCTGTGAGATCGACTTCATTGACAGCGCTTGTCAAGTCCTCCCAGGGAGGATCACTGGGGTCGGTCATCAACTCCATCTCAGGCATCAAGATGGACAACTTGTTGTCTGGGCCTAAAATTGATGTGCTCAAGTCTGGAATGAAGCAGGCGGCCAATGTGGCCAGCAAAATGTGGGTGGCCGTCGCTACAGCGTACTCCTACTCCGATGACGAGGTGTGTGTCCTGAAAGATTATTCCCAGTGTTTACATAATCTCTCTCATGTAATACGATCTATATTTCTCCTGCAGGAAGAACACGTTCCAAGTGGAGGTGGCTTCCCTGCCCGCCTGGATGAACACATGTTGATGGATGTAGATGACAGTCCAGAGAGAAGGGCCATCCCAGGGTTGGTGGCCAACGGTCTCAACCAGAGCTGCACCAGCATTGGCAGCAGCAGTGGCAGCAGCGACACCGGAAGAGGGACGCAGCTAACATGTAGCCAGCAACTCTAATTCTAAATCTAAAGAAAGTGTTAATGGCTGTAGGAGGTTGTTAAATCCTTCATTTACTTGCAGTTGCAACTCCGGGGCGATCTGGCAGGGCTCTCGACTCTGAGCAAGTCTCCTCACACCACGCCTCCTCTTCCAGCATCTTCCATAGCTATGCACTGGAGGTTCAAATCACAAATAAAAACCTAACATTGTCTTTTGCAGACTTTTATTTTAGCCGGGCTGTTCTTGCAGGTGCTGATGTCCAGCTGCTCCCAGTGTCGTGCATGTGAGGCCTTGGTATACGATGAAGAGATCATGGCGGGTTGGACGGCAAATGACTCCAACCTTAACACCAGTTGTCCGTTCTGTCGTGCAGCCTTTTTGCCCCTGCTGCATGTGGAGTTTCATGACTTGCGAGCAGCATCCGGGTATGATTGTGCACCAGTTGTTATCCCCATAAATGCTCTAGTTATTGCAAGGAATTTTATTTACCTAAACTGCAAAGAGGACGGGGTTTTAATTGAAAGCAGGCCATAAATGGAGACAGGCTCATTACAAACAGTAGCAGTGAAAATGTTATTGTGACTAAGTGACGTCAAACTTTGTACTTGTACTGTATAACAACTTCTTTTCTTTTCGGCTTATCCCTGCTTATCCCATCAGGGGTCGCCACAGCGAATACATTTCTTCTGTTTGATTCGCATGTTGACATTTTTTTATTGTAAAAAGGAATTAGGGTGCGTGATAAATTGACAATGTGCGTGTTTATTAACAAGTATGTTGCTAAAACACAACATCAGAATCAATGTTGAATCAATGCTGGCTGAGTAGTACTCAGCCAGCATTAATAGCACTGATGATGAGTTCATTGTAAACAGCAGTATGGCAAGAATAACATGCATGAACTTCACACCAACAGATGACTAGCAACATTTTAAAGTGCATTAGGAGGTGGTGAAAGCTGCAAAAAAACATCAGGAGGTTGCTTAAGAGCCACAATTGTTAATGCCAATGATCTTTGACCCGGGACTAATTAGAGACCCGAGCAGTGATTTATTTTTTTTAGGCCCACACCCCACAAGTATAGGAGATTAGGCTTGTTAATTGAATAGAGGTGGTAATCGGAGTATTTACCTGTAAGTTACACAATTTTTTGTAATTCTTCTTTCAGGTTTTACATGAATCCCAGTGCTTCTGGAGATAGTATTCACAGCACCAGTGGACAAACCACAGCTCCTAGTGATATAAAGACACAGGACCTCATTGATTTTCCCACTGAGGAACAAAGAGAGACTCTGGATAACAGTCCTGGAACCCCTAAGAGGTACTTATAAAGCTCCTCTTTATGTAAATCACCTCAGTTCCCTCACCACAAGTCACCATCTTCCTGTTATGTTTCAAGCCTGATTCCAGAACCAGTGGAGTCAGACCCGCTGGGCCTACTTGAGCACCAGCCGTCGAGCAAGAAATGCAGTGGCACGTCGCTCACACGCAGCAACAGCGTTGGCGGCCCACTGCAGGGCCTAGACTCATGTCTTGGACCTGGCCATGGTGTCTCCACCACCAGCCTCCCCTGCAGTCTGTACGAGGTGTCGGTGGGTTTCCAAAAAAACTAACCTAACCTCCTTTCTGATGCACGTCGCTTAACCTAAGTGTTATCGGCCAACAGGATGGAATGACTGCAACGAGGCCGAACCCCAAGCCTGTGTCTGTGCCTTACCTTAGCCCATTGGTGCTGCGCAAGGAACTGGAGACCCTTCTGGAGAATGAAGGAGATCAGGTGATAAACATCACACACACACACAGACATACATGTTCATCCTTTACAGTTTCAAAACGGATTAAATTTCACCTGAACAGGTGATTTATACCCACAAGTTCCTTAGCCAGCATCCCATCATCTTCTGGAACCTGGTGTGGTATTTCCGCCGTTTGGATCTTCCCAATCACCTGCCCGGCCTCATCTTGACCTCTGAACACTGCAACAACGGAGTGCAGGTTCTATACATCCATAACTCAGCCTTCACTGTGGTTCTTTTACAGTTCTTTCAACCACTAAAGCAAGTGTCTGTACAGCTTCCCCTGACATCACTGTCCCAGGACAGCAAACAAGTGTACATTCAGCTGTTGTGGGACAATATCAACCTGCACCAGGAAGCAGGAGAACCTCTCTACCTGCTTTGGAGGACATTATGTGGGTGAATATGGGCTATCTGATGCCCGTGTTTCGTTTAAGCTAATTTCTTAATTTCTGTGTTTTTTTCCAGTGGAAAAGAAGGGGACGTTGGCACCAACGGACCACCAGGAGGTCCGTACGCTCCTCAACACCATTGTCCGAAACATCCAGACCAACGATGTGTACGGGCCTATCAACCTGCTGATCCGAGAGATCAAACGGCGTCCGGAAGGCATCAAACGGCAGAGGTAGGCCTCATTCTTCATATGTTCAAAAGTGCTGGTGGCGCTGTTATCCAACACCATAAATCAGATTGACTTGGAATTTCTCACACAGCTCAATGCTCGCTACAGAACACCCACTGTAAGTTTAGGGGAGAGAGTGTCTAAACATTTTCCGCTGAGGGCCACATACATTTTGTAAACCAACCCATGTTGATATGCCAAGAAGCGATCTATATATATTTAATTTAATTAAACTAAATAAACTGATGTTTATTTTTTTAAATAGTGTTGTTAATATTTTAAATTGAACATTTTCCCTCATAATATTACAACTTTATTTTTTTTAACTTTTTAATATTATTTTCCTAATAGTTAGATTTTATTGTCATAAAATTTGTGCCGTTTTTTTCTATTTTTGCAGGTTTTTATTATTATTATTATTATTTTTTTTTTTTACATTTTTGTGTTTATTTGTGAATTTTTACAGTTTGTGGTGGGCCAATAACAAACACAGCCACGAGCTGGAAATGGTCTCTGGGCCACACTTGGGACTCTCCTGCTTTAGGGTGTTTAGCCCAATGACCACAAACTTTGAGGATATTTGTATTACTTGAATGCTAGCATGTCTTGCAAAGCATTTTGACCACAACCGCACTGAGGGGCGCCACACGTGATTTACAGTGGAAAAAATGAAAGCAACCCATGCAGTTATTTTAAATACATTACATGTGATTGTGTCATGTTTGTTATTTCTTCAAGGAGTGTTTATAGAGAAATATTGTTTCTCTCACTTGTGGCCTTGGGACGGGAGAACATTGACGTCGGTGAGCAGACGCTGCATCACACCACCATTTATGATCACATTTGTATTATTTCTGTTATTCTCACTCGAGTCGTGTCATTTCACAGAGGCCTTTGACAGGGAGTACATGGTGGCCTACGAGGAGCTTAGCGCAGAGCAGCTCAAATCTCTGGAACGCATCGACCGGCCGCCCATTGCCAGCGTTCAGCGATGTCTCAGATGTTTTGGCACCCTATTCATCTAGTCTGTTATTATCGGGACACCGTCACGGCACACCCCGCGGGGATGCAACACTTTGCCTGAACAGTTGGCCTTAAAGTGTGTGTTGTAGCGCTTGTTGTATGTACTTTTCCCAAGTGTCTTATCGCCTGATGCTGACTCTTCGTAGTGCACTTTCTAAAACACAAAAGAAACAAAACAAAAAAAATCATGTAAATATGTTTTAAAATGGGGGGCACACACATTTTTATCCTTTCCTGTTTGATTCATGTCTTAATGAATTTTCAATGCCTTGTTAGTGGTTTGCACAAGTACAGAGAGTAGGACCTGTGATTTGTGTAAATATGTGTCGGCAGCACCAACCGGAGAAGTGGCAGACAATCGTTAATTAAAACACACGGTGGGCATGCTTGCCTTTTATATTCACTCCTGCTATTCCTGACTCAGAGTTCATGTATGGTCTTTTTTTTTTTTACAGTTTCCTCACAGCAGCTTTGCTTGGGGCTTTTCATTACTGCTGTTTTATTTAGGAAACATTCCAAGAAAGCATGGACAAAATCGAACATCCTATACCCCACAGTCTTAACTTGTTTGTCCTGCAAAACAAACAAACACAAAAAAGTTTCTCTATTTATTTTTGTACTATTGCCTTGCAGTCCATGTTTTTTTAATGAATAATAACCCATTTAATGTGTTATGAGATTAAAACCTGTACTAATGGAAAAAAGAATAGTGATTGCTCACCGTCCTGTGGAAAGGAATGTAATGTCTACACAGAAGTATGCTGCAATAAAACAAGTATGTGACCAGACTGACAATAAAATCTTTTTGTTATTGTCCAGTGTAGTACTTCATCTTTGGCAGGTGATAATATTTATTTCCTCATTTGACAAAACAGAAACAATTGATGTACAGTGGATTTACAAACATTAGGGATTCAGCATTCACGGCCCCACCAGTGTGTGGATTTTTGGTTGAAAGAAAAAAAAAAAAGAAACCAAAGTGAAAGTTGTACAAAATGCAGTACTTTTGTACAAATGCACTACTTTTTTCTTTTTTTTAAAAAATTGCGTTTTTTTGTGCAATGTTTGTCGACATCCACATATCTCTCCTGGCTAGTTCCAAAATGGGAACTGCAAGGACTGCTGGTGCCAGAGCTAAGTTCTGTGTGTCTACCTTGTTTTGCTTGAATTGGTTCTCTTTATAAGATTAAGGTTTGGGGCGGCATGGCTCAGGTGGTAAGAGCAGTTGTCTCACAACCTGAGGGTTGCTGGTTCATTCTTCCCGTGATCATTCTGTATCCTAGGGCAAGATACTGAACCCCCAGTTCCTCCTGATGTTGTGGAAATATTGTCAAAGTGACTTGAGTGCCTTGAAGGTGGCAAAGCACTGTACAAGTGATAGACCATTTGCTACTAAAGCAAAACGATTAAACATGGAGAAAACTAGTAAACACCGCGTTCTCCTCATTGTGATTCATCCATTTTCTTTACTGCTTATCCTCACCAGGGTCTTTGGGTGAGAGGCGGCCTACTCTCTGGACTGGTAGGCCTGATCTTCCATATCTGTGCGTGGCCAACATGCTAACCACTCAGCCCACATTGTAATCTTGTGATATTGTAATTCACACCCAAGTAACAATCCTACAATTTTTTTTGTTGAAAATGGTCCAATGTTAAAGAATGCTGTATCCTGACGGTGATCCGGATAAATTAGTTCTTCCATATCCCATTCCTGAACATTTTATCCAAATCCATTCAGAACCTTCCGGGTTATTTTGAGCACATACAAACAGATAAACACCGGCAGAAACAACACCTCTGTGCTTGTTCTTGGCGAAGGTGATAAGAGACAAATGATAAAAAGGGAGGGGGGGGGGCAAGGTAAAACATACAATGAATAGGACAAAATGAAGTGGGAGAAAGAAATGAAAGGCCAAATCATTTTGAGCTTAACAATTAGTATTGCTACACTAACAATACGTTTCCTTAGTATTGGCTTGACACAACGATACAGCGATACAGACCACAACGTTTCCGCGCCCTGCATCGGTCCAAAAATGCAATTGCCCATCTCCGAGGCTCCATGGGTTTTTACCAACTGGGACATTTTAGAGGGGGCTGACCGGCATTGGTAGTGGAATTGAGGACAGCTTGCAATAAAATGAAGGACAGCTGTGATGATTCCACATTAAGACGAAGTCTTTGGGGAGTTGCCATCAAAGGAATGAGACATGTCAGAGGGAGACATCCTAACAATACTTGATCTTTTCCCCCTATATGGCATATGAATGCTAATAGATGCGATTGTTCCAACAGGAGGGAGGCAAGGCCCGGCTGCTCTCTGTGACCTTAGCTCGTAATATTCCTGGAGACGCTAACAATGAAATTACTGGACTTTCTCTCAGAGCGTGTGCTGAGTTAGAGTGGGGTCACATCTGTCTACTCTTCTCTACTGTGCACATACACGTGACCGTGTCAGCACCCACCCAGACAATACCACTGTGGTGGGCCACATCTCTGGTGGCCATCAGATGGCCTACACTGGGATGAGGTCCAGAGGTTGATTGAGTGGTGTTTTTGAAGTCAACCTGAGGAGGGCGCTGCTGGCCATCTTTTTTTTAACTGTTCCATTGAGCATCTCTGTCGCCAGAGCCTTACAAAAGGTCATTTACTCTGCCCCAAAAATCATTGGCCAAGCTCGCCCCTCTTTGAAGGAGCTGCAAAGCACCCGTTGTCTGAAAAGGGCACGCAGTATCCTGTGAGACCACAGACACACCCAGCACACCGGGTGTTAAGCAGGTGATACGGGACGCTGAGGTGATGGACAGCTTCATCTAACCAGGCAATCACAATAACAAATGAAAGTATTTCAATGCAGTGAGTGTTTGTCTATAAGTGCCTTGCTATTACCTGGCAACCAGTCTAGGGTGTACCCTTCCTCTCTCCCAAAGTCAGCTAGTCAATACTGCAAAACCATGTGAAAAACACTACAGACTACTAACGTGGGGCCCATATTGACTCAACTTTTTTGCTTTCAGCTCTAAAACCAGCTTATATTATGAGTGCACAGATATACAGTATGTATGTATGTACTGTTGCATTTTTATAGATACAGTATTTTGCCAATGATAACATGATATACTGCTGTGATTTCACAGTATCAATATCATATGGTGGTGTATCAATACTGCATATATTATGACATAGAATATGCTGTCCTATTAGTTCACTCTGAAAGTTCTCCTAGAACTGACAGCAAAAAGTCTTAGAAGGAATGTCCTCAAGAAAAAACAAAACCTTGTGTGTACACTCGCTCGTGACTGTATGGGCGTTTTTTGAAAGGCCAGTTCGGTGTGTAGTGGGTGTTTGTGTGAGGATGGTGATGTAAGGTTGAGGGTGGGCGGGCACGACTTACTGTTCTGTACTGTTACCTTTTATTATGAAATGTTTGGTGTCAACCAAGTCTTAGGCTCGAACTATCTTTCTTGTTTTAATGTCCCCCGGCCCTTTTCATCTGCCCATGCGGACACCAGCTTAAGCAGGGACTTCCTTGTCTTAGGCCACTTCCTCTAGTTTCACCTGGGTCAGGGGACACCCACCATGGAGGGGTTCCCAGGCCAGTTAAGGGACATCCTCGTCTACCATGAGCCCTCCCCCAAGTGGTTGGTTCGGTTGCCAAATCCATATCTTTAGTTACTTTGAGCACTTTCTGAAGTTCCACCTGTAGTGGGGGACATGTGCTGTGGAAGCGTTCCCAGGGCAGACACGAGTCCCTCCTAGGTATGCCCAGAACACCTCCCTGAGGAGCCGCCATGCAGGATGCAGACATGGGACACTACCTTCCAACCTGAAGTGAGGCCTGGGAGCCCTGTTGGACTCATCTTGAAGTATCACCATGAGACCTCCCTAGTGTAGACCCACTACCCACAGGTGATGCCAAAGTCTTATTGTCATTATAAAAGTCTCCTGTCACCTTTTGTAGTTCCACCTGGCGTGAGGACGGAGGCATGATCCCTCTCATAGGTCTGCCATCCTCAAGAGAGGACTCATCGAAAGGAGCACCTCACTGCATGTTTACATCAAATTAGGGTCCACGGTGGCCGCTTCGAGCCGCATGAGACCACCCCCTGCGGACCCAATACCAGCAGGTGCCATTTTTTGCATTTTGCCTAAAGTGCGTAAGAGGATTTGCAAAAAAACTGTTATATAACACCCTCGCCAGCCCCACCCAACACCCAAACGCTCACAATGCATGGGAATAAACATTTGTGGGATTGTTGCAACACATTTAGTGCAGCTGGAAGACACATTCAGGAGGGGAGCACGCAACAATACCTGCAAGACCAAGATCAGTGGATTATTATGCTGCACATGTGGTACATCCAGACATCACATGATGTAATTCTGTAGAACAGAGGTGTCCAAAACTTTTCCACCGAGGGCTGCATACTGAAACATGGATACGGGAAACAACGGCAGGAGCCACTTTGATATTTTACATTTTGTAACCCAACATATGTAAGTACCGTATTAGGGATGGAAATCTCTTTGTGGTAGACAATTCTATATGCATCCAGATACACGGGTTACGATACGATTCATATATTTCAAGAATAGTGTGCAAAACCTTTTAGTACAGTGTACAAACAATACGATTTGATTCAATACGATTCAACTGTTCTATTTGTTGATGTAGACGTTAATCTTACATTATAAAATAAAGAAGCCAATCATATTAAAGTGTCAGTCTTACAGTATTTTCAAATGTGTAAAAGAGCATATTATATCCCCAAGCATGCTTTCAGGAAAGGGACCCCAACCACTGGGCCGCGGAAAGAAAACACTTTATTTAAACTGATATAATTTTGAGAATATGGGCAAATATTTAATTGAAAAACATATATACAATTAGACATGCCCCAGATTTGGCATGTTTACTGCGAGCGGCGACTTCTCCCACTTTGTTCAACAGTCCTTGAACGCACCATTTATCTTTCTCCCATGCTGCACAGATAGACTGTATTTTTCCTCTTTTTGGTCCCATTGGGTCTTAATTGAGTGCTAATGTGCATATTTATTCAGTGCACGACCTCTCTCTGAAAGTCCAGGCTCGTACTGGTGGATGGTGGCTCTGTATTCATGTAGTGCTTTTAACTTGATGCTGTTCCTGTCATAGTTTTACACAATACATAATAAATAAGACCAATTAGATTTCTATAATGTATTTATGTTTTACTGACGATTAGCTAGTGCTCTGCTAATGCTAGCGCTGCTAATGCGTCATCAGTTATGCTAAGCTACGTAGCATGTGCGCTAATATTTTTGCAAGCTCCCTTGTTGCTTAAGAGACACACTGTCGTCCGGTTGCTACTCTTGCCATAGGTGGTGCCTCTATAATCGGTTCATCTCAGGATTTATGGCTGATTTGTCCAATTTTCCAAATATTGCAACTTTCACTATTTGTTTCTCGCAAATAATTGGCTTTAAAAACATGTAAGGCTCTCGTTCTAAAATAACATTTTTCCCCCCTCATAATTTTATGACTTTAAATCTTGTAAGTTTAACTTTTTGCTCGTAATATTGCAACCTTCTTCCTCTCTTAAAATGACTGCAGTTTTTGCTGTTTTAATTTTCCAAATTATTTTTCTTGTAGTATTATGACTTTATTCTCCTAATATTTTTGCTATAGTCTTGAAAAATAATGATAATTATTATTATTATTGCTGTTTCTTCTCTTCATTTGTATCATTGTGGTTTGCAGGTGAATAAAAAAACAGCTGCTGAGCAAAAGCGGCCCCCATGCCACACTTTGCAAATCCGTGCTGTGGAAGGTGAGCAGTGCAGCTTGGGGCATGCCATCTGATGTTTACTGCTAGGGGGCGCCCGAGTACATGCCAACGGCGCCACTGCGCTCCTCCTACTCCACTCTCTCACCTTTCCACCGCTGCTCTCTCTCTTTTTGTCTTTGCCGGATTGGACTCCGATGCGCACACAATTCTGTCCTGCAAGTCGTGCAGTTTTAAGAGTCATTTTGGATCATTTGGAATACTCTTTTGCTTTATTTTGTGAGGTACACACAGAAATAGGACGCATTGTACCACAACCCAGGAAGTGAGGATGTAAGACGCATGGATGTGGACCCCCCCCCGACTCCCGATCCCCTCTCCTTGGAGATATTTTGGATTCCCCTTTAATTTGGATCGAAAGGCTTAAATTGGAAGCACGTTGGTGAGTGTGAAGCACAACAACAAGTCCAACAATACAGCCCCGCGCATTCATTCATGCAATGTTCTACCATCTAATTGACACTAACGTGGGCTGGCGGTGCGTTCAGATGTAATGGGACATTTGCATTTCCTCGTGCTGCATTGACTGACTGAAACTTTCAGGGTCGTGCGCATGAAGGTGTGATGCTGTGTAACAGATACCAGCAATATAAAGCATATAGCCGCACAAACGAACTGATAAATGACTTTTTTAGCTTTTAATGAGTTTAAAGTCATGATTTCACAGAATAAAACGTCCACATTGAAATGAGCCGTCTATGGAACTACAGATATGATGTCTTTTTTAATGGTAGTGGCATGCGGCATTTGTAGGAATTAAAGTATAAAACAGAGTAAATGTTGCAGAAAATAGTGTATACATATCAGAATCATTTATTATAATGATCTCAGTAATCTTGATTTATTCATTCATTCATTTTCTATGGCGCTTATCCTATCTAAGTACTCTTTCTTAATAAATAAATTGACAATCTAACAAATGTAATATTACATTTTCCATTCGTTTTACACCAGAAATGATACAAATATGAACTAAATAATAAAACAAAAATAAAGTCACTGTAGTATCACAGAAATATTGGGCAATAAAAATACATTTGGAACAAAAAATAGTAAGTATATTAAAGTGCATAAATAAAAATGAACACATAAAAAGATCAGAAACATGACATTGGCATGCAGGATAAGGTCACTAATAGTGCAAAACACAATAAAATTACTATGTCCTAAAATAAATGACAAAAATGCATCAATGAAAAAACACAAAACAAAACAAAATTACTACAAACAACTTAAACATAAACACTACCATTAAATAAGTATTGGTAATAATATAATATACACTACATTACCATTATAGTGTATGTAGTGTACAGTATATAATACCGATAAGTATGGATCATGGATGTCAGACTCAACCACACAGGGGGCTGAAATTCAAAGCCGGCTTTAGCTCACGGGCCAATTTTGTATCTTTTATATTATTTATCGGGAAATTTTCAACACTGGTAAAACCTTCTTAAGACCTTCTCCCCTTTTAACAAACATAACTGGTGAATGTGTTTCTATGTGGGTAGAATAGTATTTTTTTTAACTTCACTCGTTGGATTGGGGAAATGTGCATTTTAGAAAATATCCATCTTTTTTCCATATGATCCTGCTTAAGATTTCTACTTTCCAAGACTGTATCCTGACTGTTGATTGGATGAGCCAGGAAAGGGACGGGGGGGCGGCTGCAGAGATACAGTACACTCTTGATGAAAATTCTGAGACCCGTTGAAAAATTCCAAGAGTTTACTTTTTACACTGTTGGATCTCAAGGAGGTTCTAAGTGGTGCTTTAAAATGCATTAAGTAGAAATGACAACATTTCCGCCTCGAAATGTTCTCCATTGGATTTCAATCAGGGAAACACGTCATGGTTCGAAAGAGTAAGATTATTTCTCTGGATGAAGTTTGTTGGTTGTTGAACTTTAGTGTTGAGATAGCAACTCATTACCACACCAACGAGGGCCTTCAGTCTTGAGGGATGCCCCCTGCAACATCTCCATACAGCTGTAGTTTGACGCCCCTGCACAATTTGAAGCTCCATTTTTCCATAAACAGGAAAATGCAGCCCAGATCATGATGGCGCCCCCTCCACTGTGTCGTGTGCCTGAAAACATTTCAGGGGAGATCTCCTTGTCATGCCAGCAACATTGGAAACCGTCACGGTTCCATTTTTTCTCATCATTAAACTTTCTTCCACTTTTCAATGTCTCGTGTTTGGTGCTCTCGTGCAAATTCCAAACGGGAAATTTGGTGGCGTTGTTTTATTGTTCTTAAAAACCCCCTCTCTCAGATGTCATCTGTGGTTATTGGGCTGAACTCAGCACCAGCTCCAACCTTCATTTGAGCCGAGGATCGACCCTTGTCTTGATTGGCAGCCAATCGGATACCCGACTCGGGGCCAGTGACATTTTTCTGGGTCTACCACTTGTCTTTTTTTTTGTTTCATAACCTTAAGGATCTTTTAAGAAGTTTGACTGTCTAACATCTTTGCTAATGCAGCTCAAAAGTCCGCCTGTGTTGAAAGAGAAAGCTTTTGTACCTATGCCTTCAAGAAATCATGACAGTGTGAATACCTGACAGAAAGTGACATTTCATTTAAATATTTTGTCCAATAAAGGCTGTGGTCTTAAACTTTTGGTCAGCTGATGAACAGCCTACTTCACTTGAATGCTAGTATGCAATATCTTGCATACTCAAAAATGTCTTAGGAATTACCTTGGTCAAATACAGTTCTACTTTTGGCATTTTGAAGCTCTCCTTAGACCCTCCTTTAGGAATGTAAATTCTTGAATTTTTAAACTGGTCCATTTTGATAAAGAGTGTATGACTAAGGATGTTTTGGCGTAGTTGCTCATGTCAATAAAGTGATTATTGATCGACCACCTCTGGATGAAGCTATTCCCCGCATGCTTTGCTGTCTTGTGCCTTTTTAAGGTGTTATTTTGTACAGACAGAACGTAACAGTTGAAGTAGTGTTTTTAGTCGTGTACAGTTCAATTATTGTTACTTGGTTGTGCAGTTATTGCTTGATATATTACTCTGGCCACGTTAGAGCTTGTATTGCCCGAGGCGTGGTTGATACGGGAAGTATAATGTTGTTACGCAGATAACTGCAAGCACTTTGCTGAGTAGAATAAACCAATGCTATTTTTAGTTGCGGATGACACTGCAGCCCCGCGGGCCTGAGTTTGACAAATATGGCATAAATGCCCAAACTAGGGATGCTGATATAATATACCGTACAGTCATTTCTAAATCAGACATGGACTTGGTGCAGTATTGCAAAATGCAACGACGAACACGAGAGAGTCGCATACCCGCGGTGAAGCTGCCGGTTTTGTTTGAAGTCACGTATGTACTGTATGTGTGTCTGTGCTGTTTTGTACAGCTGAGGTAAGGCAGTCCTGATGTCAGGGCACAGCGTGGATCCATACATTGGAAATGACGGCTAAAACCCACAAGCAGAATTCCGCCTACCTTTTTGCTCTCCTCGTGGATGTTTGTCTTTCCGCTGATAGTCCAGACGTTGTTGCTTTGGCATAGTAGCCTTTTTGTTGGTGGCACACTTTTTACTCTGTTTTATGTTGGATCCTCAGATGAAGTATTAACATTGTGGCCTTGAATGCAGCTTTGCTAATACCACCACTTGTAATAGTTATTTTGCACACATCGGAAGTGACTGTTGATTTACAGTGTAGAAGGACCTCCTAGACATGGATGACATTGCTTTTCTTACTTTCTGGCCTGCTGCAAAAACAAAGCACTTTACGCCAGCTGGGCGCGCTCATCCTCTGGTCGCCGATCAATAAAAATAGTCGAGAAAATCTCCTCAATCCCGTGATTGGGATCGGGACATCTCTAACTCAAATGATACTCAAAGTTTATTCAAAGATACCGTATAATTTCAATAGTTTCAAAGATGTCTCTCTTGTATGGATACAAACATTATTATATATTATATATAAAGACAGACATTCCAAAGGAAGAACGTTCACAAACCGTCATGAAAAACATTTTAACAGGAACCTCAAATGCTTAAGTTTTGGATTGTGACCAATATTTTTGTGAAAAATGTGCCCTCTTAAGGACCCCGAGGTATTTAAACTCCTCTACTTGAGGCTGGACCTCATCCCTGACCCGGAGATGGCACTCCAGCCTTTTGACGGGCGAGAACCATGGACTCGGACTCTGAGGTGCTGATTCTCATCGCAGCCGCTTCACACTCAGCTGCAAACCGAACTAGTGAGAGTTGAAGGTCACTGCTCGATGTAGCAAACTCCCATGCACCCTCAAGGACCCTGCTGAGAGGCGGGGATGTGATGCGGACTCTGCACCGGTCTGTCGTGGTGAAGAGAGAGCTGAGCCGAAAGGCAAAGCTCTCGATTTACCGGTCGATCTACGTTCCTACCCTCACCTATGGTCATGAGCTTTGGGTAGTGACCGAAAGGACAAGATTGCGGGTACAAGCGGCAGAAATGAGTTTTCTCCGCAGGGTGGCTGGGCTCTCCCTTAGAGATAGGGTGAGAAGCACTGTCATCCGGGAGAGACTCGGAGTAGAACCGCTGCTCCTTCGTATTAACAAAAACGTCCACTTGGCAGCCACTGAGGGATTACGTCACTTGCAGCAAAGAGGATGGCAAATGAAAACCCTCAATGAAAAACATCGAAAGCCTGGATCTTTTTTTTTTATGACTATCCAAAATAAGGACCAGGATGGCCAGGAGAGGATGTAAAAACAAGACTTGTCATTGGCAAACAAGACATTTGGTCACGTTTATCAAGTTTACAGTTGTCCCCTCGTTGATCACAGTTAACGGTTCCAGACTTGATCGCAAGTGAATTTCTGTGAAGTAGGATTAAATATAAATAAATTGTAAATTTTTGGAGTTACTTTTTTACAATCTTCTACATATGAGTTTTAACATTAATACAGCCCTCAAGACTACAGTCACCTTTACTTTTTAGCAGATATAATCAGAGAAAATAAGACACATTAGCATAAATAAGATAACAGACTCACACGTCGGCGACTCCTTGTTTTTTTCTGGATAGCGTACTTGCAGTGCACTTCCCTGTGGCTTTAAACGGTTTTACCCATTATAGTAGACCGAATAAGATCAAGTAAGCCATGTAAGACGTGAGTAAAACTTTTTCTCAAGCGGAGTCTAACACTGACACCTAGTGGCCAATACACACTACAGTACTACATTCTCAGTTAAAATGCTTCTTATGACGTTTATTTGTATTTTAGTTCATTAAATTTGATCATTTAACCAAGAAGAAGTACAATTTGCTTAAATATGCCTAATATGTTTTTTTTTTTTACTAATAGTAGGCCGTGTTCAACCATAAAAAGGGATAATTTATTAATGAATTCACTTTTTTAAAAACCTCATTATAGCGAGAGAGCGATCGATCAAACAATATAATGTAATTTTATTGTTATAATTATATTGTTGTAATTCATTATATTATATATATAATATAATATAATATATTTTTTTCGCGCTAGCAATAACGTTGGTATGAAAGTTCAACTTTTTCAACTAGCAATAGCTATTATACATATTATAATGTATATTTACTGCGCAAGATGTTCATTTTATTTATTTATATTTATATTTCCAGACTGATTAGGGCAGTAGCAGTAGAGTAAGGGGACTAACATCATTTCAAGTAAAGACACACGGAAGATCATACCTTTTTATTCCGTTGTTGTTGGGTTAGTGTGAGCGTGGAAAAATGTCAACCTAGCATTTAATGCAATCTTCCAACACTGCAGGACGTGTTAAAATGCATCCAAAAGTGATCAAACTGACAAAACCGCCATGCATCAACGTCTTTACTACCCTATAAAAAGTCTCATATACAGTATTTGCATTTTCAGGTTTTTCTTTTGAGGGTAGGGGTTATATTGCTGACCTTTTCCATTTTGTTTTCGAGCATTCAAACAAAGATGCAGTGCTTCTCCGGGACGGGACCGCTAAAAAGAAGTTAATTTATGGCCTGTTTGGGAGGCAGGTTGAGGCTTGAATGTGTAATCAGGAGTGCACCTGCAGCCCAGCATACAAATGATGGGACATGGCGGTTAGCATTTACAGCGCCCTTCCGAACCCCCCACCCTGCAAAAACCAAACCAGTGGGACCTCCTGATGTGACCGCTAATTGGCCAACAACGACATATGATTTTATTGCAGTAGGTCTTTAAAATGTGCAGGGCACTCCTGTCTCTTAGAGGATCTTTGATTGGCATTTTTTTTGTCTGCAGAGCCTTAAAAAGTGCAGAGCGCTCCTTTTCCATAGTGGATCTTTGACTGGCAAAGTGCTCGTGTTATATTGAAGATCTTTGACTAGCATTTTTTCAGTGGGTAATTAAAAACAGCAGAATGCATCACATTCTGTCATTTACAGGATCTTAGGCATTCATGGTCTTTATCAGATTCCACTTGTAGCTTATGAATTAATTGCAGCATTGCCCCTTCCCTCCTAGCTTTGGACGAAATTGATCCTCCCAGTCAATACCTTGAATTGGATTGAGAGAGTGTTGGCAGTGGGATTCAACCAGAAGAAAAAAAAGCATCCAATGGTGGTTTGTCTTGTCTCCTGCTGGCTGGCGTCTTTTGTTACTAGTGGAGTGTTTTAGCTTTGCATCAGTGGAGCAAAGCCGCTTAAACGACATGTTTTTTTTTCTAGTCTGACCTTGAACCTAATTGACTGCTCTGGGACGAAAAAAGTGCTGAGATCTTCAGTTTGTCCACAAGCGGCGGAGGACGTAGACCCGAGATTGTTCCGTGTTGTTTAAGGCCAGCTTCCATTCATGAGGATGTCTCTTTCACCACCGTTAATGAGCTTTAATGTCTTCTTCAGAGTCCTCAAGCAAAGACCAGGACTTTCATTGGTTGCCGTAAGACCGTAATCAGTCATGATGTCAAACTGTGTGTCCCTATCCCCAGCAGACACGATGTGGCTCATGCAGCCAAATAATAAGCAGCAGATGACGATACAGGTAGCCATAGTAGCTGCTGGGAGGATTTGATGTTTTTTTTTTCTACGAAAATATGCTTTGAAGTCAGCTGGGATTTTCTGGAAATGAAGCAAAGCAGTCTTGATTGTTACTTTTTAATGAATTCACTATCTTGATAGAGATTTATTGACTGAGACAATTGCTGAAACAGATCTTTCCTAGCCATTCTGCAAGACATACAGTGTGTGCTCTATATTAAATGATGAGCCTTTTTCAACAGGACCTTCATTCATTCATTCATTTTCTGTACCGCTTATCCTCATTCGGGTCACGGGGATGCTGGAGCCTATCCCAGCTGGCTTTGGGCGAGAGGCGGGGTACACCCTGGACTGGTCGCCAGTCAATCGCAGGGCACATATAGACAAACAACCAGTCACACTCACATTCATACCTTTGGACAATTTAGAGTCACCAATTAACCTAACATGCATGTTTTTGGAATGTGGGAGGAAACCGGAGTACCCGGAGAAAACCCACTCACGCACGGGGAGAACATGCAAACTCCACACAGAGATGCCCAACGGAGATTTGAACCCAGGTCTTCCAGATCTCCTGACTGTGTGGCCAATGTGCTAACCACTCAGCCACCGTGCGGCCCAACAGGACCTTATTTTACACAAAATCAAAGGCAAAACATTTTGGGTAGCGTCTTAAGCGGCCCTTACATTCCGACATACGTGTTACCACACGCACGGGCTCTGCAAGTTTTGGGAAATTTGTTGGCCGTGTAGAGGAAGGAGGGTAATGGAGGGGTATCAAGAGTGTTGTACTTATGGAGCAAGTGATCCATGACACCCACGTGCTTACCGCTTGCCCTCCTTTGGTAGTTTTTTGGTTGTGAGTTCGGCATGCGACTTTGGGGTGCACGGTGTGCTTCATGTAAGGCTGTCGAACGTTTCACTCACTGGGGACGTACGTGCATGAGCATCGGAAGAGGCTCGCACAGCCCACTCACTTGGATTGCAAGATGAGCGTACCGGCTTCCTACGGCAACTATGTCCATCGTGACCGGGAAAATCAGGAAAAACAGAGTGTACAGTGGGAAGAGGCGCCCGCTTTGGCCGGGCAAGGTGGAACAATGTGGGATACGCTGTGTGAGGAGCTGCCGTGCGTCCACCGAGGTCGGGAAAATCATAGTGTTGGCCGGGAGGAACCGCCTGTCGTGGCCGCGCAAGGTGCATGAATGTTGGCTCTGCTACACTACGTCGGAGGCGCTGTGAGTCCATGGAGGTCGAGAGAACCAGAGTGTACAGCTGGAGGCTCATGGCCGGGCAATGTAGACAACGTACTTTTAAACTTGAGACACGCAAGGGTTTTCCTGTGTCCAGGCAGAAAATAATTTGTATGTCATACGCCAGGACGTAAGACCTGCTTTCTACTCAACAATTTTTATTTTCTATTATCTTAAAACAAGAATGTTGTCTTATATTCAGAAATGTTTTAAATTAAAGGTCATTAAGTTATATTTGTTTGTATCAAGGAATTTGGTCTCTTTTTGTCAATATGTTTCTCTTTAAATTATATCTTCAAAAAGAGTTCCGTCTTACGGGGTCGACCCATTAATGGGTCAATACAGCCATTTGGTCATTTTTTTGTGTTTAAAAAAATTATTTGAATAAGAATAAGGTGGTTTTATATTTGACCAATACGGTAATTTCCTGGGAATGAAGTTGTAGTGTTATGGAATGTCATTTGATGGAGAAAAAAGTCATAGAAGAACTAAAACTGAATGTTATGATGAAAAACTTGAATGTTTTTCCAAGATCCTAATTTTATGACAAAAGTGGACTAGTTTCACAAGAATAAAAGTCTTGAAGGACAAGATATGCATCCTTAGTATTGAGTGAAAGTGGTCATTTTCATGAAAGCCCAAGAGGCTTCGGTGGGTGACGATCTTTCGTGTGGAAAATGAGTCAACTTTCCTCCTGACTGAGGGATGGAAATTAGCCAATCCCCTCTGTGTTGCCAATGATTTCTGCTGCCATTGTAATGAGGTCTCTCCGGCTGTGGGTGACACAAAGCCAGCTCACTGAAACCGAAAACATAGCTACGAGATTAGTCTGACTGTGTAGATACTGTACAGTGCAGGTGAAGTTTTCTCAATTTCTGTTGCCTTCTGTACAGCAATTCAAGTATGGATGAATTATGGACATAAGAAAACAGGTCCCTGCGTACCTTTTATCGTGTCTTGCAGCTCCCATCTACGAGTTTGAAAGGCTTAAAGTTTGACTTAACTTTGGATGTGGTCCAACACCCGGAATAGATCCTATGCGCAACTGAAGAGGAAGAAGTCATCTAGCAAACAAACATGTATAGCAATGACAATACACCCCATATGCTATGAAAAAAGAAATTTTTAAGGATGTGCACACAGACTCTGTCAGAGCGTGCATGCTCAGCTTCACGTGACGTCATCCGTGCGCTAAGTCAAACTGTTACAAGCGTAACATTTATTCAACACCTTCTTAAGGAATGACTCTGATGGCCTATGATGGTGTGTAATAATAATAATACCATTTTGACCCAAGTAATAAGATTTTCTCCTAAAAAAAGCCTGCAAAAGTTTAGATGTCTTATTTGTGGGGGTTTACAAATGTATACTTGCAAACCAACCGGTGGCGCCAAATGATTTCCCCCCCTAAAGATGTCAGAGCTTTTTTGTGGTTGTTACGGTAATTTTGTTTTGATAAAAAAACAAAATAATTTCTTCAGTACAGAGCTTGGAAAAAAGGCATTCTTTTATATTTGGGTTGACATGGTAATTTTGCATATTTGAAATTTCATCTGAAAAATACTTTTCCAAAAACAGGTCTTGAAAAAGACAGGTCATCTTACAGTCAGGTCAATACGGTACCACTTACCGTACGTTCAGTACGGGTGTGGCAAGGTAATGTAAAAACGTGACGCTATTTCTCATTTTGAGAAATGCTGTGTCGCCAGAACAGGGCAGCCAGAAGCCAATCAAGCTATGAATCCCAACCCTGTCCAGCGACAGCCAAGAGGTCAGAGCTTTGAAGACACTACTCTGTTGCCTGGCAGCGCCTCACATTCCTGGTGAGACACGCATGGGTGTCCAAAGTGTGGCCTCGGGGCTATCTATGGAACATGGCTCATTGCAGAAATAAAATAACCCAGCAAACGTGCAAAAAGTCAATAATGTATATATGAAAGGTTGTTGCAACTAATAACTACTTTATACTAATAACTATCTAACCAAGGATTTGTCTTTAAATAAATATATAATATTGATTTTTCTATTGTAGTTACCAAAGCACAGCTGGACAGCCCTGACTGGTATTGTTCAATTACACGCTGGAACTTTTAAAACTGCACTTCAGCCACTAAGGAAGTTGCATATGCTATTTGTCACTTACGTACACTACAAAGTAATAGTTCCTTTTTCAAACGACTGATTGGTGTAACGGGTAACAACACCGGCACTTGGCATAGAGTGCTGTGGTTTGAATCCTAATGGCGACTTATTCTTCTAAAACTGCAACTTTCAGTCATAAAATTTCCATTTTTTTTCTTGTAAGAGTATGACATTTTGTCTCGTAAAAATTGACTTTATTCCCATAATATGACATCATTCTCATAAATCCTGTTAATATTGTGACTTTTACTCTTGTGAAATGACCCCGTTTGAAGCGATGACATTTACATAAAATTACAACTGAGTATTACTGTATATTATTTTTTAAATATGTAACTTTATTCTTATCATATTACCACTGTAATTTGCAACTTTTATCGTCATAAAGGTTGCATTTTTTTCCTCAGCTTTTTATGGCATTATTCTTGCAAGACTATCATTTTATTCTGGTAAAATTAAAAGAGTTATGTAACATGTAAAATGGCAACCTTTCCGGTAAAAGTATTATTCTTTCTTCTTTAATTGCGTCTTTATTGGACACTTCCCAGGGAGACCTTGGGTGCCTCTTGCGGATTTAGTTGTGCAGTTTGTAAGAAGCCACTTTTAATTACAGCGGTGAGGATGAAATTGAGCAGGAATGAAATGGACAGACTGCAGACAGAGACTATTATTGGAGCTTTTTCTGTTGCTGGCCCCCCTTTGCATATGACAGCCTGGTCTACGATTCCTGGTATCCAATTAGTAAATACTGTAGAAATAAAAAGGACCCCAGGCAGATCTTTACCTCGATATGGTTTCCTATGGCAAATCCTTTTTGTTTGCCGTAAAATTGCAACACTTTCCTCCCCCCCTCAATATATGACTACATTTTTCTCCTCAATTTCTGATGTTTTATGGTGTAATCTTGCAAAGTTACAACTTTCTTCCATTAGGACTTTTGTATTATTACAACTTGTGAAATAATAACATGTGACATAACGTAATATATCTTAAACTGATGGCATTTCTGCAAAATGTTGTCTTTTTTCATTAATTTTTGACATTTTACAACGTAATCTTGCAACTTCATTTTGTTAAAATAAGGGTCTTTTGTAATATTACGACATGTGAAATGACATATTTTCACTTTCTTAAAATAATAGTATCCTTTTCTCATCAATGTATTATGTTTTATTATGTTGTATAGAAAATATTGCAACATTATTAATTGCAGTATCCGGACCACCATTATTCACGAGTGTTACAATCAGAGACCACCTGTGATTTGCATATAAACGCAAGTCATTGAGACACCCATAAAATGTGTATTTTTGACACATTTTGACAAAGCCCGGGTCATTCAGCTGCATGAAGGCACCGCTGTGTACTACGCCTGCTTGATCCTCCCTTCCAAACCTTTATGATAGCTTAACGTTGACTTCTCCTCCGATTTGGGAAAAACATTTGCAATAAAGCAACTGTTATAAGCATTAGATTAGCTTCAGCTATTCAACCTTGATAAGGGACACAAGTGAAATGCACAAATTCTTTTACATACACGTATGGACATATATTTACAGTGGTATGAAAAAGTGTTTCTCCCCTTCCTTATTTCGTTTTTTGGCATGTTTGTCACCCTTAAACGCTCCAGATCATCAAACAAAGTTAAATATCATTGAAGACACCTGAACACAAAATGCAGCTTTTAAATGAAACCTAAATGATTAGTTTACTTAAAGGGATGTTTTGACATGAAGTTGTATGGCATCCTCATCATTAGTGTAGTACGGCAACAGTGACTTAACCCCCAATTGGTGCCGGGAGTCTAGTTCTCGTTGGATTTCTGTGATGAAGAACGTAGATCCGGTTAATTAGTGGGATCACATAAGTAAAGCGTTCTGCTTCTCAAAACAACATTTGTAAAAGAACAATGAGCAGTCCATAGCGTGCATTAATGTGACAGAAGAAGACACAATTTTTTTAGGGTAGGCAAGTTTCTCAAGCAAATGTATTACTCTTTTGAACACATATTGTTGTGAGAAGCAGAATGCCTTACCTGTTTAATCTCAGCAACTAACCACATTGAGAGCCATTATCCACAAATGGCAAAAACATGGAACCTTCCGAAGAGCCCCCTTACACCAAGAGGTCACAAAAGACTCCAAACGACCAAAACCGCTGCAGAACAAAAGGAACATAAAGGCTTGTCTCAAATTTGCCAGAAAACATATTGATGATTCCCAAGACCTTTGGGAAAATACTCTGTGGTCTGATGAGACAAAAGTTTAACTGTTTGGAAGGTTTGTGTCCCATTTGATTTGGCGTAAAAGCAACACTGCAATTCAGAAAAGGAACATCATACTAACGGTAAAATGTGGTGGTAGTGTAATGATCTGGCTCTGTTTTGCTGCTTCACGACCTTGAAGACTTGCTACGATAAATGGAACCATGAATTCTGCTGTCTGACAAAAAATCCTGAAAGAGAGTATCCGGGCTTCTGTTTGTCACCTCAAGCTGAAAGCAACTTGGGTTCTGCAGCAGGACAATGATACAAAACACAACAGCAAGTCCACCTCTGAATGGCTGAAGAAAAACAAAATGAAGACATCGGCGTGGCCTAGTCAAAGTCCTGACTTGAATCCTATTGAGATGCTCTGGCATGACCTTAACAAAGCACTTCATGCTGGAAAACCCTCTAATGTAGCTGAATCACAACAATTCTGCAAAGATGAGCGGGCCAGAATTCCTCCACAGCACTGCAAGAAACTCATTGCAAGTTATTGCAAATGGCTGCGGTGACACGCAGGGCCATATTTGGATTTTTTTCCTCCCTTAATAGCAATAGGTTTCGTTTAAAAACTGCCTTTTGTCTTGAGTTTTCACTGACTAATATTTAAATTTGTTTGATGACAAGTGTGACAATCAAATAAAATAAGATATCGGGAAAGGGGGCAAACACTTTTTCACACCACAGTATCTGTATGTCTCACACTTATTAAAGCATTTTAAATGGTAAAAGATGCAAGTACTCAACACTTCTTCTTCTCTTTCTTTCGGCTTATCCCGTTAGGGGTCCACAGCGAATCAATTGCCTCCATCTAACTCTGTCTTCTGTATCCTCTTCTTTTGCGCCAACTACCTTCATGTCCTCTTTCACTACATCCATAAACCTCCTCTTTGGTCTTCCTCTAGGCCTCCTGCCTGGCAATTCAAAACTCAGCATCCTTCTACCAATATATTCACTATCTCTCCTCCGGACATGTCCGAACCATCTCAGTCTGGCCTCTCTGACTTTATCTCCAAAACCTCTAACATGTGCTGTCCCTCTGATGTGCTCATTCCTGATCCTGTCCATCCTGGTCACACCCAAAGAGAACCTCAGCATCTTCATCTCTGCTACCTCCAGCTCTGTCTCCTGTCTTTTCCTTAGCGGTACTGTCTCTAAACCAAACAACATCGCTGGTCTTACCACAGTTTTGTACACCTTTCCTTTCATTTTAGCCGAAACTCTTCTATCACACATCACACCCGACACTTTTCTCCACCCATTCCAGCCTGCCTGCACACGCTTTTTCACCTCTTTTCTACACACTCCTTAGCTCTGGACTGTTGACCCTAAGTACTTAAAATCCTCCACTTTCTCAACACTAATGAAGGATAATGATAATTCTGTCTTTTTTTTTTTTACATACTGAACAGTGCTTTCATTCACTGCATAATAGAGGCAAAGGTTTTTCTTCCCTTTAACATGTCCCGAATTTCATCCTTCACCTGCAACATCAATGCCTTTATATTGCACTTCGGTTTCTCGACAAAATCCTCCGAAGGTGCAGGATGTTTGGGTGACATTGTACGGCCCGAGGGTCATGAAAACTCACACCAGAAATTAGCCTTTTGATTTGCAAGTGAACCAGAGACGTGCTCCTTTGCTGCGGCTGTGGCACCACTGACAGGAAGTCCAAGGTACAAACAAAAATGTCCGCTTTTAACACCTCTTAGCGTTTCCAGACATCGCTGAGCTTATAATTTGCATGCATGCAGGTAACTCTCCCTCCGCTCCCTATAATGCTACACAAACAACAGCTTTTGTCCGATTACTTACACAATATAACACAGTTAGGGCACTGATGAATTGTTACTCACAGCTTGCTCTTCTGACTCTTCAACAGGACCAGGTACGCGTCAAACTTCAGCAACAGCTTGGCAGATAGTCCAACTTCATATTGATAGACCAGATTTGCTTTCCCTCACACCTGAGCAAACCTAGAAGCCATAGCTCAACATTGCCCATATAAGGAAGTCCGAACTTTGTGGCGTCAGTGGAACTTGGTGTTTAAAAAAAAAAAAAAACTCTCAGGCCAGCCGTGAGACAGAATCCTTTCAGTGTGTCCTTGATTGGCTTCGGGGCCTCTTCCCAGCCAGGCATGCCTGGAACACCTCACTAGGGAGTTTTTTTTTGCATAAAAATATTACTTTCTTCTTGCATTATTCAATGTGTGTGCATTGGATAGGAATTGATCCCACACCAGTTGCACAAATGGCAACTATGTGGACTGCTACATTTCTGAAAACAAAAAAAAATGAAATTGAAAATTATACCATGTTCTGGTTGACTGGGCTTGCTGTACAAAATTAGATGCCAGTACTGCAACCGCCATGTTTTGTCAACCCTCTTCATGCTTTATAAAACCACGTACTGCCTTACGTACTGTGATTGTCTGGACAAACTAGAGCCGTGTCCTCTTTTATTTAAAAAAAAAGCGGATGCTGTCATCACAGCGTGGAGTACAATACAGCACAGACTCTGTCAGCTGCGGTAATTCTATCATTGCTCTGCTGCTCGGCTTTGACTTCTCGTCGTCCTCAGGGTTGTGTTTAATAGCAGTCTACAAATGTGATTTAGTGGACAGATAGCCTTGGGCTCAGAGGTTTCATCTGCACTTCCCTCTGGAGCATCGTATGGAGCAGACGGCGTATGTAGGTGAAGGTTAGCGCTGATGCGTACCCCTGGATATAGAGCTAGTAGGCTTGTAAGCACTTCAGTATGTGTGTTTTACGTCAATGAAATGTGTTTTAAAAGAATGATTGTTTGCAGTCATACGTCACTGCAAACACCGATACATAGATTGTCGATTAGGCATGTATACCTACATTCAGAAAGTATTAACCCAACGGTCATAGTAATTTATCACAATGATTGACTGATCCCAAATAAACGCAGTTAAAATTAGGTGAAACAAAGATTTTAATTTACAAGAATAATGAGTACACTTTTTTTCTACGCCAAAAAGACACTACCGGTAATAAGAGAATAATGTCATTTTAACCAGTAAATTTCTACATTTCCAAACAAACCCAGTAAAGTAGGCAAAATGATGACCTATGATGTTATAATTTTAACAAGCAAATTGCTTTAAACCAGAGGTATCAAACTTGCGGCACGTAGACCTTTGCTGATCTTTTATCATTTGTGGCCCACTACTTGACATCAAAGATTAGTCTGTTAGTTAGTTAGTTAGTTAGTTAGTTAGTTAGTTGGTTAGTGTAAAGCAGCAAATTCAGAGGTATTTGCGAGGCAAACTCACTGAGAGCTCGTCACAGAGGGAAACGAACAAGGAGGTCACTGAACAGAAGATTAGCTACAATCTTGTGTAAGTCTTCATGTGCGTCCAAAAAACGGCATGTTTATTTAATTGTATTGAATGCCTCTTAAGAAAATGTGTGTGTGTGTGTGTTAAGTTTGTGGGGGGTGGGCTCTTGGGGGGTCTCAGCACCCAAGGCGTCAAGGACATGTGTTGACAGGTGTGTGTGGTTGGACCAGAGTGGACTTCCCAGTCACACAATGCGTCCATTCAGGCTGGCGAGGAGACAACCAGGATAACACAGAAACACTTTGAGGAAGAGGAGGCTCAAGGATGAAGGAGGTGGCGTTTGTGTGGGGGCCACGTTAACTTTTTTGGGGCTGTGTGTCATGACTACAGCTACTGTTTACGGCAAATGTAGGTGTGTTGGAGTTATAGATTACAAAAAAAAGATAACCAATAATCAAAAATAGTGCCATCAGTTTTGATAGATGGCAAAGATAAAGTCATAACTATAATATAACCTAAAAACTCTGCTGGTGGTATGATATCTTGTTTTTTGATAGCGTTTGCATCACTTGGTCTTGGGGTAACACAGTCGATCTCAATTAGTGGTGAACTGTCAAGGGAGGCATGAGGGGCAGGAAGTACTTTCAATGTTAGTGCACACTTGCCAACATGTACACATTTATTGTACTCGACATGCAATTTGACTGTTGAATACGCTTGCATGCTTCACAGCTCTCCATTTGTTGTTCTCCAGTTGCTCTCCAGTTTCGAGTTCAGTCTGCACAGTACAGAAAAATAAACGGATGTTATCCGTTTCTCAATAGTATTTTAAATTGCAGCATGACAGAAAATAGAGTTTTAATGTGCCGTAACCTGCATACATCGCTATGCTTCACTGCATATTTTAACTTTACATTGCACTACCTAAAATAAAATAAATCTACTGTTAATATATTGTAACTAATTATGAAAAAAACATGCTGTGACCTTCTCACATACAGCTAGAACATTGTTGTCATAAAATTACAATTTTTATTGTTGTAACATTTGTACTTAATGCTTGCAATTCCTGTCAAGTTTGTTTGTTTGTTCCTTGTTGTCAGACAAAGCAAAGCCTTCTATATGTGATAGGACCGCCATTACTTGCTGTCTTTGTCTTGTGACATTTCTCTGGCTTAGTCTTAAGTGTTCAGGCTGTATTTGCTCCAAATCCGTGGAGTATTTTATTTTTTATGTGGAATTACACATGTGGAGAGCACTTATGCGACTCAGCGCTAATCCTCGTCTGTGATGTCTCGCTGCACTCATCTGGAGTATGCCCTCCCCCCTCGTCTCCACGGCCTTGACCCTCTACTCAGCCAACGCTAAAGTCGTCCCTTCAGCGGCGGCGTAGTTGTCATCAAATCAAATGCTAAACAGCTGATTGTACATGCACCCGACGTACAACACCCCCCCCCCCCCCCCCCCCCCCAACTTTGCCGTCCAGGACCCCGGGGGTGTTCAAGTCCCACTTGTGTCCCCCATACAATTTTCCCGTCTATTGACTTTTATGTTCTCCTGCAAGGTTGATCATTGCGGTGTGGAGCACCATCACTGTGCCTGCCATAACAATATGCTGAGGCTAACATGCCAACATGCTAAAATAAACAAGTGCAAGGTTGATCATCACGGTGCAGAGTGCAAACACTTTACATCAGTTTTCTGACGCTCACGTGCTAAGATAAATCCCGGCGTTGTGACATCTTGTTTGAGTGTTAGCATTAGTGACATAAGGACTATTGCGCCATGAACTGCATCGATGCATATGTTACATTTGATTATTTTAATGATTCATAGTTTATAAATACCAACACACTGTATATCTTACATACAGTAATGATGAAAAATCCTAATTGTTTTTCACCACTGCAACTTTGTTCGCAAAAAATTGTGACATTCTTATTACAACTACAACATTTCCTGGCAGTCTTCGTAAAGTGTTGTTCTTGTGGATTCATAATTCATTCTTTTCAATGTACGACTATTTTGTCATCAAATTGCGTCGATTTCCTACTATAGTATAATATAATAGCCTTTTTTTTTTTTTTTTGCAATATTAGGGATGCAACCCAAGTTGTTGGTCTTTTGCATGGATGCATTGTGTTGAAAGACACAAGATTAGTTTCCAGCTTGCTCTCAGCACATTTTCCAGTGAGCTGATCAAATACGCCACACTTTGATGAGCTTTGCTGCTGAAGGCTTTTATACGCCTAAGAGAGTCACTACATCACACATGTTCTTTTGTTTCCGTCACGGGCGGCCATTTGTGACATGACCCAAAAATTCTGCCTTAAGGCAGAATGACGATTAAAGTTTGGTGCTCGAAAAGAGGGCGTGTTATTTCACTTTTTGGGGCAAATTCTGTTGTCTTTCTGTTTGGTTTTGCACTTTGTGTTCTTTATGCTGGTAGAGCCTTCAAGAACAAGCTCTGCTGACAAATATCAGCTACACTGCGGAAACTACATCCCTAGCACACACATACTGTAGATTTTTTACCACATCACACGCACTTCCGCTGAAAACCTATTACTTATTTCAGAATTGTATTTTATATAGTATAGATCTTGTTTGCAAAGGGTATGTGTCACTGTGTGAGACTTCAACCCATTGGAGTTCCTGGTACTTATGAGCAGTTTTAGATACTGTACATTTGTGTTTACTGCAGTATCTCACCTTCAAAACTCTTTTTTGAGTTTGCATTGTTTTTTTTTTTAATTTTCAGTACAGCCTCTTGTGTACATTTGGGCCAACAATTTGGGCCTAAAATCATCCAAAAACGCAACATACAAGTGATGGTTTTACAAAAACGTCTAACATGTAACATTTATAACTAGAATGCAAACGTTGAATGTATTATTTTAAAAAAAGTTTCGATTTAGCAAACAAGTTTTCACATGACAAATCCATTTTTAATAGTAACAAGTAAAGGTAGTGAAAAAGATACTATTGTGGACCAGGAAGATCAAAGATTAGTAAGGAAGAAGTGAGGAGGGCATTGAAGAGGATGAAGATGGAACGGCACTCGGTCCTGATGATATACCTGTGGAGCTATAGAAGTGTCTAGGAGAGGTGGCAATAGAGTTCCTGACAGGATTGTTTAACAAGATCTTAGATAATGAGAAGATGCCTAAGGAATGGAGGAGAAGTGTGCTGGTGCCCATTTTTAAGAACAAGGCAGATGTGCAGAATTGTGGCAACTACAGAGGAATAAAGTTGATGAGCCATACAATGAAGTTATGGGAAAGAGTAGTTGAAGCTAGACTAAGGGCAAACGTGAGCATTTGTGAGCAGCAGTACGGTTTTATGCCAAAAAAGAGTACAACAGATGCAGTATTTGCTTTGAGGATGTTGATTGAGAAGTACAGGGAAGGTCAGAGGGAGCTGCATTGTGTTTTTGTAGATCTGGAGAAAGCTTATGACAGGGTGCCCAGAGAGGAACTGTGGTATTGTATGAGGAAGTCTGGAGTGGCAGAGAAGTATGTTAGAGCGGTGCAGGACATGTACGAGGACTGTAAGACAGTAGTGAGGTGTGCTGCAGGTGTGACAGAGGAGTTCCGAGTGAAGGTAGGACTACATCAGGGATCAGCTCTGAGCCCCTTCTTGTTTGCTATGGTGATGGACAGGCTGACGGACGAGGTTAGACAG
>QODF01000027.1:747306-806813 GCA_024372805.1 Oostethus manadensis | reverse complement strand
AATAAATGTATATACCAATAGACTTCTTTTTTGTGTCTTCTTTTTAGGATGGACCGTGACCTCTTTATCTGGAATGTGATGCATTCAGGAACACCAGGGTATGTACTATAATTGAGCTTTCTTATTGGATTTCCCTGTTTTTGTCTTTCCAACAACAAGAAGTTGTAGTGCATACTTTAGTTACATATATTGTTTACATTGCTCCCTTAGCACTCCATGTAGGTTTTATACCCCCCTCTGTTGTTTTTACGACGTCGTATTCAACAGGAAAAAGGCATAAAAAGTTGACACCCGTGGGGGGCCAATATGTACTGTATCAGCTCTTTTTCATAAGTCGGCGTGGGGCTCGTTTTGTGTTGTTTTTTTTAACGCCGGAGGAATTGCAGTCCACCCGCGCACACATGCACATTCTCGGGATAATCCCGTATTAGCACACGTGAATTCATTTACATTCCGAGGGCGGTGAATGATGCTGACACAGGAGTGATGCCGCTAAGGCGCCAGGTGAAAATGAAAAAAAGCATTTTCTTTTAAATAACACTGACGAACAAGCAGCAGCGGCAGGAGAGCTGCATGTTCAGCGCACTCTGAAGCAAATGTTACGTGTTTTTGCCTAAATTAAGTGTTGTCAAGCATAAAACAGATACATTAGTGAAAATACAAATATAGGAAATTAGGAAGCCACAATGAAATTGAAAATGTAGTATTCTACATTAGTAAATGTTCAGTGAGACATGCACCAGACTAGATTGCAGGTTTAAATGAGCTCACAATAGGCACAATAATAATAATAATAATGATAATAACAACATAATAATCATAAAAATAACAGCTACAATAATAACAACACAGACCACTGTTGTGGCTGCAATCCAGCTAAAACTCAGGTCTTAACCCCTGATGTCACTTCCTGTCCACATGTCTGGACGACATTTATTGCAACACACACGCACACTTATTTACTGTATATTAAAGTCTTTAGGGCTCTAATACAGTAACGTTAAAAAAACGTTATTACAGGGTAATGAACAGGTTTTCTTTGCTCTAACTAGGAAAATATTACAAAATAAACAAACAAATTAATTATATGTACATACAGTGGAACCCCGTGATAAGAAATTCATATCTTCCAAAAGGATTTTTGTAAGCCAAATTTGTTTGTAACCCGAACAACTATTAACATGAAAATTGGCTAATTTGTTCCACTGACCCGGAAGACTCCTCATACAATGTTCTGCACATTTAGTAATGTATGAATAACGAGTATTGTAATACAAATGTAATGTAATAATAAAACCTGAAATTGAATTTATGTTGAATTAAAATTTGAAAAGTTTCTTACTTTTAATACGCAGCGAAGTGCAGTACAGCATGTAAACTGGCAACGATACACCAATCAGAGAACATTCAACATTAAAATACAGTAAATCCGGAAATTACGAAAATACATGTTTGGTAAGATCGACAAACTTTCGTAAAACAAATTAATTTTACTAAAGTTAATTTAGTAAAGTAGTAATGTTTTTGTAGTTCGGGGCATTTGTATTCCGGGGTTGCACTGTATACATTTTAAAATATTTAAAAATATATAATTATATATATAATTAAAATATTTAACATATATAATTTAATATATACCATATAATATATAATACACAAATATATATTTAAATTATATACTAAAGTATATATGTTTAATATAATTAATATTATATATACAATTTTATACATAATGTAAATATATATACTATATATTTAAATATATATAATATATATAGGGCCGCACAGTGACTGAGTGGGTAGCATGTTGGCCTCACAGGGTTGTAGTATATAATGCAAATATGTATACTATATATATTTATATATATAATACTTTATATATATATTAAATTATATAAATTATATATTACATTGTTTTATACTGTATATAAATTAGTATATACAGTTTACGTATTTAAAATTGTATATATATACACACTATATTTGTACATACAATATACAGTATATATATATGTGTGTGTGTGTGTGTGTGTGTGTGTATATATAAATTGTAAATTAAATTAAAGACAAAGCTTTAAACAGGTTACTTTCCACAAAATAAAAACAACCCTTTTTACAAAATAAACAAATCAATAGGTACATACATATAATTTATTATAAAATTGTTACAGTAGCTCATTTTTTCCAGTAGCACCAAACTACAGTGGCTACAGTAAACCCCAGGTAAAACATCAGACATCTCGGTCCAGAAAAGTGCAGTCTCAGGAACAGCAAAGATTCTGTCCAGAACCCTCAAGTTTCCAGGCCTCTGGTATAGTACCCGAGCTTGGAGGGATTAGAAAGAGACCTCCCGTGGTGGGCGAGGAAGAGTTAAATAAAATAGAAAAAACCCGACCATAATATATACATATACATACTGCATATAGAGTGTACTTAGTGTATGCAGCCTTGTGATGATGACACTATGGCAGGGGTCTCCGAGCTAGCCGGGTGATTTTGAGTAGCTAACGAAGGGTCAAAGAATATTTGCTTCAACTCTAAGACGTTTTTTATTATTAACTGTTCAATTCAGACTTTATGCCTGTTATATAATATAGCATAAAAACGCTGTGTGAGTAGCGATGCACTTTGTGAATAAAGTAGTGTACAATTTAAATGTCAGTCAGAAATACAACGTAAATAATTGACAGCTCTAATAATGATGAAAGTTGGAGACCCCTGCAACCTGCACACTGAATTTATTCTGATTTAAGTTTTAGCAGGACAGAAGATATTTATTTGTATGGTTTTATTATGTAATGTTGTTATCGTGAACAAAAAATAAATGATAGAATTTATGCATTCATTTTACTGTAAAACATGTATCAAATTAAATTCAGGTTTGTGGTCAAATAGTACAATTTTCTTCACAAAAACACAGGCAAAAAAAGAAACAAACAAAAATATCCGCCAAAAGGTTTATTTTCTAATAATTACCTATTTGCCAGGAGCCCTAGGAAGTGTCCCCAGTGGCCCCGGCCAACAGCACTCATCATAAAAAAATCGAAAAATTGCTGTTAATCCATGTGATCAGATCATTGGCATCGGTATTTAATTGGTTAGCTATATTACAGTACGTAGATAAATCTGTAAATAAAAAACGTAATAAAAATACTTACCCCGCCTTTTGCCCAATGTCAGCTGGGATCGGCTCCAGCAACCCTAGTAGGATAAGCAGCATAAAAGATGAATGGCTGGATAATAATACAAATAACAGACTGTACAAATATATAAAATACATCATTATTATGCTTTTTGTATAATATAAAACAAATCAGGATATTTAAGATGGTGTTAAAGTATCAATGTGCGCTGCAGTGGTTTCCATACAAACCAGCATTACCATCAAGTATGAGAACATAAGTCCTTTTGGTGACACGAAATATTTGCTTGTGTTATCTTAAACTCCCTTTATTTGCTTTCCTAGCATCCAGGTGTCTCCAAATAATGCAAAACAACTCATTTGAATAAAAAAATGAGTCTTTTTCACCCTTAACCACCCCCCGCCTAGGTTTGGTTTCTGAGCCGATCGCCTTTCGTCTTTTGTTACCTGGACAACGGTTGGCGGCGAGGAAGGAGGCAGCTTTTTGTCGAGCATTTCTTAAGTGCGCGTCCTCCTCTAAAGGCACACGTTGCTTAATGAAGACTAATCAAAAACCATCGATTTGCCGTGCAAAACTGATGTTGTCCTGGTGAGAGCAGCACGATGAACTTTTCTCCCCGTGGGCAAAATAGATACATTCTTCTTTTAAATATTTACTTTTGACTAATGTCTGGAACGTAGGCGGGAAAATGCCTAAAATAGAAATGCGTCTCAAAATGATATGCGATAGAACCAACATTGTCTTGGTGAGACCAGCACGATGAAATTATGTATATTGTCTTTGTGTCCCCGTGGGAAAAATGAATAAATTCTTCTTTGGAACATGCCCTTTTGACTCATATCTTTAACAGAGGCACGACAATGCCTGAAATAGCGCTAAATGATGTGCAATAGAAACAGTTAAAATTTGGTGATAGAGATTTAAATTCTATTGCCCTATCGCAATAATGCAGGATGCTGCTGCATAATGCTTTGCAAAGTACAGCAATGCATGATGGGAAGCAGTTAAGATTGTCGTTTATTACTGTATTGGTTCTTGTCTTGTATATTTTTACCTACCTGTTGCGTGTTAAGTTGCTGTGTAAAGATTTTAGCATTCTTTTTTACAGACATTGCGAGTCAGACTATTATGCCGAGTAATGACCTCCTGCGATTTGATTGACTTCCTGATTGAAACCCTGTTCAGAGCATCCCTAGTTCTATTATAATTTATGTGTCAAAGAATATACCGCAGTATATATCGTTATTGCAAGAGGCTGCAATGTATGTTGCTAAATGGATTTTAGGCCATAGTGCATATCTGTAACATGAAAGAGGTCTTATTTTGCCATTTTCTCTGTCATGGCTTTGCATAAAAAGCACCAATATGAAATGGGGTGACGTCGTCACGACCATTTTGCACCTTCAGATGTAGTATCAGAGTTGAGTGTCCAACCCCTTTCGTAATTGCATTCCGTGCTGTTTTTCCATGAAACGAGAAGACATTCCAGCTGTTGTTGACCTTCGAGTTAAGTATCATACGCATATGTCCAGCCCCTTTCACACACTAGTCTTTGCGCGTTGCTGTTCTTTATAAAAGGCACAGACTTGAAATGCCAAAGGCGACGCAACGATTTCCCACCTTCAGAGGTAGCATGACAGTTGTGTGTAGCACCTTTCACAATTTCTGTAAAAGCTGGATTTTTTTCTGCTATTTTTCCAATAAATGAGTCTCATCAGCGGGGTAGTATCAGCATTGTATATGTAGTGCATTTGATATTGTGAGACTTACTCCACCTGCCCTGTTCTGTATAAAAGGTATCAAAATTAAATGAGTAGTACTTCCCAGCTAGAGCTTTAAAAGAGGTGGGACAATGTGCCAATGTGAGCGGGCAGGAGTTAAATTTTACACTCCGACACTCACTTCCCCAGCCATGTTCTGTATTAATGGTGCCAACATTACTTGGAGGGAATTTCCCGGCTATTTTCCACCTTACGAGGTCGTAACAAAGCTATAATAGGCCAATAAATGCCGGATCCAGTGTCTCAATTTTGTGTGTAACATAGTTGTTCTCAATTATTTCTTGTCATGCCTCCACTGGGTGACAGAAATGTTTTTGCGCTCCCCTCTCTCGATTTTAAATACTACTGAGAAAGAGGTAGAAGTAATTATTATCTGTACTGCACAGACTGAACGTGAAACTGAAACCAGAGAAATGCAACAAAATGAAGAGCAGTAAAGAAAACGAGTCGAATTGCATGCTGACTACGACAAATTCATACATGTTGGCTGGTCTGCACCAGTATTTGAAAATCCTCCCTGCTTCTCACGCCCCCTGAAAGTTCCCCGCGCCCCTCCCGGGTGCCCCTCCCGGGTGCCCCTCCCGGGTGCCCCGCCCTACTATTTGAGAAGCACCGGTGCACCTTTCATGACCCGTCATCATTGTCAAGCTACTTTTTACACCCCCGCAATATGCCAATTTCCATATTACCTCCTTTGTATGCAATCCCTAGCTCCCTAGCCGTAAAAAGCAGCTACCTGCGGAAATCATTGATTTGCATCCGCATTGTCGAACTCCCGTGTAAGGACCCCAAAGGTGCCATCATCTCGCCTGCTTATTTTTTATTTTTAACTACGAGGGCTCTACAAACAAGAGGCTAGGCACAATCTGCTTCTTGGAATTTTATTGACACACCCCCGCCTGGTAATAAAGAGCACAATTTATGGCCTACTTTTTAATTAGAAATAATGTCTTGTAGAGTTTACGTGACAGATGGTTTAATCAATATATAGAACGAGGCAGGGCACCCCAACCCCTTTCCTCCAGAGAATCAACATCAGTAGTAATTTAACGTAAGGCGTTGCTTCGCCGAAGAAATATGCAGTGTTGTCTTTCTTTGTCTGTCATCACTTGTGAGTGAATCAAGCTGCTCTGTCACCGTGTGTCTAAGCAAATATGCAACAAAGTAAAAACCCTTTTGTGGCCGCTTTGAATATGACTTCAATTTGGATGTTCTCCATAATTAGATGATTTTTTTTTATAAAAAAGAAAGTCAAATGTTTTTTATACCTGGTGCAGAATGCTCTCAGGGGACGGGATTATAGTGCTTGAAGTTCAGTGACGGGGGGTGCCAACTAGTAGCTTATAACATTTGACTTGCATTTAAACCAACACCGCTTAAAGATGGACCATATTGCGTCACTTTTTGGAAGGAATCCAGGAAGCTTAATGGCCCCCGAGGTAGGTCTTGTGTAACGGTTTACTTTGACATGGCTCAAGAGCAACAGTGTGAAATCAGCTCTGGAAAATATTATCCCTCGGAATGTTGGCAAAGTTAATCATTGAAAACAATGCTATTCATGTTTCTTGAAGGTCTTGCTTGTTGGTCATTTTGAGGGCCTTTGATTGGTTTTAGGTCAGGGTTCCGCCTCACCCAACACCAAACGCCTCTGGGATGAACTAGAGCAAAGAACTCGCAAAATGGTCAGTTTTGTGTATTTCCTTCATAGTCCTCTGCGACTGGTAACGCCATTTATGGATTTAGAGGCTTCATGAAGGACAACAGGAGAAAATCTGCCGGGATTTCTGTCCATTTTGTCTGCGCCACCTATAGCTTACCTGTCTGCTGCAAATACAACAACATAAAAAAGAAATAATTCCCGGGCGCTGCATTCCTATCAGAGCAATGTTTTGACAGCGTCGATGGAGCGTGTAGACATTAACCACGGCAATACAAAAGCCAGCAGCGGTGACTAAATGTTTGCTAGGGGGAGATCAGGCGTTGCAACACCTGCATTCTACGGGAATACACTCTTTTCTTTCCGGGGAGGGAATTAGGGGATGAATGAACAAGACAGACATGAGTAACCCTGCTGGCACAGGGTGCTTATCTACACGGCTTATGTTGCACAAAGGAGGGAGATAAGCTAAGACACACCAGCAGAAGATGGAGTGAACAGTTAATTATTGACTACTCCACGGCCATTCTCCTATACCTTGACTGTTATTTTCTCCACAGTTTTGATGTGTCAACCCGTGGAACGACTAAAGCTGGTTCCATTAGTATTTTTTACACACAGGATTTCAATATGTATATTCAATACAACTATTTACAAGAATGTTTTCTTGTGCATACTTCCGCTGAGAGGCCACGCAAGTGTTCCATTGGCACCCAATTACAGCAAAGGGGATGTTATCGCCCACCCAAAAAGAAAAACGACACTGAGAGGTTTTATCTGTGCTCTTTTTCTTTGTCCCATGTTCCTCACATAACAAAAGGCAAGTAAAGTGATCCGCTGTCTCCGTTGAGGACTATTATCTGGAACTGGTTTTAAAAAGAAGAAGGATTGGTGGCACAAAGACAGAAAACAATTGTTGTTCTCCCTTTGAACCTTTGAAAGTATCCATATATATTGATAATATTCGCTAGAAGAAATTGTTCCTTCCAATGTGTAGTTTATATTTAATGCAGAGCAGCGATTGTAACAGTCATGTGAGAATGGACCAGAACAAGCACGGAAACAAGATTTGTCACGTCATATGTTATGTTATGATACAGTATGTCATCGTGTTGCATTACATTATATTACGTTATGTCATATTACGTTATAGGTAGAGATGCTCCATATTGGCTTTCTTACAGGTATCTGATACACTGATATTGTCTGATACTTCATGACTGGTATTGATACCAGTATTGGCAGTAGCTCTTCTGTCCAACTAATGTCAGGTTGCATTTTGTGTAGTGATTGAGCACATTATGCTTCTTTTACCTGTGACTCCACTCGATACATTTCACAGATAAACACTGTTTGTGTGAAATAAGACAAATACCGCCACTTGCAATACAAGTTTTAGAATAAGTGCGATATTATTTTCATACATTTGGTGTCAACAAAGGTCATTAAAAATGATGACCAATAGTCAAATAACAACATGTTCTTTTACTGTCAACAAGTCAGACAGGTTAGTCTAAATTAGACAATGCTGACAACAATAGCATTTGGAAAGCTGACCTTTCTATGTGGCACAAATAAGTGCAAAGTTTGGAACTGCGGACTAATGCAATTATTGTTGCTTTCTGCGTGTGACTCAGAGTGATTCTTGCTGAGGTGGGATATTAGATAACAAGTATTAAAGACAGGCGCCTTATTCACCCCTCACAATGTTTTACAATGATTGCAGATTGTATATTTACAACCAGAAGGTGAAACTTGGAATTAGTTACAGACCATGCACAGACTGAGCTTGTTGCTGTGTGGGGTGTGACATCATCACCGTTAATATCCACGTATGCGTGTGTGTGTGTTATACAGTGTTTATATATAATGATACACAGGGTGTCCCAAAAAGTGTATACACCCTTTAGTAGCTGATAACTTTCTAACTTTTTATGGGATACCTAAAAGACAAAGTCTGTGCTGCGAGAACTGCAACAGTGGTTTTGAATTGAGTGCAGCCACTGAATGTGAATGCACACAAATACCAGCAGAGAACTGTTTTGTGATGCGTGCGATTCCATTGCTTTGCCAGCAATGTCTGGCCCAGAATGGACGTCAGTTCGACAGGAAACAGGTGGTGGCAAAACAATGAAATGTTTGTAAATTGTGTCACATTTTGAAAATGGAACGAATTATAAAAAACACCTAGTTTACAATTGTTTAAAGTGTGTATACCTTTTTTTGGGGGGACGCCCTGCATGTGTCTAGATCTCTATTCAATACAGGTGCTCGTTTAAATCCCACCAGCCTAGTTGACATTCACATGAAAGTATTTTGAAATCCATAATTATGATATGAGCACTGTGGACTCTGCCTGACAACAAGTGGCCCGGCTAATCATTTGGCACCTCACCACTATCTCCACTTTTTCCATTAAAAAACAAAAAAGCTCCATGCTAGCTTTGAATTACCAATCCCGCTCTCGTGTGCTGTGCACCTGTTACGGCAAGATGATTCACCGGGCCTGCCAGAGCACATCTGCGAAGCGAGCATACTGAGGCGTACTCACTGTCAGCACAAGCCGAGGTGAAAAAAAAAAAAACACAACAAAAACATCAGCTTCTGCACTGCATTGTGTGACCTGTGACTCAAGCTCACATTTACTAGGCGACAACTGACAAAATGAAGGAATGGAGCGACAATTAGGATGACACGGCAAGGCGGGCGGTGACCCAGCTGCAGGTAAATAAGTAATATGAGAATTGTAGACCAGGTGCAAAGTAGCAGGAAAGCGTGGAAATGGAATTTGAGCTCAGTATGCGCAAATAGTGCAACATGTCTGTCCAGGCAGCCATCCTTCTATTTTCTGCACCGATTGTCCTCACTAGGGTCGTGGATATGCTGGATGCTTGCAACATGTCAGACAACACAAATGAACAAACTGGCTGTCAAAAGTAAAAATACAGAACTCTTGTTCAATTCTGCTATTTGGTTGCAGACCTGACACTGATAAGCGAATTACCTGTAAAAACTTAACATGCATTACACCAGAATTGTAGACATAATAGAAAATCACACATCTTACACATAAATAAGCCGCATCTCTCACTTGTCAAGCCAGATATCCGGTTACATCGGTTTATTATTCACAACACTACTTATTATTGATCATTTCTTTCTAGCTGCGATACATTGTGATTAATTTCAAGTTAACTAAAAATGCAATTAATTACAATTAAATATTTTAATTATTAGCAGCCCTAATATATTCAAATGTGTAAAAGTTATCCTGTAGAAACATGCCCTACGTATTTCTTTATTTAGGTTTCTTTCCTTCTGCACAGTGTTGCCAACTCTACCAGTAAGCAACGTGCAAAATAGTACTAAACAATAAAAACCTTTTAACTGAACTTGGATTGACACATTTGAGGTAGAAAACATCAATGCATTTGCATTTTTTCCTTTCCATCCCATTTTCTTCCGCTTATCCGGGTCCGGGTCGAAGGGGCAGCAGTTTCAGTAGGGAAGTCCAGACTTCCCGCTCCCCGGCGACCTCTTCCAGCTCCACCGGGACGACACCAAGGCATTCCCAGGCTAGCTGTTAGACATAGTCCCTCCAGCGTGTCCTAGGTCTTCCCCGGGGCCTTCTCCCGGCTGGNAGGAAACTCATTTCCGCCGCTTGTATCCGCGATCTCATTCTTTCGGTCATGACCCATAACTCATGACCATAGGTGAGGGTGGGAACGTAGATCGATCGGTAAACAGAGAGCTTTGCCTTCCGGCTCAGCTCTCTCTTCACCACGACGGTCCGGTACAGCGACCGCATTACTGCAGATGCTGCACCGATCCGTCTGTCGATCTCACGCTCCAACCTTCCCTCACTCGTGAACAAGAACCCGAGATACTTGAACTCCTCCACCTGAGGCAAGACCTCACTCCCAACCCGGAGGGTACAGTCCACCCGTTTCCGACTGAGAACCATGGCCTCGGATTTGGAGGTGCTGAGTCTCATCCCAGAAGCTTCACACTCAGCTGCAAACCGCTCCAGTAAACGCTGAAGGTCACAGCCTGATGAGGCCATAAGGACCACATTGTCTACAAATAGCAGAGACAAGATCCTAAGGTCGCCAAGCTGGACTCCCTCAACGCCTTGACTACGCCTAGAAATTCTGTCCATGAAGATTACGAACAGAATCGGTGACAAAGGGCAGCCTTGTCGGAGGACAACGTTCACCGAAAACAAGCTCGACTTACTGCTGTCAATGTGAACCAGGCTCCTGCTTCAATTGTACAAGGACCGAATGGCACGTAGTAGCGGGCCACCTATCCCGTACTCCCGGAGCACTCCCCACAGGACACCACGAGGGACACGGTCGAATGCCTTTTTCCAGGTCTACAAAGCACATGTAGACCGGTTGGACAAACTCCCACATACTCTCCAGTACCCTTGCAAGGGTGTAGAGCTGGTCCAGTGTTCCTCGACCGGGACGAAAACCACATTGCAGCTCCTGTAGCCCAGGTTCGACTAACGGTCGTACCCTTCTCTCCAGCACCCTGGAGTAGACTTTCCCAGGGAGGCTGAGGAGTCTGATCCCCCTATAGTTGTCAACCAACACAGTCCCCCAACATCCATTTGCATTTTTATTATTTAGAAAATGTTTTACCCCAGAAAGAAAATGCACAAAAAATTTGACAAAAACTTCCACACACAGAAATTAGACACAATGAAGATAAGATGGTCAGGAACACAATCGCCATTGACCTACAAGTGTGGTTAGGATCACACATGCCATCATTAATTACCTTTGCAATTCTCCATTAATTACCATTCCAGTAAGCAGATAAAAAAATCTGGTTATTTTGTCATGACCGCAAGGCGCAATATAAATTTAATTTAAAAGTACTTGCTATATGGATAAGTATATTAATAAATAACTAAAGTATTTATGCAATGCCCGCGACCCTAATGAGGATGAGCGGTTTAGAAAATGAATGAATGAAATGATTTATGCAATACAATATTTATTTGAGCCATGTCATTGTTAATTTATTTGATAGCGTATATCCTAAATCATCATCACAAACATTTATGTATCATCATTCAACTAATCGCTTGCTATATTGCGTTTGAACATCGCAATGTATCAAAAATTAATAAATAAATGATCACTGTTTTGTAGTTGAATGTGGCTTATTATTATTATTAAAAATATATACGCATTTAAGCAAATTGTAAGTATTTATGGCCTAAATTAAGCATTTTCAAGCATAAAAATGGCTGAGTGCAGATAAATGCAAATATGACAGTAGAGTTGACGTTTTGCTGAGTGCGAGCAGCAAGTTAGCAGTGTAGACAGTTGCCGACAGCAGCTCCTGTGTCCACTGCATGTGTTCTGTGCTTGTTAATAAAGTGATTGACGTGCATTGTGAGTCTCTCTTTAACAATTAACAGTGGCAGTAGTGTAGTATTTTACACTGGTCTCTAGGTGACAGTAACGTTGCGTTGATAAGAGAGTCGCCACCAAGAAGTATGCCGTCAGTGCTAACATGTGAGTCTGGCATGTCTTATTTATGTCTAAGATGGCTCATTTTCTATTATTATGCCTCTTGTATTGGGTAATACAATTGTAAAAGCGACTAGAGGCTGGTATTTCATGTCTAGAAGGCTATAATAATGGTAAAAACCATACTTAGAAAGTCACAAACAGATTTTCTATGCTCAAAGTATGAAAGTATTCCATTTATCACTATTTTTGAATGCCTTAAATTTGTATTTTGGTTCATTTAGCAATTTTTATGCTTAAAAATGCCTAATTTGGGCCAAGAATACATATAATTTAATTAAACATACATATTTTCTGACTTATAATAGGCCGCACGAAACAGAAATAATTTATTAATTACTTCAGTTGAGTGAAGCTGCAAAATGTGAAATCTGAAGTGACAAGGGATACATTTTTCACAGCCCTACTGTACATTAAGTGTTAATAAAGTGTTTAGCTATTATTTATTATATTGCATTAAACTTGCTGTAATGATAACTGTATTGTACCATAAATCACATATGTAAACAAAGCGATATTCTGTAAGAAATGCAAGAAAAAAAAGAAGCCTACATATTTTATGCTACGTTACGTTACTTTCTGTCACATTACGTTGTTAAGTTGCGTTACGTCGCTATATGTTACGCTATTTGTTACATCATTTGTTAGCTCACACTCTGTGGCATTACTTATCATTACTGTGTTACAGAGTATTGTTGCATGTTTCGTTGTTATGATGTGTAGCGACACATAGCACTATGGAGCATTACATAGCAATATGTTGTATTGCAGGACATAGTGTTATATACAGTAGCTGTGCATAGCAATATGCTACTGTAGCAGTACGCTCTGTTGCATTGTGTTTGTCACGTCGGGTTACGCAGTAATTAGGGATGTCCCGGTCCAGTCTTCAGCATCAGTTTCTGCTGCCAATCAGCTGTATTTTGAAGATTGGAAAAGATCGGCTTCCGCCATGAGATCGGGCCGATCCGGTCGCTATGATTCTGGGCCACACTCCAGCATGATAGGTGCGATACATATGCTTCAAAGCTGGTTGCCACTTGACTCCCACCACCCAGATGAGGGAGAAAACGCACCAGCACCTTGCAGACATGTCGGGGGTGGGGTACTGTGGTTAAGTGAGGACACTGGATATTCTGCCTGCGGCTACAGCGGTTATCTTTGCTCGCTGTGCTGGGGGCTTGCACGGGAAGTGCCACTTTAACAGCTGGTTGTTCTAAATCACACCGCAAATTGACCTATAACCATTTCAAATGATTAGTCCTACTCTAAAAGTACTGGAAGGGCGGCTGAATAATTTCCCGTCATGATGCCTGTAATGGGGGGTAATCACTTTTTCCACACAGGGATAGGTTTGGATTTTTTTTCTCGCCTTCATTTTAAAACGGAATTTTGTGTCGAGTTATGTTGTCATTGACTAATATTTACATTTGTTTGATGATCTGAATCATTTAAGGGAGATAAACATGCATAAGAAACCATGAAGGGGCACCACTGTATATTGCTTCTTTGCTTTGGAAAACAAAATTGATTATGTACTGTATTTTATGACAAAACAGCATGTTTAATTTAATTTAATTTCATTTAATGTAAGTGTTGACACATTGATGCACTGCCGCATGAATTAATGTGTGTTACTTATTATTTAAATATAAGCTATTTTAGTTTAATTTAAAAACATAAGTCCTGTAATATTGGAAGACATAAAAAACAATTGTTGCAAAAACAGAAGCGACAGCGCGTAAAAACATGCTTGCTTGCAAGATGAGAGGCTGAAAAGATGCAAAGCGTCATACAAAAGAGGCGTGTGGTTTGAATGTGAAAATGAGGTCCAGGTTGTTGCTACGTCGTCCAAGGAGATTGATGGAGAGATTTAGCGAGGGTCTTAATTGTGTCGCACCATCTGCCTGACTTCCACAAGCTGCCAGCCATGTGACACTATCCAACACACTTGCTGACAAGCAGATGTGCGCGCGGCCATCTTGTCGCCAACAGCATCAGTCACTTTACTCATTTATTTTTTATTTTTTTTTATGTCCACACTTAAGAATTCATGTCTGCAATGAAGAGATGCACATTTGCATATGGACATGCAATGTTCAAGCTTCATTTGGTTCTTGCGAGTGAAGGATGCCCCCTATAGCTTTGGAGGGTCGAGTAATACTTTCAAATGTTACCTTTAATTATGCACTTAATACCAATAAAAGTAAATAATAAATAAGTCAAATAAAATGAAATAGCTGACAGACGGACAGATCTCCAAGAAAAATTCACATTTTCAACAGATCTGCAAAAATAATAACATTAATAATAATAAATAAACAACTGTTCCTAGTCGTTTTTAACAAAGACAAAGTCGCTGGTGATTTGTAAAACCTCCAGATCAGTTGAGATCAATGGAATGAAAACTTGGAAAATACTCAGGTGGATGCTCCAGACACATCATCAAATCATCATGCAGAAGCCGAGCGTCCAAGCCAGCCCACTGCCTCATAGACCCACAGAGAGTCTGAGCATTCAATGGGCGGGACAAAGCCCAGCCTTTATCCAATGACCGTCCAGTTTCGCGCAGCGGAACAACCCATCAAAGTCAGTACATGCTCAGACTATGTTAAAGAAAAAAAGTGGCTTTATTAAAACTCAGTGACTCTGTGAGGATGAATGAGAAGGAAGTCCTGCCGGTTACCTGTGATAAGTAGCTGATTCTGGTATTGTAGCGTATATTTAGTCAAGGAAAGGTACACACAGCAGTACATATTTCACCACTTTTTAGACATTCTAGAGGAAGCTGAGCTTCACTTGCAGTTTTATAATTTTATAAATACATTTATATTATATTGTATTATATTATATACATAGTATATACATAGTATATATAGATTGAATATTATCGCTGCCTCACTCCATCAATTTTTTCCCCCAAAATTAATTTATTACTGAATGAGAGCTGTTTCTTGGTTGACTATGGCTATTGCTATGACTAAGTTTAGAATAAATAATTGAAGGCTAACTGATTATCTCGCTAGAAGCCCATGCAGCTATATTTTTCTTGTGTTCCTGACAGTGATCCTATAGCCTGCGTATGGGATGCGTAAAAAAAAAAAAACTGTATTTAGAAAGACATAAATAGGTTGTCTATGCTGTAACTAATGTTCCATGTATTAATATTGAATCCCACTCTGTGGAAATTCAAATTTCAAATTCAAATTTACCACACACACACCTTGAGTGGTCTTTTTATTGTGGCCAACATCAGGAAGACCTGTGCAATAATAGTAATTATAATGATAATGATGTCTAATAAGCATTTTGATATGCCACACCTGTGGAGTATTTGAGCGATATAGGCCTTTTGTGTATGTAGAAAATGTTTTACGTCTTTGAGATCAACTGAAAAATGGGAGCAAAAACAAAAAGCGTTGATATTTTTGCTGCGCGTATATATAATACATGCATAGTTGTAGAAATAAACAGGTCTACAGTGTACTGTTGTTTTCCTCTATAGCACCACCACACAATAAAAGAACGCAATGAGCCCAATCTGTTGTGTTTTGCTATTTACCTCCAGAATTGCAGTCTCCTGATTTAAACACTGGAAGGACACACGCCAAATTTGTCATCCCTTACAGAAGGGAATCCAACATGGTGGACGACGCCAGGGGAGAAAAAAATATAAGCAGGATTACAGCATTTGGGAAATAATGGGATGACTGCACAATGGTGGGCTTTATTTGCATGGCGCTCATCTTTATTAAATATAGAGCTTTTTCTCTGGGGATGCATGTCGGTTTCTTTTTCTGGAATGCTATTTTGAGACAGAAATACCTCCAGTGCTGGGTAATGCATCGCCAACTGCTTGATCTAAAACAAAACAATAATACTTCAAAGCAAGTATTTTTTTACAGTTTTCTCCCATAGAGGAGGCTGAGAGTCAAATGTAGTTGAATCTATTGGAACGTAATGTGTTCAGTCAAAGACATGAATCAAGTTGTCCCTTGATCTATGTTGAGGTTGTCTGTTAAGTTTAGAGCAAGGCCGATTGCCATGTTTCCAACAACGGGAAAAAAGCAGGCAATGACGGTTTAGAATAAATTATGCAAACTTTTTGTTCTTGCACCAAACAGTGCAGCTACTGAATAGTAATGGCGAGAGTGGGAGGATGCTGAATAATATGATCGTCGCTTGTCATCAGGCAAATTGAGCAATGGGTTTGGTTTTGAAGTTAGGTTTGGAAAAGAAATTATAATACAAAAGGTGAAAATGTGGGAGAGTTATTCATTTTTATAGTCAGTACTGTATTTTGACTTTAATTCTTAATTCTTTCATTTTTTAAAAATGTCTTGCTGCGTGAATTCTCTAGCAACAATTCTCATTTGAAAAGAGACTCCAAAATGGCTAAACTATAGTTTTGTGTTATTTTTGCAAACTTTGTTGGCATGCCAAGACCACATGGTATTAAAAAATGTTATAGGTTTTGCAAATTATTGTCACTCATCAGTCACTCCTCAGTCTAGTATAAGAGGTACAAATTTGGCAGTTTTGGGACGAATTGTCGAGGAGGAGTTTGCTTTTGAAAAGGATGTCCACAAAAGGTTACATTCATGTATAGTTTTGTGTTATTAACAGACCCACGCGACACCAAAATATCTAACCTTTCCAATGCCGCTCCTCCAAATTTGGTAGCAATGAGAAGGATCCTCTAGAAGGATTTGGCTTCTGAAAAGGCACCAAACTCAAAAACTCATTTTTGACGTCTAACTCCTCCCTCATTGCTTAACCGGGTCAAACCATAACAATGTTAGAGTTTTCAACTTATTCTGGACGTACGTGCTTGTATTTTTCACATTCCAAAAACCTCTACATTTTCCATAATTCCACATGTGAGGCTCCACGGGTCATGAATCCCCCGTCGCCACAACTTTATTTCCATAAATCTCCTCCGAAGAATAAACGTCCCAACAATATTCCATGAAAAAAAGTGCTGATCCCGGCTGCATGAACATTTTTTCTCTGAATCATCATCATAAAGCTGGGGTGTGCGGGGGCTAATGCAATTAAACGACACTCGCTTCACAAATTGGATAGCGAGAAGGAGGTAGAGGGGATAATTAAACGGCATTCAAGGAAAATAATACAATACAATGAGAAGACAATCACTTCAGCACAGCCTACGTCACACGCTATTAACACTTTGCTTCATTAAATGTGGATTTAAATGGTCTATTTTACATTTTAGACTTATTTTAAGGGTTTGTGGAGGAACAGGAAGTGGGGCGTTTATAGTAGTACTGGCCAGTGCATTTTTCCAATTGCTACCAAATTTGGACTGCTTATGCTTGACATTCGGGGGATGTTCAACTGTGAAATATTACATGTTTTGTCATAGTGTGTGACTGTGGCAAATTAACAACGTTTGCAAAAAAACTGTAAATGAGTTTAGCCCTTTCAGAAGCAAACTCCTCCTGGAGAATTGTCCCCATCACCTCTCAATTTGCTCTACTTATACCCAGCTGAGGTTAAGGAACAAGGGAGTTGAGGTAAGGTCACCGGGTGTGGCAGTGGTAGGGTGACAAAGTTTGCCAAAATCTCCACAAAATTACACAGACTTTATACCTTTCTGGGCATCTTTTCCGATATGAATCTCCTAAGAATCTGTTCTATTGCTATACATTTTGAACCACTTACACTTTGTGTACAAGTGACATCAAATTGTCAAACATTTGACATTGTTGTAGCGTATGTGCATGGCAGGCTGACAAAGATCCCCAGGAAGCATTCAAGTCTTATAGTTGAGCGCAAAACCAGTTTTGGCTTGGAGCCTTACCCATTTTATTCTGTAACTTGCGAGTTTTGAGTACTATGAGTATGACTGTACTTGGACTTTTTTTTAACCTCAAGTCAATCAGTTGGTGGAGTCCGTGGCATGAAAACATTCAAAGTCATTTGAGCGATAAATTCTCTTAAAACACTGTCCTAAATTGATGCCTACTCCTGCTGGCCGTCTCAGCTGCGACACATCACTCATTTTTCAATCTCGCTTTGGCGGGATCTATCATACTCGTTTGGCACCCTCGACTTTGGAGATTGTCACAGATTCTTCCTCTGGAGGGGTTTAATTCACGCGTTAATGAGACACGGCTATCATTATTCTACTGGAGAGTCTTTTTTTTATCAACTTTCAATTTGTCTGCCAAAGAGTCGCCGTTCTGAATTTGCCCGCAATCCTTTTCTCCTCCCTTTCCCGGTGGACACATTTCTAAATACGAGCCGGGTGATGTCTTTCGCAGATGATGTTATTAGACGTGCCAGCCTGAGGCATCAGCTGTGTGTGTGTTGGACATCTGTCAAAGCCCCTCCCAATCTCCTCCGTGGTCCACCCCACCCGCGTTGAAACCAACTGGTCCAGGAATTCCGTGCCAGACCCTCAGTGAGCCCCGTCTCTGCTCCGTGTCTGGATGATTATCTCTGGGTATTTTCTGATCACCAACGAGTTGGGGAGGGTTAGCCACCGGGAAGGCCTCAGACATGGTTAGCGGGATTTTTGAAATAGCATAATATGTTTGAAGAAGCATAACATGTAAACATGTGTAAGTTGGATTCCATGTAGGTATTCCGCAATACAGCATGTATAAGCCATTTTTTTAGGCACACTGATTGATATGGATTAAAGGACCAGAATCATCTGTAGTAGTTTACCTTTACAATATCATAAAATACAGAAGAGTGGCTGCATGGCTCCTGTGTATACAAGTATATTGTCTTTTCGGGTGTGTTCTCTGTAAGCAGCAGGGACAGGTATGGAATGGTTAGACAAACTTCATCTGTCAATTTACAGGCTTTGAAAGCAGTATAAAATACAAAACAGAGGTGGGACGGTCCGAGTATTCCCTAAGGGTATTCTGCAATACTGCCTGTAAAAGCAGGTTTGTTTCCGTCTTTTTTTATTTTTTATTTTTTTAGCAAGATCCATCTGTGCCCCGTGTCCTCCCCTGCCCCTTCCTGAACTAATGAAAAAAAAGTCCAATATGGCTTCTTCTGCTTCATTGTGGAACTCATTGCCTTTAGTTTTGGGTTTTGCTCAAACTTTTGCACAGGTCACTTAAGGGAGTCTTTTGTTTGCATTATGCATGCCCATAAAGCCGGCGTGCCGCACGGTGGGTGAGTGGGTAGCAAGTTGGCCTCTCAGTTAGGAGCTTCGGGGTTTGAATCTCTGTTGGGCATCTCTGTGTGGAGTTTGGATGTTCTCCCCGTGCGTGGGTGGGTTTTCTCCGGGTACTCCGGTTTCCTCCTACATTCCAAAAACATGCATGTTAGGTTAATTGCCGCCTCTAAATTGTCCATTAGAGTGTGAATGTTTGTTTGTCTAAATATGTCCTGTGATTGGCTGGCGACCAGTCCAGGGTGTACCCTGCCTCCCGCCCAAAGACAGCTGGGATAGGCTCCAGCATACCCGCGACCCTAATGAGGATAAGCGGTAAAGAAAATGGATGGTTAAAGCCAGTCTGGAATTCTTAAAGCCACTCCCGGTTGCTTTTTAGCCCTGAATTCCCTCTCTGTAATGTGAATGCTCGCTCCTCTGCCAGATTGATTATGGACTCTGCTCCGAATGCTCTCCTCGCTTCCTCGTTTGCTGCAAATAACATTACACAAGGGTGCAATTAGCACTTGGACCGAGGTCCCTGTTTTTGATAATTCCACTCTAAAATGGGCTATAGTATAAGTGGACTTCCTAACACAGAAGATTACATATCCTACAGAGGCTCTTATTCTTCCCAGGCTAATCCCACAGCCCTTGTTTGCACCAATCCAAATCCTATAGTCCCAATCCATGTTGTGCATTTTTAATGAGTGCTGCTGTAACGCTGTAGAGCCTAATCATGGCTGATGCTTATTTTCTCTTTGAGCACAAAACTTTGGCGTCAGGCAGGGAATGTAATTTTGAGGTTTGCGTGACGAATATGCTATTCTATGGAGGCTTTTATTGTTTATGGCAAATGTAAATAAATATTAAGTCAATGAAAAAAATGATAAAAATGTTGCTTAATTTGTGTCCATATTTAAAGTGTTTTTGGCTTTTTACTTTCTCCTTCTTCACCCCTCAGTTTCACACCCTTTTTTAGGTCTAGAATAACCAAATTGGAGTCTCGGTAGCTTGTTATGCTTAAAGCTTTCTTGTGTCCCTGCAGAGATCCCATAGATCCTTTTGCATGTAAGAGTTGCGCAATGTGGTGTGAACAAAGAAAGCAGTAGTGTAGCGGTGTCAGATCATCCAAGTTACAAAGGATATTCATGTATTGATGATTCATTGATGCAGTATTGAAGCAAATGGTGATCACACTGACTGACCACCTCCCTCTGCACCTTCTCCCCATACAGTTAAACTACACATTTTGATGTGGCCTTTTAATGTGGCCAACCCAAGGCAGATCCGTGCAATCAACATGCTGTCTAGGTTTTCGTGTACATAGAAACCTTTTAGATATTTCAGTTCTAATGAAAAATGAAATTGTATACCGTGCATAAATAAATAAAGTAATCCAAATTAAATACAGTAAATAATTAATTTAATGTTTAAATATATTGAAATTACAGGTTATCATTAGATTTTTAATTATTAATGGACAATGGTATGAAATCCATAAAGTCAAATTTGAATTATGTATCTATTTACCTTATATTTAATTTCTTTATTTATCCAATTTTAGCACACAAAAACTATCCATAACAGATTAAATAAATCCATTAGTAGGTAATGAAATAAAAAGATTAGGATGAGGACCTTGCTCATCTGGGAGGAGCTCAGAGTAGAGCAGCTGCTGCTGCACATTGAGAGAAGCCAGTTGAGGTAGCTCAGGCATGTAGTGCAGATGCCTGCTGGACCCCTACCTGTTAAAGTGTACCGGGCATGTCCAGCCGGGAGGAGGCTCCGGGCCGGGCCTTGAATACGCTGAAGGGATTGTATCTCATAGATGGCCTGGGAACGCCTTGGTGTCCTCCCTGGTACAACTAGAAGAGGTGGCAGGAGTCCAAAAAGTCTGGACATTCTTACTGAAACTGCTGCCCCTGCAACCCGAACCCCAATAAGCGGAAGAAAATGGATGGATGGATAAATAAAATAAAAAGGTTTGGAAATAAATTAACAAACCAGTAAACCAACACCTGAAAAATAACTAAATAAGTCATTAAAGTAATGAATAAATACTTAGCATTAGTATTTATTTATTTGTTATGGTTGGATGCACAATTTGATAAATTAATTTCTTATATCTTTGTCTTCATATTTATTACGTTTTTATTTCATCATTATAATTCCCCATTCAACGACTAATTTAATTACATGTAGTGACATAAAATTTAACATCACAGTGAAACAACGCAACAAAGAAATAAAAATTCTATTGTACTTGGTTCCAGTAAATTTATCATAGACTAGTCGACAGCTGGATGAGGAAAAACAAGACTTTGTTGGTATTCAAGTAGCAGAGCGATCTAACATGGAGTGTTTGAGGTCTTTGGTAAGATCAGGCACCTCGAGACATTCTTTTTTTTCCAGCCCTGAGAGCATTTGCCTCGACAAGAGGGGAGAGTATTGCTCTCTTTGTTCCCAACATCCCTCAGGAGGACGTTTGCCCACACCAATCAAACTCTATTCTGAGGACTGCCGGACCCCGACACTGCTTCCTCCGTACTCGCGTGCTTGGCAGGCGCCTCGAGGAAAGAAAAAAAACCTGAGTGGGGTGATGGGTTAGCAACTAGGAACGCCTTAGAAATTGTTGGAAAAATTGTGATGCACTTTAAGGTTATCTCTTGGCACCTGAGACCAACAATTTACTAACTAATCTATTACTACTGAATCCAGCCATCGTCCCATTAGCATTGCGATGTTTGCAAGTTTTTATTGATCATTCACAGGACGCTGATCATTGCTAGTGAGGATAAGCGGCATAGAAAATGGATGGATAGATAGTTGTAAAAGCCATTTTTTCTTGTCGTATTTTAATCTGCTGCCGTTTTGTTTAAAGGGGAACTGACAGACCCAGAATAGGGGTGACAATCTATATCAGCAATTTATTTTCTTTGCAGATGGTATCAGAAATCTAAGGCTGTTCCTTTCATTCAAAATAAACAATTTACTAATAAATCTATTGCTTTTCAGTTGAGAAATCATCCCGTAAGCATTGCAACATTTTCTAGTTCTTATTGGTCATTCGCTTGACTCTTTCAAACCAATGACTTAATGTATGACTAGACACAAAATTGTGCACTATCCCAAGTACTAAATCATTTTATGCCACCTTGTCATAGTGGCACAGTCATTTATATGCGTCAGACCCTCACAATTACATTTGGAATGTTCAGAGTAAGCAAACCAGAGGAGAGAGAAAAGTTAAGAGAGCTCACAAGCAGCCCACGAGAGTGCCTCATCAAGTTAAGAAGGCCACAAAGGGCAAGGGAACTGGACAAGGAGAAAGGGAAAAGGAGGGCCCATAACTTTACCAGGACCTTACAGGGAGAAATTAGATCTGGGAACCTGAGTAGCCGAACAGACAATCAGAAGGTTTTCCTCAAGGAGATGCATAGATACCCTGATAACAGCTTACTCCTGAGTGAAAATCCAGGAAATAGTAAAACCACCCACCGTTTTGCTCCACACCATTAAACCAACATGGAAGGTAGTACAGGACGTGGTAAAAAAGAAACGACGAGCTCCCTCAGCCCCAGGCCCCAGTGGCATCTCCTACAAGGCTTATTAAAAATGCCTTGAGCTTCTCCGGTAGCTATGGAAGCTGTTCTAGAGAATCTGGAAAAAGCCAGCGTGCCATCACACTGGCAGAGGGCAGAAAGATGCTTTGTCCTTAAAAAGGAAACCCCAGTGAGCATTATCCAGTTTCGAACAATCTCTCTGCTCAGTATTGAATGCAGCATATTTTTCTCAGTGCTGGCAAAAAGGTTGACCTCACATATCATCGGAGGTGGGTATTTGAACATCTTTATCCAACGGGAGCAAAATGCCCAGAACATACAGCCATCCTGAGCCATATATTCCATGAAGCCAGGCCGAAGAAAGGCAACTTGACCATAGCCTGGCCTTGCCTATGCCATCAGATTCCCCATGATCTATTTCAAATGGCTTTGAAGCATTACCACATACCAGACCACATCATGGGTATAATCAATACATACTTGGGAGCTCTGTTTTAAGACCAGAGACTTCTCAGTGGCAGTACTTTGAGAAAGGCCTTGTCACCGGAAATAGTCTTACCGAGCACTGACAGGCCACTGGAAGAAGGGCTAGTTGAAGAATACTAAGAAGTCCCGATTCCCTGGGAAATCAGCACAGCCAGCTCCCAGACTGATGCGGTCGATGACAGCGGACCAAGTCCCATTTACAGCAGTAGAAGGAGTAGAGTGAAAGAAAGGCAAGTACCTCAGGAGTTGGCTTGGAGTCACTCTAAGCCATGACCATTCATGACTCAAAAGACAATAAGGTCCTGGAAGCGGCGGGAAAGACCAAGTCAGGATGGAAGTGGGAGTAAATTAAAGCTCAAAGACATCATTAGAAGTCTGGGAATGACCCACTTTCAAAAGTGAGGAAAAGTCAATCCAAGGGAAAGGGCCTTGATGGTCCTAGCAGAAATAAGAAACCCAGTGATAGAGTGGAGGATAACGAGAGTGCTGGAGCAGGGACCTTTGGGAGCCTTGACAAGGTGGGAACTTCCAGAGAGGAAGTTGACATGGGCAGACCTGTGGAGACTCTGGCCATTCAGGGGCTCCTTCTTGCTAAGGACTGTCTATGACAGCCTACCAGCTCATGTGAACCTATGCATTTGGGGACTGAGGGAAGACTTAATGTGCAGGCTGTGTGGATAAATTGGGACCATGGCACACATCCTGTCAGGTCGCAAAATCGCTCTGCCCCAAGGCAGATACAGGTGGCACCACAATAAAGGGCTAGTTGTGCTGATTTCCTTGAGCTGTCAAAAACCCAGGAACACCAACCCTCAGGCAAGCAACCACCTGTCATCACATTTGTCAAGGAGGGCACAAAGTTTCTTGCAGTCCCCCTAAGCGTGGGAGCTTAGGGTAGACTTTAAGAGAAGGCTTCAGTTCCTGGAGGCCGTCCACACAACATTACATCATGACACAGTTCTATTATCCACTGAAAGAAAAATGATCGTCTTTGTGGAGCTTACTGTGCCATGGGAGGAGGGGGTTAAGGAAGCATTTGAGAGGAAGTCTGAGCTGTGCAGAGATCTGGTGCAGGACTGCAGGGACTAAGGATGCAGAGGCGGTTTTCAGTCCCGGCCAAACCGGTCAGCCACTCAGGGCGCCACCCAGGGAGTGAGTAGTGACTGACCACCACTGTTGACCCGCCGGCCTGAGCGTGTTATGGTTTTGGGTTGAAACACTCGGTGAGCACTGGTAACCGACTGATGACAAAACCTCCTGGTTAAAGACTGCGGTCTTTCTGTACATACAAAATGGATGAGCCTCACAAGTATTATCTAAACTATGAAACACACCAAAAAGCTTGGTTTTACCTGTCCACAGCTTTGCGTTATAGAAGATTTTGCAAATTATATGATGACATCCCCCCACTCTGCGGCCCATTGCCACAGGTAAATTGCAGACCTGGGGGAAAGACTGTATGCCATCTGGAAAAGCCAGTTTGTTTCCCGAATACAGTCTAGTCATGGAAGCTGTGATGTACTTTTGAAGAAGCTTTTATTAGATTTTGTGCACTTGGCACGGCACCGGGTAATGATATTGAAATGCAATGCACTGGTGGGATCAGTGTTATTGACACTGGCATTTGATTCAAGCGATGAGCTGAAATTGATGTTGTTTGTTTGTTTTTATCCCCTCTTCCTCCGTCTCCGCAAATCTGACTGGGAATGAAGTGGAAAATTATGCATGTGCAGTTAGTCGGAAGGAAATTGAGACCTGAGGTCTAAAATACAAATAAAACAAGCTGGCTATCAAACAACAGAGGCTGACAAATGATAGGGTCCGTTAGCTTTGTCTCGAGTGGGTGTGGCCTATATTGTGTTTCGTGGACCATATGTTGGAAAATGCACGCACGATATTCTCTAAATGACAGGAGGACTCAACAGCAAAAATGCTAGTCCAAGATCCTCTATAGGACAAGACTGCTCTGCTCTTATCAACACATGTCCAAGAATTACACCATGGCTGAGGTCATATACATTCATCATAACAATAACCCTGCCAATACTCCTGACCAGTATTGTAGAAAAGTGCTGATGTCAGCACAAACACACAGGACAATATATTGATGTTTTAGCGGGAAAGGAAATCCATACATGCCGTGCACTCCTGAGGTCACACTATCAATATGCAGAATAAACTTATACTGTATAATATCTCCTGTCTCTATCTCAGCTTTGCCATAGGGGCCGTAATCAGAGCGTTTAGTCACCCGCTGTCCGCTAATGTGCTTCCTTTTAGCTTGTGTCCAAAATCAAGCCTGGCTGTAATGACCTGTTTGTGGGGCCGAGTGCCAATTGCTTCTGGTGGCTGATTAATGGCCAACTGTTGTCACGACAACCTACCGAAGCCAGCTAACCTAAAGTCATGCTTGTTGTGGTACTTCGATGCTTTTAAAACAACAGCGGAGCGGCCCTGGCACATATCTTTGACAAGCAGTGGATCCTTAAAAACAGCAGAGTGCTCCTGTCGCAAAAATGATCTGTGACAAGAACAGCAGCACGCTCTTGTCACGCAGACAATCGGAGATCACGTAAAGGATCTCCGATTGTCTGTGCACTAAGTCCTTCTTCTTCTTCTTTGGCTGGTGTGTTTGCAATATGTGCTGTCACTTATAATAAACAATCATTAATAAAAAAGACGCAACAGATTTTGGCCCTGAACGCAGTTTGAAAATCCCTGCTGTAACCCACAGCTGTGCAGTATTTTATGCCTTAATTGTACTTTGAAACATATCACACAATTCTTAAATGTTATTAAATTATCAATGCTTGTCGTACTGTATGTAAATTATTGTACTGTACTAATTAATGCAGAAATACAGTGTTTTAAAAATAACTTAATTTGTAGTTGTTGTATTTGAATATGAATACTGTATGCAAAAAGTATGTCAAATATTATTTTGTATATTTTTCCATGGGGCGTTTGTGCAGAAAGTTCTTTAATGATTAAATCGTCTATGATCCACTAGCAAGCATAATCTGCTTGTAATCTCTGCAAAGCGATACGATTGGTAGCACTGACCTTTTACCCTTTTACTTCTTAATCCCTCACCAAAAAATCCAGATTAGTGTAATCAGATTGTTTATGTTGGAGATAATAAATAGAAAGGCTTTATTACGAGAACACGCGGCATAGAAAATGAATGAATGAAATCATTATGAGGAGACATGTCAAAGACAGACCTTTTTTCTCCATATTATTTAGCATTTACTTGACATTATTTTGCATAACCTGGTAATGTATACTGCAAAGATGTATTGTTTTAGCACATGAAATATCATTTAATTTATCATACATATAAATCAATGTTTTTTCATTGTCTTTGTATTGTTTTTGGGTATAACCACTGCAAAGATGTTTTATTTTGTGATTGTGTCTGCTTGTCATTAAGAAATGTATTTTAAATAATAATAAAATAACATTGAGACTAATAATAAATAAATGTATTGTTAAATGTAAAATTAACGTAATAAATGTATTATTATTATTAATATTATCAAATATAAATATTTATTATGTAGAAAATATTTAGTATTTTACATTTGTAATTATTTGGGAATTATGTGTATAATTTCCTGACCTGGGGATACAAGAGACAATCATTTTTTCTTTGTTAATAAAAAAACTCACCACAACAATGTCTCTCCAAACTTGATACTTAAAGTTATCTGATGGGGTCTCACCCATGCACACACACACACACACACACACACACACACACACACACACACACACACACACCCACGCGTTGTAATAAAGTGAGGTGGTGTTGCAGCCTCGTGAACAATGCTGGAGACGGTGGGCGTGGCCTACAGTAAACATGCAAATTATCTGCCTTGCATATCATGAATATTAATCAATCCAAGCAGCATTTGATGGATGAGCACTCGCAAGAGCATAATTAAAACAGTGATTATCGTTTCCTTTTCAGTTTTGAGGGTGTGAGGGCGTCTTGAGTATGACTGATACTGTAGCTAAGCATGCTAGACAAAAATCTTTTATATGACAGTATTGCTACTCTACATCTAACGTACATTTGTATGTTTTCCAGGGAGAATCTGACCTAAGCATATAGTTGTGATCTGTCTGCTACCAGACCTCAGTGCTGACCTCCGCCGTGACCTTTAGCAGCGGGCGGTAAGAGGGGGAGGCCATGTGGACCGCACGCCTGCTAGTCCTCGCCAGCCTCTTTGCTCCGGCCGCTATGGGTAAGTCATTTATGTTTTTATTTTTGTTGTTTGCTTTTTTGCTGTCTTTAATTGCCTGTTTCTCCTATTTTTATTTCTGATTAAAAAGACAGTGTGCATCGTTAGCTTGTCTTTAATACAAGATATTAATTTGTCTTTAATACAAGTTAACATTGCCTACGGTGCTGAAATCATTCCTTCCAGTTCAATAACACTACTCTTATATGTGACCGGTGTGCTCTGCTGTTTTTAAGGATCTACTGCTATTCAAATATCCTCTGTATTATTACATATCAGATTATATTACATTCTATGAGATCTCTTGAATTTCGCACATTACAAATAGGAGCTAAAAACAAACACCATAGCCTTGACTATTATTAAAAAGTGCCCGCACAATGTGGCACATTTCTCCTGACACTAAACTTTTATTTTTCCACACACAAACACTGAGTTTTGCTCATGGCTGATTATCTCATATCAATATTGTGTAAAAAACACTTAAATGAAGAGGACAGAGCTATTTTTTAATAAATATTTACTATACATACATACATACATACACACATATGAAAACCCTTGCCAAAGGTCCTCTGTATGATAAGTATTTTGCTGTTTTTCAGGACCTATTGCAAAAATGCGCGTCAAAAAACCTCTCTATCAGTGGTTCTCAAGTGGTTTGGCTATGGAAACTACCATCACCCTCAAATGATTAGCAGCGCTCCAAATTTTTGAAATTGTCCATCTTAAATAGCACACACAAGAACGTGAGGTGCATTCAATGAAATTGGGGTATTTTCACAACCCTGTGATGGGGCGCTACCGGGGATGTCCAATAATATTGGCCCACGGATATTATCCCCCTGTTATTGGTATACAAATGTAATATTTGTAAATATCAGTATTGTGCTTTTCCCCTATAATGAAAACTGATTGAAAAACTGCTGTACATTGACCCATGGGCTTCCGTATGATAGAGATGGCGCGCAAATGATTACCTCATCAAACGTCATGATGGTTGTAAACCAGCCTGCAGTAACAAGCTTGCTCACTCTGTGCCTGACTAACGTTATGTCTGTGATTTGAAATTATCCTTTGGATATTAAACTTGCAATTTGCAGTGATGGCACATTACTGTGGGGTTTTCAGCATTCACACCACAGTGTTTCTTTCTGCTATCTTAAGATTACTTTCTAGTCCTTCTTTACCTTATATTCAAACTTTTCATGCCTGGAGATCATTTTGGTCTAATTTGCTGTTTTTAGTGGGTTTTTAAAATAACTTCCAGACCCTGGGGATTGTTTTCCAGTAAATGAAGCCATTTAAATGTAGATTAAAAAAGGCGTAAGAGTGGTCAACGTCCACTAAATGTGTTGGTGTATGTTGTTGTTGGATGTAGTGTATTGCTCTCATGGTGCATTTGGAGACCCTCTCACCCCCCACCCCTAGAGACGACTGACAGCGTGTCCTCTTGAGGATGCTGTCCTACTTTGGGATCTATAGTCCCCCACTCCTTTTGTCTTGTCACACAAAACATGCACTGGCGTGCACAGTTCAGCATTGACATGTAATGTGTCACATAGCGGGACAATAGAAAAACGTAGTAATGATTAATTGAATAGTCAATTAGGGTTAGTCAGGACCATGATGTTAATTATAGAGATACAACATGCATGCTGAGAGACAAGCAGTTGTACTGCGGTTCTGCAACATTGAATGCAACATTCATCTTATCTATATTATCTATATTGTCAATGCTGAGAGCCCAGTGTTCACACTAATTGTAACAACATGAAAAAGTAAGTAAGATGTGAAAAGATGCTGCCGTGGTGTCAGTGATGTTGTTAGCAGGTTGATAAACACACAAGGAAAAAGCTCTGCCATAGTTTTTGTTCACAATGAATAACAATAGAAAATCAATGCAGCAAGCAACACTGCAGCACATTCATCATGTGTTTTCTGTGCATGCAAAAAGCTCCGGGGAAAAGATTTGATATTCATTCCTCTTAATACTGTCCTGTGGAATCGAGAGACGGCGGGAGCGCCCATAATGGATGGATGTGTGGTGTCTTGCCGATTTTTCCTGCTTGGAAAACGAGCGCGTTCATCAAGCAGGCAAACAGATGGTCTAAATTGGGAGACATAACATCAAGGCGTATGAAGGGAATCAGTTAGCATTCATTCATGATCCCCCAACTGTTTTCGACTGGCAATTACTGCAATGCACACAATAATAATTGTAGTGTACAGCGTGGTATACAGCGCACAACTGTCATATTTGCGCTAAAAACGTTACAGGGACCATTGTGCACAAAAACACACTTTTATTTTAAATATTAATATTATTTGTATAAATGTTTACTAATATTTGCTGATATAACCTAATTACTAACTGTAATGTTTCTCATTTTCTCCCTCTTAGTGTATTCTCATCTCATCTGGGATATGCTGCGAAGGATTAACTAACATTATGGTCCTGAATTATTTTCTATCTTTGACATTCAAGCTTGGTCCTCAGCATTCATTCATTCACAACAGTGTTTTTATTGTGCTTTCTAAACCTCCTACTTCTTCTGCAAGTTAGCAAGTTAACAATAATAGAGCTGGTTGGGGTAGTCCGCCAATGCCGTGAACAAGGTGATGCTGGGTCACCATGGCAACCAAATCCAATGTAGCATCAAAACGGTGATTTTTAAGAAGAAATTACTACATATGTTAGCTTTAAAGTACTGCAGTGTTGCATTGTTCAGGTACATTGTAAGGTTAGCCGCGTTGGCACTTAATTCCATCTCCTTGTGGCAGGGCGCCTCCTCCATCCGCTTGAGGCGTCCTTGGATTTGCCTAATTTACTTAATTAATTAAACAAATGATTTATTCTGTCTCGTATTTCAAAGGGAGAAGTGAGGAGGTAGTGAAAGTTATTTGTTGAGTCCAGTGAGGGGTGTTGTGACAAGCAGGAAGCTTCTTCAAGCTTTGCAAATACGCACACTGGATGTCACTCATTCCGTTTTTTTCTAAATATATTTGCATCTCAATGCGACAGGAGTTTGAATACATAACTCTGATCAATATATTGATTAAGTGAGTGCTTTTTTATAACACAACACTGACGACAAAAGATTACCTAAGAAACACAAGTTGGTGGCCTTGTATTCATGATTGTTTGTATTAACTTTGTTGACGCATTAGAGATCAAACTTGCAATCACGGCTCCTTGGCGGCTTTGACAGCGAGCATGCTGAGAGCTAAGCATTTACACTGGCGATGTTCAGACAACCAAACCGCTATGCTATTGTGTGTCTCTGATTGTGTTGTGTTATTGCTGAGAGACGAACCTTTGTGTTGTTATTGCCTATCAAAGTTGTTTTGTGTAATGTTTAGAGACTAGCATGCGCGTGATTGTCTTGCCTGCTGAGAGACTGGCTTTTAGGCTGGTATTTTGCATCAAAAACGTGTTATGTAAAACTGAGTGTAGCATTTGCACAACTGATATTGTGCGAAACTAAATACCTTGTGTGAATGCAGATAGCTGTCCATACTGTGTTGTTTAAATGCTGAGATAAGCACCACCATTGCATACCACAAACTATTGTGAATGTTGATAGACAAGCATTCAGACGGTTGATAGATAGTTAGTCATTTAGTTAGTCATTAATTCATTTCTGAAGGTCAGACTCTAACCAAAACAGATGTTTACCAAATACAATTTTCCCATACGAAATAATGTAAATGTATTCCATTCCATTTCCGGGTGCGGGTCGCAGGGGCAGCAGTCTCAGTTGGAAAGTCCAGACTCGTCTCCGGCCTCCTCTTCCAGTTCGACCGGGAGGACACCAATGCATTCCGAGGCCAGCTGTGAAACATAATCCCTCCAGCGTGTCCTACATCTTCCCCGGTGGCCTTCTCCCAACTGGGCATGTCCGTAACACCTCACCGGGGAGGTGTCCAGACTAGAAACCTTAACCACCTCAACTGGCTCCTGTCGATGTGAAAGAGTGGCGGCTCTACTCTGAGCTCCTCCCGGATGGCCGAGCTGCTCACCCTACTGTATCTCTTAGGGCAGGGGTCCCAAACTCGTGCCATGGACCATGGGCGAGACGCTGCAGGTTTCTTTCCAACCGGTCACTACAGCAGGTGATTTTAATGATTCTTCAAGGGAGGGAAGGCGCTCATCACTTAAAACACCTGCTTTCATGAAAACCTGCAGGGTCTCGGTCCTCCATGGCACGAGTTAGAGACCCTTGTCTTAGGGTGAGTCCAGCCACCCTATGGAGGAAACTCATTTCCGCCGCTCGTATGCGCAATCTCGTTCTGTTGGTCATGACACATAGCTCATGACCATTGGTGAGGGTGGGAACATAGATCGACCGGTAAATAGAGAGCATTGCCTTCTGGCTCAACACTCTCTTCACCACAACAGTCTGGTACAGCGACCGTATTACTTCACCAAGCAGACGCTTCACCTATCCGTCTGTCGACCTCACGCTCCAAACTTCCCTCACTCGTGAACAAGACCCCAAGATACTTGAACTACTCTACCTGGGGCAATAACTCACTCCCAACCTGGAGGGTACATTCCACCGTTTCCGACTGAGAACCATGGCCTCGGATTTGGAGGTGCTGAGTCTCATCCCAGAAGCTTCACACTCCAGTAAACGCTGGAGGTCACATCCTGATGAGGCCATCAGCACCACAATGTCTGCATCGTCGAGACGAGATCTCCCAGAGCACCCCCACAGGACCCCACAGGGGACGTGGTTGAATTGAATGCTTGAATGCCTTTTTCAAGTCCACAAAAAGCTTATGTAGACCGGTTGGGTAAACCTCCATGTACCCTCCGGTATCTGTGCAAGGATGTAGAGCTGGTCCTACCCCTGAATGCAGGCGAAGCTCTGCCGGAGGTGAGAGTTGAAGACTCGACGAACAGGAGACTCTGCCAGACGTTCACAGCACACCCTCACTACATGTTTGGGTCTCCCAGGTCTGTCCGCCATCCTCCCCCACCATCTAATTTAACTGATCACTAAGTGGTGATCAGTTTACAGCTCAGCCCTTCTACTCACCCGCCTGTCCAGAACATGTGGATGCAGGTCTGATGACACGAATACAGTATAAAGTTGATCATAGACCTGCGACCTTGGATGTCCTGGTGCCAAGTGCACTTGTGGACATCCTTATGTTTGAACATGGTGTTTGTAATGGACACACTGTGGTTCGCACAGAAGTCGAACAACAACACACAGCACAGGTTCAGATTGGGGAGGCTGCTCCTCCCAATCACACTCCTCCATGTCACACTGTCATTTCCCACATGGGCGTTAAAGTCTCCTGGTAGAACTACAGAGTCACCAGCTATGGTGCTGTCTAGCACCCCTCTGATAGACTCCAAGAAGGCTGGGTACTCTGAGCTGCCCTTTAGCGCGTACGCACAAACAACAGTCAGGACCCTTTACCTAGCCCAAAGGCGTGGGGAAATGTCCCTCTCATTCACCAGGGATGACTGCAACACAGAGGCACCAAGCCAGGGGGGTATTAATAAGCCCACACCAGCTCGCCGCCTCTCCCTTGCAGCAACTCCAGAGTAGAACAAGGTCTAGCCCCTCTCGAGGAATTTGGTTCCAGGGCCTAAACTGTGGGTTGAGGTGAGTCTGAGTCTATCTAGTCGGAATGTTTCAACCTCTCTCACGAGCTCGGGCTCCTTCCCCACCAGAGAAGTAAAACTCCATGTCCCAAGACCCAGATTTGGCAGCTGAAGAACAGGTTGCCCGGATGCCCGCACTCCACCGCCACCCAAATCGCCTGACACTGGACCCTTATGCTTGCCCCTGCAGGTGGTGGGTCTGAGATTTTCTTCGGGCCGGACCCGACCCCCAGGCGCTTGCCTGCGAGCCACTCCCCCAGACCTGGCTCCAGGGTGAGGCCCCGGTATCCCACGTCTGTGCTCACAGCTTGTCTGGCCCCAGGACCTGTTTGCCTTGGGCGACCCTACCAGGGGTATATAGTCCCTGACAAGGGATATAGCTCCTAGGATCACTCGGGCACTCAAACCCCTCCACCATGATAAGGTGGTGATTCACTGAGGGGATAATGTAAATCTAAATAAATCTAATTAATGAAATCAAAAATTTTAACAAAAAACAAAATTTTTATAGCTTTACAATTTTAGTTTTTCATGCAGAAAACAATCTCAAATGTGTAGAAATACATATAAGTGATGAATGAATGGGATAAATGGACCTTTAAGGTTACTTTGCCTTAATTAAAGACGTGATTCTTGATGAGATTGAAAACAGAAAGATGGTGGTGGTTGATCTTGCTGCCACATTGTGTCAATCTTCAGTGAAGGTAAAAGTACGATTAAATGGTCATTTTTCTTTTCATTTGTCATTTATATGCATTTAAAATAGTTTTATACATGTAAAACTACAATTGTAAAACTCCAATAACGTGGTTTGTGTTATTATTATTTTTAAGAGTTAACCGTTGAGGACATCATAGACAGGCGACATAGACGACTTCCGGTGCCATTTTTTTTAGCAAGCTAATGGGATGCTAACTAGGAAGGATTTTTTGTGATAAAAAATATATTACGAACACAGTTGGACTTATGCGGTGTATTAACAACACAGCAAGACGTGCACCATATTGTAAACAAAGAATGCACACAAATGTACCAAAACGCATGTTAACCGGGGTGGACGTTAACAGAGGTCTGTATTTTTAATGCTGAGAGACCAGCATTAACATTTATCACATCTTGGAAGTGATATCTGTGGTGAGTTTATGCCATTCTGTACTTTTTTGTTGTGGACTTTTGGATTTTGTTGTATCCACTTTGGTTAGCCTTGCCGCGCTTCTTGAGCTCGATTTTGGGCATTAAAGACCTTTTTCACTTCGCCAGCTGACAAGGGATGGCAGAAATGGAACATTGAAATGATCCAATAATCTGGAACAATTGATTCAGCAAAAGAATTCATCTTTTGGAACATTCAAAACATCTCCCCACAGCGACATCTGGTGGCCACTTGTAAAATATAACATTCAAACAGTAGAGGAGAGAGGGCAAGCTCATTTTGTGGCCAATGGTAAACCACAGCAATGACCACGCCATCGGCCCCGGCATTGGCCACCACCAGGGGGCGTTCACCGTGGCCGAGCCATTCACACAGTGGTTAAAATGAGCGACACCAATTTACTGTCATTTACTTGACTTATGCAGTAATTCCATTACTCGTTTATTCTCTATCCTCACAATAGTTTAGTCTTTATTTCTCATTTTCAATCATTTTTAACCTTTACGCCACGCCTTAGGCCACAGACCATGGCTATCGGCCCCTCCATCGGTCACCACCAGGGGGTGCTTCATCATGGCCGAGCCATTCACACAGTGGGTAAAATGAGTGGCCGGACAGATATGGCAAAAAGGTAATGTCATTTTTTTATTGTAAATGGGTAAACACTGAGCATGAAATTAACCAAGCGTTTTATGTTGGTTTACATCTGCCTGCTAATAGTAACATTAGCTTGTTAACAGTAATATTCCTGCTAGCGTTAGCTAAGCAGCTATTTGCATTGTGTGTGTGAGAGACGCTAAGCTAGGTGCTATGTAGCTAATGTTAGCATTGTTGCTAACACTATGAAGTTATCATTGATGAATATGAATTATTTAGCTGGATATTGTGTCAAAGTTAGTGAAATAAGCTGCTGTAAATACACGACTTTCCTTCAACCAAAATAAGGTGAACAACAATTTGTTAACCACTTTTTAGAATTGCATTTGCTTGTGAGTGATGCCAGTTTCTATACTGCTCTAGGTAACCTGCTCTCGTTTAAGACTTATTGGTCCATTCGGACAGTAAGGTACATTTTTGGGTGGTAGTGTACTATGCTGAGGACTATGCTGCTATACCATCCACTATACATTTGAAATATGGTGCTTAGTAACTACTTTCTGAATTATTCAACAATGTTCTACTGTATAGTTATCAGGTTCCAAGAGGCCCTAAACAACAAAGGCAGTACAATTCTACGGTTCCTCCAGCACCGTGACCATCATCATGGGATCAAGGAGCTCCTGAAAAGTTTTGATCCTGACGCTTGAATTGGGACTCCATGTGTCCTCCTGCTGCTGTTGGAATACTTGAAGGAGCCAAGACAACAGTCAAGCTCAAGAATGATGTAAGTTAAGTTGTGATTACTTTAGACAATTGCATTGTATTCTGCCATTCCAAAGCAGTTGATGTGTTTTTACTTTACAGCCGTGTGCTACAGCTGCTGATGTGCAGACTACAGTGGAGCTACCAAGCACAACTTGCCTGGTTGTTCAAAGTATTCTTGGTGTCTGGATTTTGTCGTGGAAAATAATGAAGCCAAATGCACCATTTTGGTAGCTGATGAGAAAAAACACTCTCTGTTTATTCTAACATGCCTTCTATATACATCTGGCGAACACCACATTACGCACGTACTTTCCCGGAACCCCTGTGCTCGGAAGGACATGTTTTTTATACACATCTGGATATCCTCATTTTACTGAAAACACATCATATAACTAAGTGTTGTATAATTCATTATATAACTAAAGGAGCATCTGAAGTTCACAATTTCACAATTTATTCCCCCCTTTTAGGGGTCCCAAACCCCCAAACAACACAAACACATCTCTTTGACCTATATCGTTTCATCTCGTCCAATCCTCAATCACATTTACGGGTGAAGTTAATGCAGTCCGTGATTCATACTTGTCCTGGCAAGTGGGTGTTGAGGGGAAAGTTTTTGGGCAGTGTCCCTGGGTGGGGACAAAGTGGGTTGTGAGCGCTGTTTCAGCTCATATTATTCACCGCCCAGAGGATTAATTTACCTCTGTAATAACGGTGTTGATACTTCTAGCTGCTAGAAATAAACCATACACTGCATTTTCTGAGAAAGAAAAAAAAATGGTTCATTTCAGGTGATATCATGAAGCCATCTGCTTTGGACTGAGACAAGGAGTCATGGGTCCACACCCAAACTTTGTTCACGATGTAGCTGCAGTGTGTGCAAGCTACTACGTATTCAGTATCCTGTGGATGGGTCATGTACCCTGGAGTTTGTCAAAAGGTATCGGACCTGTTAACACTCTTTTGAGCTTCCAACTCACATCAACTACTACCTTAAATAGCAGGAAAGTGTAAAATGTCTTCCTCTAGAAAATACCTCACTCAATATCTTTTGTTCTTTCAAGGAAGACATACACTCAGGTTCACAGGGACCAAAACGTAACGCTGTTGTCTTGACTTGTTTATAGATGCTTCTTGGACATCAACACAGAAAAAGGCTCCAAGTCCCACAGGAGATGTGCAGAAGCATCAACTCCCAAGTGATGAGCTCCCCTCTTCATAAGCTTGTTGACTTCAGGAACTTTTAGTTCCCGGTAATTATAATTTCTGGAACTAAAGGGTTGTGATGGCCCTGTGTGCTTTTCATTTCCCCAGCATTTTAAAGTTCTGGGTAATATAATAAAATGACATATGGTGGAGTGGTGTAGTTCTACACTGCTATTATGTAAATAAACACTAAATATGAGGTTGCATGTTTTTTAATTAAAGTGTCGGTATACAAAATTCAAAGCAAAAATATACAAACCAAAAACATCCAAAGTGGTCTGGGTTTTACAAAAAGTCAATGAAGTGTTAGGGCTTTGTGTCTACATCCACATTGTCCAACCCAGCCAGAAACATGTCTTCTCAGTGAATTATGACCTTGTGAGGTTCAGACAAGACTTTATGCTCCATTTCATCTCTAAATGCATAGAGAATAAATATCGCAACACAAAAATATCACAGAACATTCAATTGTAGCCTGTTATCAGCATATCGTGTCACTGACAACTGTTACAGCTAGTAACAAACTACACTGCTCAAAAAAATTAGAGGCACACTTTTTAATCAGAGTATAGTAACCTCATAGTATAGTAACCTAATCAGTCAAACTTCTGGGATATTGATCTGGTCAATTAAGTAGCAGAGGGCGTTGTTAATCAGTTTCAGCTGCTTTCTTATTAATTAAATCAACAACAAGTGCATCAGAGAGGCAACAATGAGACAGACCCTAAAACAGGAATGGTTTTTCAGTTTGAGGCCACTGACTCATCTCTTTTGGCTGATTTTTTACTGACTGACTTTCTACTGCTGTAGTTTTTCATTTGATTTGGATCAACATCTCTGTTGATAGCATGGTGCGGTACCTGGACTCTACAGAGGTTGCACAAGTAGGCCAACTCCTCTGGGATGGCATATCAATACGTACTGTTGCAAGAAGGTTTGCTGTGTCTCCCAGCACAGTACGATGTCCTGTAGTGGGACCTATGCTCACTGCCCAGCACCGCAGAGGTCGATTGGCATTTTCCATAGACCACCAGATTTAGCAACTACGCCACTGGCACCCTGTACTCCTCATCGATGAGAGCAAGTTCAACCTGAGAACATGCGACAGACGTGAAAGGGTCTGGAGATACCGTGGAGAACGTTATGCTGCCTGCAACATCATTCAGCATGACCGGTTTGATGGTGGGTCAGTAATGATCTGGGGACGCACAGACGTCTACAGGTTAGATAATGGCACCCTAACTACTATTAAGTATCAGGATGAAATCCTCTGACCCATTGTCAGAACCTACGCTGGTGCAGAGGGACCTGGGTTCCTCCTGGTCCCTGACAATGCCTGACCTCATGTGGCTACAGTATGCAGGCAGTTCCTGGAGGATGAAGGAACTGATACCATTGACTGGCCCCCAAGTTCACCTGACCTAAACCCAATAGAACACCTCTGGGACATTATGGTTAGGTCCATCCGGCGCCACCAGGTTGCTGCTCAGACTCTCATGGAGCTCAGGGATGCCCTGGTCCAGATCTGGGAGGAGATCCCCCAGGACACCATCCGTGGTCTCATTTGGAGCATGGCTGCGTTGTCTGACGTTGTCAGGTATGCGTACAAGTACTGAGAATAATTTTGAGTTGCTACATTGACATTTTGGCAAATTGGACAGGTCTGCTGCATCATTTTTTCACTTTCATTTTTGGGGCGTCTTTGAATTCCCCCCTCTATAGGGTGATTGTTTTCATTTCTATCAAATTATGTGGCATCATTTTGTTAATACATCGCCTACTTATTATCAGGAAAGATATTTAAGATAATTTTTCCCCCTGTTTAGATCTGATGTGTTTTCAAAGTGTTCCTCTAATTTTTTTGAGCAGTGTAAATGGAGTTTATTTAATTTGATTTACCTTCATACCACTCATTTACTGTTTTCTCCATTTCACCAAGTCTTCAAACAACAAACTCAGAGTCCTTGCGTGCAATCTTGAGCTGAGTTGGTCATAAGTATTGTTGGTACTACAATACCATGAGAGCTGTCTGTTTAGTAGTTATAGTAGTATAGAGTACAGTGGCTATTTTCAATGTTCTGCTTGTTTATTGCCCATCTATCTTGTTTAAAGCACAAGAAAATGTGCAGTACTGTACATGGAGCATCTTGATTTTATTTTTTCATATGTTGATGTTATGAAGTGCATATATTCAAAACAATGTTTTTTTTTGGAAACCGCAATAAAAATGGTAAATTCAGCATTGTTATTGTTTTTAATTATATGTGTGGTAAGTTCACAGTTAACATGTAAAATTTACAGCATTGTAATCCCAGTTAATTACTGGCTAATATTTGCATTACTTTTAGGAAATATGTCAAACTACTGGCCATTTACTTTATGTAATTGGCGATTTATGTACAACAAGGCACTAATACTGCAGCAAATAATGGTAACTGTATTGTAATTAACTGTGAAATTACAATAAATTTACTGTGGAGATACTTCACAGCAAATTTCTGTAATGTTAATGTCATGGAATTATTAGCCAGTAATTTACTGTAAAAAATGTATAGTGTGTTTTCACTAAATGTTAAAAGGATATTAATACAGTACTACCTGGAAAAATTTGAATATCAAGTTAAACTTGTATTTTGGCAATTTAACATAAAAGATGAAACCAACAAATTTTATTGAGCCATTACACGCAAGTTGACATATTAAGCAGTTCCTTATTGTATTTTTGCTGATTAAGATTTTCAGCTTATAAAAACCACAAACTCAGAAAATTAGAAGTTTTTTAGGATGCAAGACCCGATCAGCAAAATCCAGAGAAAAAAAATTAAAATATATAAATTTGCATATTATTCATTTTCATACTGTAAATTCAGTCAAATTCACCTTTTAAGTTGAATTGCAGAAATACAACCTTTTGAAAGATATCTTAATTTTCTGGGTACTACTGTAAAATAAGCAAATTACTTCAGTGCTTTGCATCTTCCAATTGCCGTACTGGAAAAAATCTGTTTTAAGACACATTTTGCTAAACCCTTAGGACAATGACCAAAATATTGCTTTCTGTGAGCAAAAAGTTGGATGACCAAAATTGTTTAAACATTATTTATTCACCCCGTGTGTGTGTGTGTGTGTGTGTGTCCCATTCTGACACAACCAAGCCCTGTATCAAATCAAGCTACACTGTATTCAGTTATTATTTATAATACACATGAAATGCAACCCAAACATCGCAACAGACTTAAAAGCAATGCCCCAATGCCTCTCCATACACGCCACACCCCATCACCACACACAGATAAACAAATGAATGCAATGTACGTTGAGCATCGGAAGAGGAACTGGGTGAGGAGGAGAAGCTGTCTGCACTTCAAAAAACCCACAAAGATTTTACGCAAATAATAAAGATAATGAAATGGTTAGAGGATGGAAAATAAAATAGTAATCAAATTACTACACAAGTCAAGTAAATGCCAGTAAAAGGATGTCACTCATTTTAACCACTGTGTGAATGGCAAGCGCCTCTGGTGGTGGCCAGTGCCGTGGCTGTTGCCGTGGTCAGTGGCCAATGGCATGATCTTTGCTGTGGTTAACCATTGGCCACGGTGAAAGGCCCCCTGGTGGTGACCAATGCCGTGGCCGATGCTGCGGTTAACCATTGGCCAGAAAATGAGCTCGCCCTTGTTGCAGTAGAGCTGTGTTGCCAACTCCCCAGTAAGGAAAGTAGTTACTGGCTGTCTGTCATCAACTAATTTACACAATTAGCTATCAGTATGTAATTGTAATGGATGCCATAAGAGAGAGAAATAATATGAGAGAAAAATTGAATAACCCTCACAAATATGAATACATAGAAATACAAATGAGCTTTTTGCTGTTGATTCTTGGGTTTTTAATTTTGCTTTTGAAATAGATTTCTATATAACTTGATGACTTAAACGCTTTGTTTCGACCCACATTACAAAAATCAATTTTGTCCTTTATTGGTGCCGGTTAGAATATCACATTTCATCAAAAGACTTATGCGGAGTGGAATTGCTGTTTTTTGTGTGTCCTCTTGTCTCTTATATTTTTGATTTGTTTGAGTTTATAGTATTTGTATGAAAGGATATTTTCTCTCAATCACTCAGTGTTTGTAGGGTGAGCTTGTGTACATTCTAGTATTTCTATTAAGAAAAACGCACGGTGCAATACACTCAGAGATGCAAGACTTCGCACATTTCAAAGGCTTTTTGACATTTTAGGCATGTAGTGTGATGAATCAACAGCCAATCAGGCGAAGACATGCAAAATTACTATTTTACATTAAAAATATGTATTTAGGTTGGATGCATTTTACATTTAATAAGCATTTTCATATAGTGTAATGGTGATATTTCATTTATTAAATTTCATAAAAGGGATAACCTGATCACTGTTCACTTGCTGAAACACCGACGTTTTCAAAACAACTGAATGCGTAATGGAACGCGACAACAGTCAACAGTCACAAGACACCACCCTACTAATACGTACCAACTCACTGTTTTGTTTTTGCCATTACGAGACATGTCTTTGCGTCCTGGGGTACGTTACGATAAATAATAGCAAAACATAGCAGTTATTTGGCATCATAAATGCTCAGACAAGCATTTATGCCTAAGAGATATTATCAACTGCAAATGTTTAGAGACCAGCACAATGCTACATGATATTGTGTGTCTCAAACTGTGTTGTGTCAATGCTGTTAAACATTTATTCAGTGTCCAAAATATGTGGTAGAATGATACAACAGTATTTATATTACATAGTACTTATGGTGCTGACCGTGCGAGAGGCAAGAACAATACTATATCTGTTTTGTGAATGCTTAGAGATGAGCATTCATACTACTGTTATTATGCATTGTGAATGGAAAAAGTCAAGCAATCGTACTAATGTTAATATGTGTCAAAAATGTGTCAATGCTCAGAGGTAGTCGTTCGTATTTATTTTGTGTATTGCTAAATATGGTGTCTAAATGCTGAGACACCACCAAAAATGTAATCAGAAATGCTGAGAGTAACATTTACACTGCTCATGCACATCCAAACATTTATATTTTCATTGCTGAGACAAGTATTAACATTAATTTGATGATGTATCACAGATCATGTAATGCGTGTGTCTTAGAGAAGATAAAAGGCTAGTGTATATACAGTAAAATACACTAATTCCCGCATAAAGTACCTGAACTGCAACGACTTAACATTGGCGTCCCTCCAAGTGAGGAGGCGATGCCATTAGCAGTTGGGTGCTGTATCCATTGCCCCTCTGTTCTTTCTTTTATTGTAATGTGAATTCAATTAATAACAAAATTGTTTCTCTATGGAGGAACCTTCTCTTGTATGGAAATGACCCACCAAACCTTATTGATTTGCCACAATCGCAAGATTATTCAATGACAAAACTGGACAAGAAAAAACAATAGATACCTTTTAGAACGGTATCTGTAAAGTTGTTTTGGATATACGGGGTGATTGAAAAATAATTCCCTATTTAAACCACTTACATTTTCTTTGTGTGTGTATGTTCCATGATGTATGGAAATGAAACCTACGTTTTATATTATTTTCAGATAGATTTTATTGTTTGAAATTTATACGAGAAGTTAAGTCTTCCATCCCACAAGAGTTCCTTGTGAAATCAGTTGCTCCGTCTCTGATCCCCGGTTGTTTCCAGAGAGCGAATGCAGGCGCCTATATTGAATTTGAAATAAAACTCTGTGCTATACACTTTATCATATTCATTTCTTGTAAGAATTATAGTTCAGAAATGAATTACAAGTACTCAAAAATTTGGAGTAACTTTTCAATCGTCTTTGTATGTCATTTGGATTGGAATCAAAATTTACTGCAGAGAAAAAAATTCCTCAAGTTAAACGTGCCCTCTGCAAATCTCATGAGAGTGCTTACCGGGCACTAAAAGGGTTAACAGCAAAACGACAACCATAGAAGTGGTAGTGAAACTTTACACCCCGGCCCCCCAAAAAATTGTCAGAAGAAAAAATACACAGGTCACGCTAAAAGTGGTGCCCTCAATTGCACTGATGTCTGAACTCGTAATGCCAATTCATAATGCCAACTGTAAAGTCAAGCACCCTGAAAATAGTACAATTTGGGGTGCAACCATACTGTTACTTAGATAATAATGTGAAGTAATAACACTTGAACATCGACAACTTCTCAGGTCACATGGTCTTGTGCCCACTGCAAACGTTCACGGCGGTGTCTTGGTGTCTGTGGAGTCACCTGCAACGGTCGTCTGGCTTTCAAGCCAAAGCGGTGGAGTCGGTTGCAAATGCTTTGTCTGGGAACCTTCGTACCCCTCACATCTTGTAAATGGGCCTGCAGCTGTGTGGCAGTTACACTTTGATGTCTGAGTGCATCGGTCCTTAGGTACTGGTCATCGTTGTGGTCTGTCACTAGTGGGGCTCCACTCCTGGGTTTTTCACAGTAGTTCTGTGTCCAGATGCAAGTCTGCTGACGACACTTTGAGACACACAAAGTTCTCAAGCAACATTTGACTGTCTGCCGAGAACCCGAAGGCGCACCATGGCCAGGTGTCGCCGCTCCTCTGTTAATAATAATACAAAAATATACAAATGTACCCATATTCTTATTCCATTTGGTCTTGGCTTTATCTCTATTGTCTTTTGTGTTTTGCATTTTATTTTTACTTTTCCTGTTTAGTTTCATACAAGCTGAGGACTAAAAGCAAAGGCAAAACAAAGACCTGCCTACAGCCTTTGCAGTGGACGAGTCATTCTGTCAGGGTGACTAGTCCCATCCAGCTTGTTAGCTGTGGAATCACAGGAGTGCCAAAATGAAAAGGAAATACATGTGGGAAATTAAGAACAAAAACAATATAAAATGTCATTATTTTTCATTTTGTCCATGCTTTTCCAGTGCTGTCTGTGTCTTTTCCGTTTTTATTTTTATTTTTTTAAGGTGACCTTCCTGTTCTTTGGCCGTTACAGTAGTTTTACTTTATTCTAGTTTTATTATACAACAGTTTGCGCATCTTTACGCTTATGACAGCAAACCTCTGAAATGGTTGCTTTTACTAAGTGGAGTGCTGTGCAAAATGGGAAAAGATCCCGCTGATTGTCGGCAAATTTGCGTGAATACAAACATGCATCTGCTCCCTCTTGACCTTGCCGTCAATACCGGCCCTCATTAAACGTCGCCCATCCCGACTACACCCCTCCAGTGTGTGGTACCAATTTAAACAGCATCACTCAACTATTTCTCATCGTTTTCCTGCTAGCAGGGATGCTAATTCATTTATGGGGCAGACATACGGTCAACACGACTATAAAACATGCAGGTGTTTAACCCCACCCTGACACCCGTCGTGCTGCTGTCAATCATAGTGCGGAGTGTGAGTACTTGGCGACTCCTAATATCAAGGTGCTATTGATTTTCCATTCATTATAGGAGGATATAAAAAGTGAAGGGATTTGTTTGCTGCGTGCCAAAAGGAGGTGGTGTTGTAGCTTTTTATTGTGCAGCAATGTTCAAAGTGGCCTGAGGTTGGACAGTTCTGAATTCCAGCAACAATACACCTTTAAAATCTTTTTTTCCTTTTTTTTTAATAGTAGTTAGTTTTTACACATTTTTAACTCTTGCAACAATTAAAAATGTTAAATCAAAGTAAATGCAATTTTGACCCTTAAATCATCAAAACAATGAAGACGTAACACAAAGATAAATGCGTGTCGAAAGACATGAACCACTGTTTAAACAATCTAAAACTACAGTATAAAATGCTTGGTCTTATCTTCAGGGCCAAGACGCTCTCATGCATTTTGCTTATTACAGACTTAATGATATTATTTGCTTATTACATCCATCTATTTTTTTATGCCGCTTGGCCTCATTCATGTTAATGACTGTTACAAGTAAAACGGAAAAATACACTTTGTTGTAATCTTAACAAAGTATGACAATTACAACAAAACAGTTCTTCTGGGGTTTAAATTTCGTAGACCAGGTGCAGGAGAGGTGCACCTTCACTTGCATCTCGCCAATGGGCGTGTTTTATACACATTTTGCAATTTCGTGCCAGGCTTGGCCTGGCATCCGTACGCCTCAGTCCCTCCTACTAGAGCAAGTGGCAAAGAGGGAGGAGAGAAGGCGTGACTTGGTTTAACACAAATCTTCACCAATCAAATGAGCTCCTCTCCTCACCTGTAAATGCGCTGCTGGCGAAGCAAACTGCAAGTTTAGTTGAATATGGATGAAGACAGCGGAAGACGGCCAAACTTCTCCCAGACAGAAAGTGATGTTTTGGTCCGGGAGGTCCGAGCTTGCAGTGGCCGAATATATGGTCATGCGAGCAGGCAGACCTCCACGGGCTGATGATGCAAAAGTGGCCTGGGAGGAGATTACAAGTATCGTAAATCAGGTTTTCCCTGACGTACTGAGAACTGTTGCCTCGTGAAAAAAACGGTTCAATGATGTCAGAAGAAGCCAAAAGAGCACCGGAGGCACATGTTGGCCACAGGTAAGGTAAGCATTGTATTTAATAATCTATATTTGTAATAAGAAAATGTAATTTAATATGTAACATGAATAAACAAAAACTATGCATAATGGAATGAAATCCGAAGCAACTGTGCATAAAAGACGCATTGCCAAACTCGTGGTCTGGCCCTTGTCACTTGTGTTTGCATGTGTATTACCCAATTTATTATGATCATTTTTGCAATCAAAGATGTCAGTACGTTTGAATAACCGCGACAGAGGTAGACGGGACAATATAGATCAAAATGTATGTGCAGAATCAGATAGTTACTTTAAACAGCGGTTGTTGTGATTAATAAATGCATTTAAATGTGCCTGACATTGTGTATAGCGGCCTGCAGGGTTTTGGTGACGTTTGTGCTAGTCAGCCATATTATCACTAGACTGACTGCGCGTCGCTTTGCGCCAGGTTGGAGCCGGCGAGCTTTCAGCGCACCTCCGAACTGGCTGTGCACTGTTACGCCAGACAAAATGACCACTGCACAACCTGTGCCAATTTGCTAAACCCATGAAATTAGAGCCGCTGGTCTTTTTTTTTAAATTCGTTGCACAAACTACAAAAAAGCCAAATACACTACTCCAAAAAATTAGAGGAACACTTTGAAAACACATCAGATCTAAACAGGGGGGGGGAAATGATCTTAAGTAATAATAATAAGTAGGTGATGTATTAGTAACAAAAAGATGCCACGTAATTTAATGCCCACGACAGTGAGCACAGGGCCCACTACAGGACGTCGGGCCCTCAGGCCACCCTCATGGAGCCTGTTTCTGGTTGTTTGGTCAGAAACATTCACACCAGTGGCCTGCTGGAGGTCATTTTGTAGGGCTCTGGCAGTGCTCATCCTGTTCCTCGTTGCACAAAAGAGAAGATACCGATCCTGCTGAGGGTTGAAGGACCTTCTACAGCCCTGCCCAGCTCTCCTGGAGTAACTACCTGTCTCATTGTTGTCCCTCTGATGCACCTGTTGTTGATTTCATTAACAACAAAGCAGCTGAAACTGATTAACAACCTCCTCTGCTATTTAACTGACCACATCAATATCCCAGAAGTTTGACTGATAGGTTACTATACTCTAAAAAAAAAGCGTTCCTGTAATTTTTTTGAGCAGTGTACTTTTGCTTACATTTATTTATAAATATTTATATATATTTGAAACTTGAATCTTTTTAAGTGTACAACAATGTATTTCTAATCGTAAAAAATATGAAAACAACAAAACACTTCGCCTTAGCCTTGACGAAGAAATGTTGTTAACCATTGTTAATAGTAAAACGAATTTATAACAACAAATATTCTTTCACTTCTAAACAACAAAACAAATGTAACCAGTGTGAAGGGTAAAAAGGCAAAAACACTAAAGCACTATTGTAAAACGGAATCTTGACAAGTATGGTAACGAATTATGTTGCCCAATGCACGATGAGTCGATGTCTCTTCACCGGCAGGATTTATTCTTCCTCTGTCGCGATATCACCTACTCTATACCACCACCGCTACTAGCACCCTCTAGTGGACTTGCGGTATTACAACACCCATAATAGAGGTCTGAAATGTTTTAGGCACGAACATATTTTTCGAAAAACGTGGGGTGTCATTTTAACAACTGAAATTTTACATGTCAATACTCTTCATGAATTATTACGACTTTTAACCGCTTTAAAATTTTTTATGCATTTTACGTTTTTTACTGTTTTTAGCTTATTGTATCTTCTTTTATGAGCCCTACACTCTCCCCTGCTTTTAGAAATGGCTCCTGAGATTTATCAATATACAGGAGTGTAGCCATAACAAGGGTTCAGGATGTATGGAAAGAGAACGGTACTTGTGAGTGGGTACCCTGGCAACACAGAGTTCACTCCGGCAGTCCACTGATGGTAAGACGGCTGTCTTAGTGCATCATAAGTGAGTATTTCTCTGGTCTTGTCGGTCCTCTGGAATCTCCTGGGGATAGTCCCTGGCTGCTCATCCTCCTCTGATGCCTGTACGTCGAGTTGTCTCTCCTGTGGCTGTTCCTCTTCCAATTGATGCCCATCCACTGGCTCAACCCTGTCACGGATACCATTCTCTACCTCCCACTCTCTCTGTGAACGGAAGCTTGTGGGACCCGTGGGACAGGTGGATGAAACTCCCTGGCAGTAACTCGTAGTCTTTTATCAGCAGGCAGACTGTTCTCAGACTGTTGTTGAGAACGTTGGGTTCGCACTAACTGGTAACACGGGACACGCGTGTATGCGTAGTCTTCCTCCTCTGAGTCGGAGATCTCTTCACTCTGCTTTTGTTCTTTAAGATTTGTGTGTCTTTTACATGGCTGTTTCTTCCGACCCTGTGCGGAGATGTTTTTTTCATGGGGTATTTCATTAACCGGCAGTAGCAAGTTTCTGTGGAGCACCCGAAGTGTTTTGGGGTCTTTTTCAGGTTGCACCTTGTAGACTGGTCCGTTATCAACTCTGTCTACAACACGATGTACTACCTGCTCCGGTATGCTCTCAGCTTTCCAGGTCCTCCTCGCTTCGACATGTTCCTCATTAGCACCCTGTCGCCTGGCTGGAGAACTACACCCCTGACAGCTTTGTCGTATTGTCGTTTGCCTTTAGCAGATGACTTCTCACTGTTTCTTCCAGCAATGTCATATGCAGCTCGCATTCCATTGGCCCACTGTTATGCATATGTCTGCCGGTCCGTAGTCTCTGAGTTTGAGCCCTTTGGGGAAAACAATAAATCAACAGGTAATCGAGGACGGCGTCCGTATAAGAGAAAAAATTGAGAAAAACCAGTGGACTCGTGCCTTGTGCAGTAATAGGCATGCACAACGGGATTGAGATGGTCTTTCCATTGCCTCTTTTTTTCTTCCTCCAGGGTGCGCAGCATCTGTAGTAGGGTACGATTGAATCGCTCTACCGGATTACACTGTGGGTGGTATGGCATTGTTTGGGAGTGTCCAATACCAGCCAACTGCTCGAGCCTGCTGAATAAACTGTACCCAGGTCATGATGAATTTTATCAGGGTAACCAAAGCGAGGGATAAAGTCGTGAAAAATCTTGTCTGCTGCAGTTTTCCTGGATTTGTTTCGTCTTGGGTAAGTTTGAGCAAATCTTGTAAAGTGATCTGCAAGCACAAGGATGTACCTTAGCCTTGGCTTTCCTCTAAGTGGAGATAGTCAATGGACAAAAGTTCAAAAGGGCAGCTAGTGGAAATGTGACCCATTGGAGCTCTTTGGGGCAGATTGGGACGCTTCTGTTTGATACAGGGGCATGTCTTATTAACGTAGTCTTCAATCTCTTGCTGCATATTTGGCCAATAAAACCTTTCTCTGGCATAATAGGTTACTTTTTGTGCTCCAATATGTGCCAGATTATTGTGCAGGGTCTTCAAGATCAAGGGTTTCAACTTCTCAGGGACAACAAGTTGTTTGTGTCTATCAGTCCTCCTGTAGAGAATCCCATCTTGCACCTCTAACTTTGTNGGCCTTGTCCTCTTGTTGTGCTGTTTGTATGTCCACTTGCTTCATGCTGGGCATATTCAGCGGCGACATGTCATCCTTACAGGTCCCATCCAACTGTAGAGCTGCAGCCCAGGGTACATTGTTGTCTTGAACAGCTTTGCTGCCTTGCCACACAGCCGATACCACTTCAGCTGGGACGCTGTCTGTGTGGTCCTTCATACAGTCCTGTAGTCTTAAGGGGTAACGTGATAACGTGTCTGCGTCTGCATTGAGTCTGCCTGGTCTATACTTAATGTCAAAATGAAAGTCGGCCAATTCCCCCACCCATCTATGACCAACCGCGTTCAACCTGGCCGTGCTAAGAATGTATGTAAGTGGGTTGTTGTCTGTATATACTGTAAATGTGGGTGCATAGAATAAGTAATCTCTAAACTTGTCGCATATAGCCCACTTTAATGCCAAAAACTCAAGTTTGCCAGAGTGGAGATGGTAATTCCGCTCAGCTGGTGTTAATGTTCTAGATCCATACCCGATAACACGTAGCCGGTTGCTCTGTCTCTGATATAAGACTGCGCCTAGCCCTTCATTAGATGCGTCAGTGTGGAAAATGAATGGTAGGTCAAAGTTTGGATAAGCCAGTACAGGGGGTTTTGTCAGAATGTCTATAAGTGTCTCTACCACCCTATTGTGCTCATCCGTCTACGTGATAGGTGTTGTGGATGATAACTGTCCTTTGTCTGCCTTTCTATGTCTTGTTTTGATTGTCTTGTTGTGACTAGTTATTCTGTCTGTGTCTGGTTTTTGTAAAAGTTCAAATAACGGTTTGGCAACTCGAGAAAAGTCTTGGGTAAAGGAGCGGTAGTATCCCAGGAAGCCTAACAGTGACTTGACATCTCCAACAGTCTGAGGCCTCCTGTCTTTCAGTGCCAAGACAGCATCTAAGTCCTGTGGACCCATTTTTACTCCTTCTCCAGACATCAAGCGTCCGAGATAACGAACCTCACATTTGAAGAGTTCACACTTAGTAGGTCTCAGCTTGATTCCATGCTCTCTCATGCGGCCTAGCACAAGTCTTAGGTGGTTTACATGGTCTTCAACCGTCCTGGAATATCACAGCACATCATCAAGATAAGGAGCGCAGCACTCATCTCGAATACCCTCAAGCACACCCTCAATACGCCTCTGAAACGCTGCTGGTGCATTTGTGAGTCCAAACGGTATTTTTATCCATTTGTACAGCCCCCACGGTGTGCTGAACGCTGTGAGGTGTCTGGATTCTTCGCTGACAAATCCTTGGTGATAAGCGCTTCCTTGATCTAAAATCGAGAACCATGAGCTGCCACCCAAACTGTCAAGCAAGTCCTGGATTCGTGGTAATGGGTGGGGATCTGCAACAGTCTTTTTGTTGAGTCCTCGGAAATCCACACACAGACGTAAACTTTGGTCTTTCTTCCTCACACATACAACTGGGGAGGAATAGGACGAGACTGATTTGCGGATCCACCCTCAGTGTAAAAGGTTTTGCACATAATCTTTGACTTCTTTGTATAGAGGTTTAGGGATCGAGTTGTAGCACTTCTGAACTGGGTTGTTATCAGCTACATTGATTTTTAACTGCAAGTTTGGTATACAACCCATGTCTCTTTCACCCTTTGCAAATACGTCTGACTCCTCAAAAAGCAGTAAACGCACTTCTGCTGTTCAGAATTGAGGTGTTCTAAGTTAACGGGGATGCCACTTTTCAGAAGATTTTACCTCCTCCTTGTTGGTCTGGTCAACCTGTGCAGTACATGTTAGTATGTTTCTGTCTGTCTTTGTAGGCTGCTGAAAATGATTAAACTTCACAGGCCTACAGTCAGTCATCTCTTCAATGTGACCTAAAATGGTGCGCGTTGGTAGAAAAATGTCATGTTTACTCTGATCACAGATTGGGACTTTAACTGCTTTTGTTGAGCCTTTGGGTGCATTAACTAAAGCAGGAAATAACTGTAATCCTTCTGATAGGTCTGGTTTCAAGGTAGGTTCAAATAAGATTATGTCTTCTTGTGGTCTTGACTTGACCTGACACTTAATCTCACAAACTCGGCCACTGTGAATAGTAAAATCTTTTTTACCAATTCTGATGGTGTAAATCACAATACTCTCTTGGACTGGGTTTTCACGTATATCATATACAATAGTCTCAGCAGTATGCTTTTGCAGCTTTAACGCTTCAGCAAGCAAATCACTCAAACTAACACTGCCTGGTTTTTCAAGACTCTCTAAGATGATCTCTTCTATGACGTTAAATCCCAACAGCAGACCACTAACACAGTTCTGACTAACAAGGACCGGTACCTGTATGGCAACCTGACCATGTGTGGTACTCTTAATCTCAACTAGTATTTCAACCCACCCGTCAAAAGGTACGGTTGTCCCATTGGCTGCCCTTACTCTGAGTGGATCATCTGGCAAAAGATCTTCCAGTGATAGGATCTCAATATCAGGGAGATGTCTTTGAAGCCATGACTTGGTTCCTATGGTCACTTGGGCACCACTGTCCAGAAGCACGTCCGTTTCAACGCCATTCAGGTAGCAGGTAAGCATACATTTTTTCCCAATCAGTTGTGCTACTCGATTACTTTGTCTTTTTCTTTGCTTTGTAGGTGATTGGTGTGCAGGTGCAGTCATTTCCTTATGGCTTACTACGTTAGTGTGGGACACAGGCTTGAATGTGGTCACTGGTGGTCCCTTCCCAGTGACCCCTTCCCGTTTCCCGTTGGTTTACCTTTGAGCAGGCAACCAACAGCCCGGTGCCCCTCCTTGCCACACCTAAAGCAGTAGTTACAACTATCAAGTCCTTCAGTTGTGCACGCTTGACATTTCCGTACTTTTGTTGACTTGGGTTGTGGTACTGTATTCACTGACATTGTCTGTAGTGGTTCTGGAGTTTTTGCTACCCGTGTGAATGCCTGTTCTAGAGTCTTTTCCAAAGCTGAAACATGGGCTGTCAGTTCATGTATAGCCGTACGCTGTGCTTGGACTTCAGCTTGAGTCTGGAGAACAGTGGTTTGGACTTCAGCAACAGGTTGGGTTACCTGTTCTCTTTCCCCTTGGTATGCAGCATTAGCGGTCACTGATTTGTTTTTGTGCGTTGCCTGACCTATTCGTGTCTGTCTTTCAACTTCTTCATGAACTGACTTAGTGATCACCTCTAGGATATAGTTATCAGTCACCTTACTGTCACTCATGAGCACTTTTAAGTCTCTCCGGACATATGTCTATTTTTCACTTATACCTTGGTACAGCGAGTGAAGAAAGATACTTTCGACTAGCTTTTTGTCGTACTGAAAACCTGAACTGTTTTGCTGTGAGGAAAACAGTACACGCTGCTTTAGTCCCATCAACCGGGGCATAAATTGTTGTGGGCTTTCACGGTCAAGTTGTCTGGCATTACTAAGCTCCTGAAATAACTCAGAACTACTTTTGTCTTTTAGAAACCGCTTCAGCTCAGTCGCTGTCAACTCATGTTTTGTCAAAAGCATATCTTTAAATGTGCCTGGTTTGACGGTTCTTAACACGGCGCGAATTATCTCGTTTTCAGCAAAGTTCTCGGCTAAGCCCTCATCAATCTGTTTGCATGTGGCGCCATAACTTACATCAGAGTCTGAGTCAGATATTTGTTCGCTATGAATTTTGAATTCCCTTCGTGGTAATAAAGCTGCTACATCTGCTAGTTTGACAATATCAGAAGCCTGGCTACTTAAGGATTCGCTGTTTATCCACCCTAACATGCACAACTGGTGATCCGGTTACAGATACAGCCTCCGCCTGTAGATCTCGCTCCTCCACACTAGCTGTTGTTGGCTGTTGAAGCTCCGTAATGAGGTCATTGAAGAGCAGGAGACGGGACATACCTTGGTCCTCCAGACTTGCCCACTGGTCACTTTTCTTAAAGTCCACGATGAAGTCATAGAGTTCTACCTCTGTTGCGTCGTCGCCTGGCACTTCCTCCCTCACCTCATCCTCAATAGAAGCCGTCAACTTTTGGAGAACGTCGGTGTTCGCAGAGCTGATCAGCTGGTGCAGTTGCTTCTGAATGCCTTGCTGCAACTCGCGTAGTGCTGACATCTTGGATCACGGTGTTGGTGCGTCTGTCCAGGTAATGATGACAGGTTCAATGGATCGATGATTAGCTGTCTTGTAGAACACAGAAATCATCCCGGACGAGCCCCCAAAATGTTGCCCCTCCCCAGCCCGGAGAGGGGGTGTGAAATGAAATCCTGTGGTATAGAAGGAAGGAAGACAATGCCCGATGAGTTGATGTCTCTTCACCGGCAGGATTTATTCTTCCTCTGTCGCGATATCACCTACTCTATACCACCACCGCTACTAGCACCCTCTAGTGGACTTGCGGTATTACAACACTCACATGGAGGTCTGAATTGTTTTAGGCACGAACATATTTTTCGAAAAACGTGGGGTGTCCTTTTAACAACTGACTGACACCAATGATATATTGGTGTTGAGTAGTTTAGTATTCCACAATGAGAGCAGCAAAATGTTTGAACACACCATCTTGCTTCCTTCGTTAACAAATCCTCAGTAACGTTGCCAAAAAAATCTTAGCAGTTTTCTACGTGTGATTATCACAGCTCCTCACCTGCTTCTGTGAAAACACGCATGCCGTGTTCCTCTGGCATGTTGGATTGCAGCGTGTCCACATGATTTGTCTCGCACGCACATACACAGCATGCCTTTTCTATTATTCCGCGCTTGTTACCTCAGCACGAAAAAGCTGTCGTTTTTGAATGTGACTGTGATCAAAGGAGGATGTTGTCGTGCTGGAGCACAGCCGCCGCGGCTAATTGCTAACAATGATGACATCAATCCTTAGTCTGTAGGCGGCTGTTGGATATCTCATACTCTTTTGCTGATACACTATGGCTTCAAAGGCAATATACAGTATGCATCATGGAGTACGTTCATAGATATTTTTAAATAAAAATATTTTTCAACCCAAAGTTGAAGGACAGCTGTGTTAAAAAAAACAAACAAACAAAAAAGCAGGCTTCTCTATACATCTTAAAATGAAGCTCTGCCAAATGCTAACTATTAGTTACATTATCATGTGTGTTATGTTTCATATATAATGACATGCCCTGCTGTCTTTAGGAATCTCTTGCAACAACGCAAGTCAAAGATCTTCTATATGGGCAGTAACACTGCAAAAATGCTAGTCAAAGAACCCCTAAATGACAGGAGTGCTGTACTGTTCGGTAACACCCCCATTTACTTGCACATTTACTTCCTGTTTGTGGAAATAAAAGTGAGTGAGACATCACCTTTCTTTTGCAAAACCCTCTCATGTGGTTGTTCCCACAAAAGAAAGTCATTATTATTGTGTCATTTTGCTTCGATAGATCAATAATATAAAACAAAAAACCCTAGAGTGCTCCTGTCTTTGAAAACAGCAAAGCCATCAGGGAAATAAAGTAATTGCATCCAGTTTAGGGGATGAAAGCCTTCAATTATGTTCCACCTAATGGGAACAAAACCTTTGCTGAAGGCATTTTTATGCATTGAAAGCAGGCTAGCCTTGCACTTAAAGGCCCGTTTACTGTATTTTTTTATGCATTCCAAGCTAGACTTGCACTTAGTACATATATTCCAATAAAAAATATCAATATTTAAACACATTTTGTTGTGATTTTATTTTGTATTAAAAGTTCAGATTCATAAAAGAGGATGAAGAAATGGCACCTTTACTAATGATGATGTTGTGGTGATTGAAATTGGAAAATAAGTCTCGTATCTGCACTGGATACGAGTTGGAACAAAATGCTGACATCCTAATGAAACATTGTAGACCCACACTCAGAACTATTAGCAAAAGTGTAAAAAAAAGTTCCTATTTCATGGATGATAACAAATGGGCCATATAATTACAAATTATGGTGTCAATATTAATTTCTGTAATCTCAATACAGACATATTATATTGTAATAGATAAATATAATAAAATATTGATATTCTTATATCATTCATATAATCACAACCATATTCATTTTTACAGATGTAGCCTTTTTTTGTATTGTATTGTACTTTCGTGATAATTTCCTGTTAAAAAAATTAATCAAAATCCTTTGAGATGGTCGTTGCCTGAGGCCATATGTAAACATCATTTACTTGGGAGAACAATTTGGCTCAACGGTTTCACACTGGAAGATAAACAATCCCTCATGCATTATTGAAAAGAATTAAAAGAAGTACTCTTGCAAATCAGCTTGATACAGTATAAGCCTCCCACGCTCCCATTCTGAAAGTGGGAAGGGCGGCTCCTCCGCATTTGCTAATCACTCGCTCTAGGGGCGGTACCCGTCCGCCATCACTCGACAGGGTTTGATGTGTTGAATCAGCTCCCTGCCATCTTCCTTCCATTTAGTCAATGAAGCGGCACCTGTTATAAAATGAAAATATCGTACGCTAACTTAATTAACTAATTGCGAACCTCTGAAATTGTACTTGTTGTCTGAGCTTGCGGTCATGAGGCTATGTGTTGAAATAATATGACCAAGGGATGTCCAACTTTTGTCCACCGGGGGCCAAATACAGAAAAATTGATGCAGGGGGCCACTTCAGTGATATTCGTTATCTTTTTGTTTACGCAACTTTCTTTGACCTTGTAGACGATGCAAATGCAGGCGCAGCATAATAGGTGACGCATGATGACGCAGCCACAGAGAAGCTCCTCGTCAACTCTTGTGCTGCCTTTAAACTGCCTAAAAATCCTAATCAGTAATATTTACCACCATGTCAGGTTTTTTTCTCATTTCAAAGCTCACTTTGGTAGATTTTGTGCACTAAAAAACAAACCAATGTTGGCCAAGTGGAGTAGGGGGTTGTTGGTGTCAAGACGTGATTGCCTAGTGGGATTTTATTTTGAAGGCCTAACTTTTACCAGCGCCAGAGGGGTGTACTGTGAAGTGAGTTTAGTGGGTTAGCGAGGTCTGTTGCGTCTATAGCCAGGCTTGGCTGTACTACACAGGTGGCTCTCTTAACACAGCTAAATCACCACAACCTGGTTATGTGTAGAGTTTCATCTTAAAATCGCCTATGAAAGTGCTGTGTTACTCATTTAGAGAAGGTGTCACCATTTATTGTCAGGAATGAAAGGCAACATGACATATTCATTTGGCCAATGTTATGAGACATATGTCGCCGCAGTTTTTGCGTGAGCACTTGGTCTTGTATTACAACATTTGCAGGAGGAAAGCACCTGCAACAAAACAGGAAAAAAGGAAAGATTTGTCACAAAGGGAAAAACTGACCACAAAACACATCAACACTGTCATCTAGTGGCCACCATTAAGTACAGCATGCTATAATTCACAGCAATGAAATCAATGTAGCATATTTAAAGATTATTGCAAATGAATAAAGCTTAATATGTACAAGTTTGACAATGTTGAGTGTTCAGAAATGGAAACACTAAAAGTGCAGTATAGTAATCAGAGATGTCCTGATCTGTCAATCCGCTGTATTTTGAAGATCGGAAAAGATCGTCTTTCGTCAAGAGATCGGGCCGATCCGGTTATTGTAAATCTGAGCAAAACTCCAACATGGTAGGTGCGGTAAATGCGCCTGGAAGACTCCCGCCACCCAAATGAAGAGACATGTCCGCAAGGTAACTTGGTGAAGTTAGTTTCACCTCGGACGCTGGATATTTGACTCGCTGCTACAGCGTTTGGCTCCCCGTGTCCCTGTGCCCATACTGCTCTGTCATGGTACCGGGAGCTTAGCTTGCACGGGAAGTGCTGCTCTAATCGCTGGTTGTCCTAAATCAAACCACAAATGGATGTGTAACCATGCCAAATGATTGGGCCTACCCTAAAAGTATTGTAATGGTGGCTGAATAATTCCACGTCTTGATGGTTGCACGTTAACACAGAGCACTCAGTCTTTTTCTGATAGCACTCACTTCCTAGTTTTCTTTTTCTACGCACTTGACTGCAAATTCTTGCTCTAGCCAGCACCACTGCCCTTTAGAGCCCACCCACTTAACACAGTATGCACATTTTATCAATTTGGTCTTTTATTGGATGGACTTTTATTTTCATTAGGGACTTGACTCACTGAGGTTTGTTACAAAAGCCAACAATATTGTTGGTCATGCCGTGTAAGAAAGTAAATTCAGCAATTCTGTGGTTGGATTATTTTTAGTGCTTTGATTTTTTTAATAACCATATTCAATTCCACAAATTCATTTGTAGCAAAAGTTTATTATTATAAAAAAAGAATCGGCAACACTATTTAAAAAAATTGAATCGGCTGCCGAAAATGTGGATCAAGACATTCCTAGGAATCAGTGTTAATGTTTTCAAACTTCCCATAACGCTATCCATCCATTCTCTCTGCCGATTATCAGCTGACTATACAATCACTAATTGGTCCTCTTGTATAAAATACACCGGCTGGGCTCGCTCAATCTTTGTATGGAAGTAGAATAATATGTCAAATGCGACTTTTTATGTAAATGCGCACTGAGCATAAAGCCGAGAACCGAACTTGACAAAGTACTGTTGGTTGATAACCACTGTTGCAGAACTCTCTTTGGGGAATTTAGGTTTTGTTGATCTGCATCATCAGGACAAAGCCAGGGTTTGTTGAGCCACTTTTGCAGGATAAGCCTCAGAATGTCTTGCGCTGACTTTGCCCGAGTGTTCTGGAGCATATCGGATGCTGTGCTGGTCTGGCAGAACAGGAGAGGATTTAAAAAAAAAAAAAAAAAAAAGGACAATTATTCAAATGGGAGGCTGCCAGGAAAGAAGAGAAAAATACGATAGATTCCTAGTAAAAGAGGGTTTCCAAGTATGTTTTACAATATCCTGGAGGTCAATAAAAAAAAAAATGGGGGCTGCGAAAGGACCCCAGACCAAACTTTGAGCACCCTCACTCCTGTCAAGTAGAGAATCTATGATCGTTTGTGTGGCGCATGCATTCTTGTCAAGTTTTCAATAATGTGTTTCTCTGGCGTCATGTCTCACTTGGCTGCGCATTAAATGACTGTTTATTTTCCCCACAGCCAAATGTCGTTGATTACGTTTGACCACTGTCCATCTCCCACACCACTTTTGCCCTGGCTGCCCACGCCAAACAACCGGTTGCTCCCACGCACTGCTCTCTGTGTCAGGTCAATTATTTGCCAAAAGTCCACATATTAAAGCTCCTATTTATTTTGTTGTATTGCAGCCTTCAGTCGCGCACCCATCCCCATGGCGGTGGTGAGGAGGGAGCTGTCATGCGAGGGCTACCCCATTGAGCTTCGCTGCCCGGGTACCGACGTCATCATGATTGAGAGTGCCAACTACGGACGCACTGACGACAAAATCTGTGACGCCGACCCGGCGCAGATGGAAAACACTCGGTGCTACCTCCCCGATGCTTACAAAATCATGTCTCAAAGGTAAGGCAAGCATTTGCAAATGGGCGACATTATAAACGATGAATTATTAGGCTTTATTTGACAAATTAGTGTTAGTGCTAGCATGAATTTGTATCAGCAGTAGATGATGCATTGTGTCGTGGACCTTTGCCAAGGAATTTCTAGGTACTACTATTGCAAAGTATGTATTATGGGTGAACTATGAGTAGGTAACCAAAATATTGGGATTGCAGCATATTGTATTGTTATTCTGATGCAGCCATCCATCTATTTCCTCATTAGTATGCTGGAGCCTATCCCAGCTGACTTTGGGCAAGAGGGGGGGTACACCCTGAACTGGTCGCCAGTCAATGGCAGGGCAGACAAACGACCATTCACACTCACATTCATCCCTATGGACAATTTAGAGTCGCCAATTAACCTAACATGCATGTTTTTGGAATGTGGGAGGAAACCGGAGTACCTGGAGAAAACCCACACACGCACACAAGGAGAACATCCTTGGCCTCATCAGGCTGTGACCTTCAGCGTTTACTGGAGCGGTTTGCAGCTGAGTGTGAAGCTTCTGGGATGAGACTCAGCACTTCCAAATCCGAGGCCATGGTTCTCAGTCGGAAACGGGTGGACTGTACCCTCCGGGTTGGGAGTGAGGTCTTGCCTCAGGTGGAGAAGTTCAAGTATCTCGGGTTCTTGTTCACGAGTGAGGGAAGGTTGGAGCGTGAGATCGACAGACGGATCGGTGCAGCATCTGCAGTAATGCGGTCGCTGTACCGGACCGTCGTGGTGAAGAGAGAGCTGAGCCGGAAGGCAAAGCTCTCTGTTTACCGATCGATCTACGTTCCCACCCTCACCTATGGTCATGAGTTATGGGTCATGACCGAAAGAATGAGATCGCGGATACAAGCGGCGGAAATGAGTTTCCTTCGTAGGGTGGCTGGACTCACCCTAAGAGATAGGGTGAGGAGCTCGGCCATCCGGGAGGAGCTCAGAGTAGAGCCGCTGCTCCTTCACATCGAGAGGAGCCAGTTGAGGTGGCTCGGGCATCTAGTCCGGATGCCTCCCGGGCGCCTCCCTGGTGAGGTGTTTCGGGCATGCCCAGTCGGGAGAAGGCCCCCGGGAAGACCTAGGACACGCTGGAGGGACTATGTCTCACAGCTGGCCTGGGAACGCCTTGGTGTCCTCCCG
>QODF01000027.1:722465-747271 GCA_024372805.1 Oostethus manadensis | reverse complement strand
TACTGAAACTGCTGCCCCTGTGACCCGTACCCGGATAAGCGGAAGAAAATGGAATGGAATGGAGTATGCCCATATATAACTTTGCATGCCGACCCTCCTGCTGGCACCACGTCTAGTTGTGGTGAATGGCTTCAAGCTAGTTTGCATTCACGTCTGGTTTGGAAGACTATCAGCTTCTGCTCTGTCTTAAGTGTGTGTGCTAAGCTTGCATCCATCACTGGCAGATAGCCTACCCCCACGATCCCCCGCCATGTCACCCGCCTCCCCTCGCTTGCTGTCGATACCCATTTAGTCGTTTCGTCCTTTTCTCTCCGTCATTGATATTCCGAGTCCAGAGTGCTACCGCTACCTGCCTAAATGCTGCTGCACCAACATGATTTTTTCTGCAAGCGCTAATAGCAGCCTCAGTGCTGTAATGTGTCGAAAAATAAAGGTTGCGCCACATCGTTCTACAATAAATGCATCACTTTTATTCTGTATTCTCATACACCGGTATGTGAACTTTGGGTGAATGGCACCACAAAGAGAAATGCTGTTACTTGGAAAGTAAGTTTTGATTTTTCTGAATTTTGGGTTTGCCAAATGGGCCAACATTATTGAATTTCTGTATATTCTGGCGTCATACTATTCCTGTGATTTTAGCAAACTTTTGTCAATGAATTGTTGAGGCTAGCATGCCAACTCTCGTCACCAACAGTGCTTATTACAAAAATTGAATACAGAGTGGTGCCTCCCTGTGTGATATTTGACATTCGCCACATGTGTTCATTTGTTGTTTGAGGAGTTAAATGTTTATGCAAAATGCAGAGCAGGGAGGCCACTGGATGGCGGGGGCTTTGAAGGGGTCACGGCAGTATTAATCTCACATCTGCTCAGCGTGATAACCTCCCCTCTTAATGTCAGTGCAAGCTTTCCATTTGCTTATGCAAAAAAAATATTAAATATGTATGCACATAAAATACCACGAGACATCCTAAAACCTTTTTATTTTTTATGTGCATTACTTGTATACCTCCTTTTATTGCTATAGCAACAGTGCATATAAATGATTCAAGTTTAAAAGTGGAAGGAATGTGCTGAATTTAACCACTTGTTGTATGTTTATGGACTACATTAGAATAGCTTTGGGGGAAAAAAAATCAATTTACACTCCCTGAATTGAATATTTTCAGAGAATAGTTTTGAAAAGTGAAATAGTTTGAAAAGTGAAATAGTTTGAAAAGTGACAATATACAGTAAAATACTACATTCACACCTTGAATGCATCTTCTTAGTGGTTTATATTTGTATTTAAGTTAATATAGACATTTGTATGCCTGAAAATACATATCTGTCAATGACTTCTTTATTTAAATTAGAAATTAATTAACATTTATCTATTCATGAACATTTAGATGCTTCATTTATGTTGCTGTAATGGCAATCTTAAATCTATTCCACCTGACTTTGCAGGGAGTATTGCACATATTTTTCTTTTTTTTTCTATCATTGTAAAAAAAAAGTATATGGTGCATATGGAACACAGAAAGTGAACAAATGTATTAGTAATTACTGTGAAGCAGAGAAGGAGTAGGATCAGGTAAGCTTTGCTTCTTCCGACTTCTTGGACATGTTGAATTGTAAACATGTGAAGTACTTTAATGTAATCTATGCATGTTCAAAATAAATTAAAACCATTACCATTAGCAGATCTTAAGAAATACTTACAAACCAGGCCAAACTATTATTATTAGTAGTAGTATACATTTTATTATTGCTGCTGCAATTCCAAGGCGTCCCCGGTCTCTTTGTTTTTAAATGAAGGGGTTTGAATGAATAAATGAAGACACAGGCAGCAATAAGTGAAAAGAGAGGGATTCTCTGGTTAATGCCACCCCTGCTGCTAAAATAAAAACCTCATCAAATCTGCCAAATCAGGTCAAAAGACAGGGATAATGAGAAGAAGGTATAGGACGGATTATTCTGTAAATTCCTGCCATCTGCTTTGTAGTGCTTATCTTGTCGTCGTTGTTTTCCTTCCATCCATCCGTTTTCTATACCGCTTATCCTCATTAGGGTCGCGGGTATTCTATGTAGTGTTTATTTTCTGTGTTTATAATAAAAATGTCCTTGAAAGGCTGTGTGGTATTTATCAACTTTTAGTATTGATAATGTATGCAAAAAAACACAAACATGAAGTCAAGGGGAGTGTAAATAAGGAATAGGATTGTTTTTGGTGCTTTTTCTCCTTTAGGGGTCAACGCTAGTGGCTGTCGCCTGAGGTGCCTGCTGAGATACGCATAGGGTGATATATAGCTCTGATACAGCCTGTAATTACTGGCTGGGAAGGTCCAACACTGCCATGCGGGAAAGGAAGACAGGGGTGCGACAAAGAGTGGGAGACAAGAAACACAGAAAAGGGGTCATTTGATAGCACGAGGGAAGGGAGTGATGCTACAAAAAAAAGTAGTCGTAGTGCACCATGTCGCTATGAGGCCAACTGTATTCAAGAGAAGACTGCAGCAAAGCGGAGACTGCGGAGCGTGTAAGAAAAGACCACAATAGATGACGTTTTTTTAGATTATCTGAGACGTGACTGAGGGCGAGTGCAATAAAGCGCAGTCTGCAAGCACAAAAAATGCACCGCAGCGGCTAACGTTAGCAATTTTTTACCTGCTCGGAGACAAATTTTATCCAAGAGGATGCTGAGCAGAGTGTAGCAAAGTGAAACAGCTAACGTTAGCATGCGTGTTATCAAATGTTACCACTAATGTTAGCATTTCTATGAACAATGAGAAAACAGAAGTGTTTTTACATCACACATTTCCTTTAATTGCAACAGGATGCATTTTTCAAAATCCAATTTTCAAGATTTACAAACCCAATTTCAAAAAAGTTGGGACACCGTACAAATTGTGAATAAAAGCATGCAATGAATTGGAAATTTCAGATATCAACGTTTTATTCAGAATACAACATAGATGACTTCATCTCAAATGTCCATCCATCCATCCATTTTCTTCCGCTTATCCAAGGTCGGGTTGCGGGGGCAGCAGCCTAAGCAGGGAAGCCCAAATGTCCCACTTCGTCCAGCTCTTCCCGGCGGATGCTGAGGCGTTCCCAGGCCAGCTGAGAGACATATTCTCTCCAGCGTGTCCTGGGTCTTTCCCAGGGCCTCCTACCGGTAGGACGTGCCCTGAACACCTCCCCAGGGAGATGTCCGGGAGGAAAATGTTTAAACTGATTAATGTATATTTTTTAAGGGAAAAATAAGTTGATTTCAAATTTCAAGGCATCAACACATTTCAAAAAAGTTGGGACAAGGCTTAGTTTACCACTGTGTGGAATCCCCTCTTCTTTTTATCACAGTCTGCAAACGTCCGGGAACTGAGGAGACAAGTTGCTCAAGTTAGGAATAGGAATGTTGTCCCATTCTAGTCTAATACAGGCTTCCAGTTGCTCAACTGTCTAAGGTCTTCTTTGTTGCATCTTCCTCTTTATGATGCACCAAATATTTTCTATGGGTGAAAGATCTGGACTGCAAGCTGGCCATTTCAGTACCCGGATCGTTCTTGTACGCAGCCATGATGTTATAATTGATTCACTATGTGGTCTGGCGTTGTCTTGTTGGAAAATGCAAGGTCTTCCCTGAAAGAGACGATGTCTGGATGGGAGCATGTGTAGAGACCAGACGTTCTGGTCTCTGGCCACCTCTTCCAGTTCGATTAGGAGAACACCAAGGCATTCTGGAACTTGAATATACCTTTCAGCATTGATGCTGCCTTTCCAAATGTGTAAGCTGCCCATGCCACATGCACTCATGCAGCCCCATACCATCAGAAATGCAGGTTTCTGAACTGAGCACTGATAACAACTTGAGTTGTTCTTGTCTTCTTTAGTTTGGATGACATGGCATCCCAGTTTTCCAAAAAGAACTTAAAATTTTGATACGTCTGACCACAGAACAGTTTTCCACTTTGCCACAGTCCATTTTAAATGAGCCTTGACCCAGAGAATACGCCTGCGCCTTTGGATCGCGTTCAGATATGGCTTCTTTTTTGACCTATAGATTTTTAACCGGCAATGGTGAATGGCCCGGCGGATTGTGTTCACTGACAATGTTCTCTTGAAGTAGTCCTGAGCCCTTGTTGTGATTTCCATTACAGTCGCATTTTGTGTGTGATGCAGTGGCGTCTAAGGGCCCGTATAACACGAGCATTCAGGATGGTTTTCTGGCCTTGACCCTTACGCACAGAGATTGTTCCAGATTCTCTGAATCTTTGGATGATATTATGCACTGTAGATGATGATAACTTCAAATTCTTTCCAATTTTTCTTTGAGAAACTCCTTTCTGATATTGCGCTACTTTTTTTTTGTTGCTGCATTGGGGGAATTGGTGATCATCTACCCATCTTGACTTCTGAGAAACACCACTGTGAGAGGTTCTTTTTATACCCAAGCATATTGCTAATTGACCTAATCTGTTGCAAACTGGTCCTCCAGCTGTTTCTTATGTATTCATTTAACTTTTTTGGCCTTGTATTGCTACCTGTCCCAACTTTTTGGAATGTGTAGCTCTGAAGAAATAAAAAATTAGCCAATAATTGGCCACAAATTTCAAAATGTTTTACTTTCAACATTTTATATTTTATCGACATTTTACTGGAAATAAAATATAAGTTTATGATATTTGTAAATTATGGAATTCCTTTTTTATTCACAATTTGCACAGTGTCCCAACTTTTTTTGGATTTGGGTTTGTAATTCTAGAAGACACTGAGGGCAAGTAGTACATTAGCATTCACGTATTCAAATGTTACATTTTGTTGTCCAATGAGCAACCAGCAGTGCTTTTGCATCATCCATATGTGAAAGGTTGTAACGATTCATTTTTACAACCATGTAATTCCATTTTATCCACGGGGAGGATGAGGGCTACGACAGCAAAGCGGTGAAGACGGAGTATATAAAAAAAGACACGGCAACTGGGAACTTATGTTAGTTACAATTGTTTTTACATCACCCTTATGCAAGGGTGATGTAAAAACACTTGCATTTCAATTTAAAAAAATGATTCAATGTAAATCGATAATGAATTTTGGTTGTTGGTGGCTGAATGGGTAGCATGTTGGCCTCACAGTCAGGAGGTTCTGGGTTCGATTCTCCGTTGGGCATCTCTTTGTGGAGTTTGCCTGTTCTCCCTGATCAAACCGGGTACTCTGGTTTCCTCCCACGTTCCAAAAACATGCATGTTAGGTTAATTCTAGACTCTAAATTGTCCATAGGTATGAATATGAGTGGGACTGGTTGTACGTCTGCCCTCCAATTGACTGGCGACCAATCAAGGGTGTACCCTGCCTACCACCCAAAAGTCAGCTGGGATAGGCTCCAGCAGAAAATGAATGAAGGATTTTTGTTGTTGTTTTTCATCTACAAATAGACGCGTACTAGTACTAATAACAATTTAAAAAATACATTTGTATAACCTCTGAAACAAATAAAGAATAAACACGTAAAGGCTGACTTTACAAGTGCGAGTCCATCAACTTTTTCAAGGTGAAGGTAGATAGTATGTTCTCAGCAGGCAATTCGGGGGGGGGGGGATCCAAAGGACAGAGTGGCACCTCACTCAGATTTTTTATGTCAGCTTTAAGCTTTCTCTCAAGCCCACACATTCCCCGACTGAATCATGAAAAACAGCCAATTTATTGCATTGCGAGTTTATATAAAATGAAGTAGCTGAATCATGTAAATCAGCAAATTACCATTTGCCTCAAATGACCCCCTTATTGAGTGGGAGGGGACTAGGCACTTCTTTAAGCCGCTAGCACTTTCCTTGACCACGTCACGCTCCGCTAGCTTTTGTTGGCGGAATCAACACTCATGAATGAGAATAGTGGACGACTTGAGAGCTCCCCGCGCTGTGTAATATCGACAGAAAGTAGCATAATTAGTACGAAACAGTGACCGGGGTGCTTATTTACTTAACTACAGAGAGCACCAGGCATTTCTGTACCTGAATACTATAAATTGCCGTTTACAGTTGCCATTTAAAGAACAGCACCTGCTTTTGTTTGAACCATGAATGCACCGTTAGCGATGCCACCACATCTAACACAGTCCATCCCAGTCACCTCCCAGCCCCGTACAGGATTCACTGCCTATGTATTGTATAGCTCGACAAAGTGTCCCATGATTCTTAATGTCTAAGAACTTTTTTTAAATAAAATACTTATGCAGTATTTTTTTTTTTACGCCGTCACAATTAAACCATGCGAAATTTGAATCTAATCTATAATGCAATGATGTCGGCAAAAGATCACAGCATGCACAAATCTTTCCAAAATGAGACTGAGGGCAGCTGCAGGGAAGTGGAGCTGGTGGAGTAGAAATAAAGCCCAGCAAGCTTTTTTTGCACGAGTTGGTTCAATGTTACAGGAATCTCTCGTGTAATGCCGGTAATTGGTTCCACACAAACATAGGATATTCTGATTTGATCAGAAAAATGTTTGGCTTATCTATGATGTGATTTTATTTCAGGGCTATGAATTGACACAGATTTTTTTTCTTGTTGCCAAAAACAGATTAACCTTGCATTTGATATTCTGACCCTTTTAGCCCTTTCAGACTAATTTCTGAACAAACCAAAAATATTTAGATTTGATTCAGAGCAATTTTTGAGTCGTTTTGGATATTTGGTTCAAAGACTTTAATCCATTATTCTGTTACCAAAAGCAGCACTCCTGTCTTTGAAGACATTCTGTTCCAACCACCCAATTTTGCTTGAGTATTTATTATCTGGCTGTTTGAGTCAATGCTGGCAATTCTTGAGAACCCCAGGAGAACGCTGGGAGAGAGCAGCAAAATCACTAGAACCGGGATGGCGGGCTGGTGCAATTGTACTGACATACTACATCCATATTTAGTCGAAAAACAGCTAATCATTTGAGCAAAACACTTATTTGAGATGTAAACACAGACTAGACATGTGTGTGTTATCAAATTAAGTCATCAGTCTGATTCACTCTACCTTTCAAATTATTGGGTTGGTATCCTGACAGACAAGATGACTCATGAGGCTGTTGCCCTAGGCAACCTTGCTTTTTTTGTGTAGAGGGGGTTTGAAGAGAAGGCCAGTTGGAACAAACAGTGCTGAGATTGTTCACCGATTTGAGTAGATGCTGCAAATACCGCCTTACAAATAAGGATGGGCACCGAAAACTGTACTTTTTTCCGACCAAGGACCGACTCAGGTCAAATCAAAGTCTCTGGGGTGTTTTTGCGTCACTCCTAAAATTCAATACTCACGCGAGGAAGATGAAGCCAGAGGGAGGGGCAATGTTTACCCCGACAAGAACACTAATTATAGCTACAAAAGCTGAAGTAAGTCACATTTTCTAAGTATATATACAATAAAACCTACGAGTTTTATAAATGTTAGCATCTTTTCAAAGAGGACACGTGATATGACCCCTGGATGCATTCCGGTGTGTGGAAATGTATGAAACAGCTGTATTATAATGTCCATTCCATTCCGTTTTCCTCCGCTTATACGGGTCGCGAGGGCAGCAGTCTCAACAGAAGTCCAGACGTCCTGGTCTCTGGCCACCTCTTTCAGTTCGGCCAGGAGAACACCAAGGCATTTCCAGGCCAGGTGTGAGACATAATCCCTCAGCAGGGAGGGACTAGATGTCCCAGCCACCTCATCTGGCTCCTCTCAATGTGAAGAAGCAGCGGCTCTACTCTGAGCCGCTCTGGATGGCTGAGCTCCTCACCCTATCTCCTAAGGTGAGTCCAGCCATCCTACGGAGGAAACTCATTTCCCCCGCTTGTATCCGTGATTTTGTTCTTTCTGTCATAACCCATAGCTCATGACCATAGGTGAGGGTGGGAACATATAGAATAGCAATAACAAACAAAATACAAAACAGAATTTTTGTATTTACAAATGAATTAAAATTGACTGAAAAAAGGTGTGTATTTTGTCGAAATAAGAATGCGACAATAGCACATTGGTAGATTGCATAAAAATATATATTTTTTGTTTCAAGCATTTTTTCAAGTCAGAATTTATTTTCCTGATCCTCCCAATGTTCCCCGTAGACTCCCGGAAGACTCCAACCTTTGCGATTGTTTGGATTTTCCCAGTCGACTCCAACTTTCACGATTCTTCCAATTCCTCCCCAATTTTCTCTGCATTGATTTCATTTTTTTCATTCAGTTAACTCTAAAAATGAGCCTTGAGCCGTGTTACTATAGCCGGCAAAGTTATCAAAGTTTTGAGCGGAAGTATCAACTTTGAACGAAGTGCAAAAACACAAAAGTTCAGTGGCTTTAGGGTAGAAGAAGCAGCAGGAGACATCAAAATGTGTGTTGCCAATTAAATGCAGAAGAAGAAAAAGAAAAAGTGGAGGTGCAGGGATGAATGAAGAGAGTGCAGAGAAAGCAAACATCAGATGGAAAGAGAAAAAAAATGATGTAAAAAGGCAAGCTGGCTTCCTAACCACCTGCTCCTGACTGAATTAGCCCTTTTTTTTCGTTCAAAATCACTCCCCAACTCTGACAAATGGACTGAGGCCTCCTATTTCTTTCTTTCTTTCTTTCTTTCTGCATGGATAATCATCCCACGAGTGAAGAAAAACATCACAAATGTCCCATGTTGAGGATTTGTAAGCAAAAACTTGGAGGTAATCCAGTCTACAGCCTGAGAGAGGTAGAAGCACAGTTCCCTAGACGTTTTATTTACCTTTTCACAAACGTGTAGTAAAAGGTTCCCAGAGGTCGGGATTGGACCAGACTTTAGCGAGGAGACGCTATTGGGAATGTGGGGAGAACTGTTAATGAACTGATGGATGGGATTGATGATTAATGGCGATCAGAAGCAAAAGGGAGAATATTGTAGCGGAATACATGTTTTAATATTTTTGTTTTATTTTTAATTATTACAAGATAGTTGAGTCAGACTTTTCTGAATCGAATTGTCCGACCACCCCTACTTTTATTAGTATTATATAAATGTGATTATTGTATTTAAAAAAATATTATTTTTAATATTAAATTGGGGAGGGCGCGAAAACATTACTGTACCCCAGTGGGGGCATGACAGACGATTATTTAGAACCGCTGGGTTAGCCATATTGCACTTATTGCACATTTTATTTGTCATCATGCTCTAAAACGGTGTAGCTTGCCTTCTTCTTGTTTTACATTTAATGTTGACTCATTACAGGCAATGTAACTCAAGGTTTTTCCAGTGCAGCAACATTGTCCGTCAGTATTTTTGTGGTTTTGAAGAACAAAGCCGCCTTTAAATCTTTTAGTACTTCTGAGGCGACGGAAAGAAAGATGTCATGACAAGTCTACAATGTGTCAAACTGTGTATCAGTTAGCAGCAGGTTGTTTTTCCTGATTTCTCATTCCATCATTGCTGGCATCTCTTCTGCCCTCAGGCTTGCCTCACCAAGCAGGGTTACTTGGACGGTAATATGGACCAAAACATTCCTACTTCCAGCTTTGTTGCCATGGTTTCTTAACCGCCAAAAAGAAACTCAATGGAAGTTGTTTTTTTTTTTTTACTTTTGTTTTGTGAATAAATGTGTGCGCCGACAGCCCATTGAGAGGAAAAAGGTTGTTGCACTACTGCATTTTGTCCACGGTAGTGACAAAGACAAGTATGTCCACACTGTGCATGAAGAGTAGTAGCAGGGGATACTACATTCATTCAGAATAAATGCATTGTAGCAATTGTCGCACATGGACTTGTGCCCCCATAGCCTATCGACAGTCAAAGCAAACACCATGTTTACATTGTTTACTTCATTACATCAATGTTTATGTCTAATATTGCAGCAAATAACAAAACAAGACATACACCCCCCCAAAAGAATTACATACAAATATTATAAAAATGTTAACACTTGTAGTAATTAGGGCTGTCCATTTATTAAAATATTGAATTGCTATTACAGTGGAATAGGAAATTAATTCATTCCGAAAGAATTTTTGTAAGCCAAATTTTTTTGTAACCCGAACAACATTTAACATGAAAATTGGTTCCACTGATCCCGGAAGACCCCTCTACTGTATAAATAATGAGTATTGTAGTACAAAAGTAATAATAAAACCTGAAATAGAATGTATATTGCGTTGAAATTCTAAACGGTATCCTACCCGTATATGCTGCAGAACAACATTTTTGCCGAGCGCTGGGAGAGTCACGCCACCATTTGCGAATGGATTGTGGATGCCTGGGCTAAGGTATCTGCTTTAACTCTTGTCTGAGCTTTTGTGAAAGCCGGCATCATTGCTGAACAGATGACTGACGGCAACAATGATGACAGGGAACCCGGCATGTTTGACGCCGAAATCGCCCAGCTGTTCAATTCAGATGCAGAAGAAGAGGACTTTGATGGATTTGTGGGAGAAGAGTGATTAAAAATACAGTGAGTGTATTGTTAAATGTAGAATAAACTAATTTGCTTTGACTGTATGTTTTACCATGCACCTTAAAATACGGTAAATCATGATTAACACCCTTTCATAAAGCGATGTAATTTTTGTAAGCCAAAGCAAAAAAAATCAAAGGTCTTTTCTTATCAAGGATTTTTCGTATTCTAGGGCATTCGTATGCCAGGGTTCCACTGTATTTGCACTTTTTCCATAGTTAACTAATAATTAATTTATAAATGAGTGAGATAAGTGAGAATAAAAAAAAGCTCCAGTCTCTGGCAACAGTAGATAGAAAGTCACATTTACCAATTAAAATACTGTTTTTTTTTTGTCCATTTCTGCTTAATATTTCTTCGCCCTTGCTATTTCCTTGAACTACAGTAAGGACCGAGGGTCTAACAGGCCGCGCATCAAAAAAATAAATAAATAAATAAAATTGTGCTAAAACTTTTTAACACGTTAACTTTGACAGCTCTAAAAATAATACTAATAACAGTTAGAAATTGTATTAAGAAAAAGGCCCATGTTTTGCAGTGTAGTGACAAAATCAGTCCATGTGTTTCAAAGCTAAATTCAATGTTTCAAGGATTTAAGTTGGTGATGGCTTTGATCCTGGAACAGACAATTTCTTTTTCATGACGTTTTTTTTAAAAAATATGAAAACATTTTCCTTTTTTTTCCAATTAAGTTAATGTAATGTATACAATGTATAATAATAATATATGCAGAACAGGCTATTTGAGGTCTGAACTGGCTCAGTCTCATTCCAATTAGCAAGCACTGTGTATGGCTTACTCCCATCAGATATATTAGTATATAAACATATGTAGATATAAGTATACACACACAAACATATATACTGCCTCCCTCTTTCTCTTTGCCTTTCAGCATACATTTTTCCTCTTCAGCCACTGTCGCCATGGTAACATCCGTGTCCATCTTCTGGGGCCATGGTTTCTATCTTCAAAGCAGCTTTTTATTTAGTTATTTTTTTGGTATGTGTGAAGGGCTAAACATGCTTCACAAAGCGCGAGGCTTAAGCTTGCAGGGAGGGCGTTAAGCCGCTAATTACCTCGCACACGACAAAGGGATAAAGACCGTCTATCTTTATAGCGAACACAGTCCTCCTTGTAATCCTAGCAGTAAAACACTGACCTTGCAGGGTTCTGAAGATGCCATTTTTTTTTTAAGTCTGGGCATACCATCAAATATTGTGGGCCGATCGATCAGCGCCACCTGCTGTGACCTTCCTGGTTCGCATCTCCATAAAGAAAAGGAGGTTTGAGGAGCGACCTCAAGTGTTCAATACGGCGGGAGGAAAGGAGGCGAGGTCAGCTGTCGATAAAGCTCGGCGACGGTCCAGATCCATATTAGCATGCCGGCGTCCTGAAGGATGGGGATTAAAAATAAATAAATATATAAATAATTCGAGATGACTCAGTGTCAATATGCCGGAGGAGCTGTCAGTCACACCGGAGTGGAAGAAAGACGAGTTCACTGACCCGTAAAAGCAATATTGCAATTTGTGTTGCACTGCTTGCTGAACACAAAATTCTATTCACAGGTATGGAAATACTACAACTTTTAGAATAGTACTTTTTATAGCTTGTTAATGGTTAACATTTTGACACCATTGCAAACTACAACCACAATTCTTTTTTGTTCATTGCTATTATCTGGACACCGTTGTACATAGCGTATGTCGCGATGCTACATCAAAAATAAACACTTGTATTAAGAGAAAAAATGCATTACGTTCTCCTTTCATTACTGTTGTCAACCAATTGCCGGTGCATACTATTCTGAAAAAAATGTGATTTTTTTTTTTACATGACTTTACTAAACCGTTGCAGCTATGAGCGACACCCTGTTTAACAACGTAACAGGATGCGGTATATCCGTGATGGGCAAACTGTGTTGTTGATGTGTTCTGCTGTGCAATTCTGTGCAAGAACTGTTTCAAACATGTGACTGGCAAATCATATTTATGTAAAAAAAAGGTTGAAATTGCAAATCTATTGTTCCATAACTCCAAAATAGCATAGTTTTACTAAACCGTGTTAGGTACACCTCATGTCCATGTTCGTAGCATGCAACTTCCTGTTATGCTCGTATAAATCAGATGGAGGGCGGGGGTTGTGCAATAACTTCCTGAATCGATTAGTTTTTTAGCGGCTGAGGCTTATTCGCTTGGGCCTGCCCGTCTAATGATTTATGATTTCCGGGATGAATTTTTCTATTCTTGCCAACAAACCACGCCGCTCGCTATCTGGCTGCTGATGCTTGATTTATCTTCCAAAGAAAAAGCCTCCCCCAGCTCCCCACTTGGGAACTCCTGGCTTGTAGGCCCATTTTAATCTCATTCTACAGGGATTTGTTTGGGGAAAAAAGCAGCCATATTTTTCAAGAAGCGCAGTGATATGAATATTAACATGACACATATTGGAGGGGAAATGATAATGTGACGTGGGGAGACAGTACAGGAGTCCTACACTTGGGAATTATATGGGAAATCTTGGAAACGAATACTAACGGATGCTGTCTGGTCCGTAAAGCAGGACAGACACACTCTGTCAGAAATGTATGACTGAACTTATTTCCAACAGGAATTCGTTTAGTTTTATTGTATGGCCAACTAATTGTCAGGTTAGTCATATTGTATTGAGCATCCTGGACAGATTTTGTCGCCAAAAACACACAGTACATACCTTCTTTTTTAATGTATTCTAGTTCATAATGTATTCTAATTCGTATTCTGGCCATTTTTGTATGGAGCAGCCTGGATGGGCAAAATGCTTTTTCTCTATGCTCTGCCAAAAATGGACAGTTACCTTTTAAACCAGGAGTGTCAGCCTTGATATCAGCATGAACCATACATATTTTTATGACTTATTTTGTGGTGTGGAATGTTAAAAAAAAGACTATCAAGTGATATTAGAAAAACAACTGTCAGCAACAGAGTAGGTATGAGGAAAAACTGACTCATTTACTTCTTTATCTGGGATATAGTTATATTGGCTTTGTAGTGGCTGCTTGGCATAATGTAGCGGGGCTCGAGGTGCTCAATGAAGTGTTTTGACTCGACATTGGCGGGGGTTTTGCTGTTATAGCTAATGACTTTTTGACACCCCATGGGAGTTTCTCACGCTGCAAGTGTTGGATGGAGTCGTGGTTTTGCAAAAATCCCAATTCAAATGCATTGGTATTAAACTTCCACGATTCTGTGCCACCACGGGAAACTTTTATATGACAAGTTTTGCACTCAGCTGCCATGTCTTTTTCAGACTTGAACAAAAAAAGACTGCCACACAGCCAACATTACTCCTACTGCTTGCCAAACACGTTAGGACACGCTGGATCCGGCACTGCTGGATAGAAGTGCTGGAGTGGAGTCTGGAATGGACTGCTTGCATATCCATCCATCCATCCATCCATCCATCCATTTTCTATACCGCTTATCCTCATTAGGGTCACGGGTATGCTGGAGCTTATCCCAGCTGACTTTAGGCAGGAGTCAGGGTACACCCTGGACTGGTCGCCAGTCAATCGCAGGGCACATATAGACAAACAAACATTCACACTCACATTCATACCTACGGACAATTTGGAGTCGCCAATTAACCTAACATGCATGTTTTTAGAATGTGGGAGGAAACCGGAGTACCCGGAGAAAACCCACACACGCACGGGGAGAACATGCAAACTCCACACAGAGATGCCCAACAAAGACTGCTTGCATATGAATGCTGATATTCGAAATTTTAAAATCTGTTTTTTTTTTTTGCTGATATCGGATCAGTATAGTATAGGGACACCCTTAAGCTTAAAATTTTTTTATTTTAATTTTAATTTTACATTTTTATTTAAAATTACATTGTTATAGAGTTTTTTTGCTGGTAAGGTATATTTTTTCATAATTCTAATTTAATATGACTCAGTTGATGTTAGTATCGGATTTGGAGTGCTGGGCTAAGGGTACATTGGATATCGGTGAAAAAGGCTAATATCGAACATCTCCAGTATAGCATTCATCAATCCAGTGGCTACATATCTTAGCCACATGAATGACCTGCGTGTGGTGCTAATTAGGTGTAGTCAGCAAAAGGTTAACGTCATCTTTGCCTGCGCTTGAAATTTACAAGATTTGTATTTTTATTTTATTTTCTCTTCTTACTCTTGATTTCTAGTCTAATCCGCCTCAAACATGAACACAGATTATTGGCTTTTCATAAAATGTTTGCATCGCAGTCCCACAGCTTGCTAATATTGTGGTTTTGTGGCAGATAAGCCCCTTGCAGTTCATCCCAGTGCTAGAAGAAGCGGCAAAATGATTTACTGGAACGCAGAGCCTCTGGAGGCAAGCTTAAAAAGTTAGCTCTAGTTTAACTTATAGCAATGCAATACAAGATCTCTATCAAAAATGCTCTGATTTAAGACTGCATTCAATATTGTGGTTTATCGTGATAAAACTGCTCTGCATTGCACTCAGATATTTTAGCTCATCTTATTACTAGCTCTTACTATGATGTTTTATTTATTAGTATTAGGGATGTATATGTCGATGTCGATGTCTGATCTGCTGATTGTCCAACTGTCAATTTGTGACCCACAATATTGTTTTAGACGTTTACCAAGTGTACTTCTGTTTCCTGGTCATGAAGTTGTTGTGGCCACTTAGTAGTTGGTAAAGAGGTGTTGTTGAGTGGAGAAAAAACTGATTGGTACCTCAACTCCTGTCTTGAATCGCATTTCCACATTTGACGACCCACGCTTGTGGTTTCAACACTTCGAAGTCCAGTTTCAACTGTAATAAATAAGGAAGTATTTGCAGGTAGTGGCCGCAATGGCTGCCTCGACGATGGCCGTTACCGGAGCCCATAGGTCTATATACTGTACACCAGTTTTTGAAATCGGTTTTCATTACAGGGGAAAACCCTATACTTATATTTACCAATATTTATTTTTTATGCCAATGTCTTTATGGAAGTGTCCTTTAATGGCACATCATTTCATCCTGTCGGCTCACACTTTAGTTTAAGGAACCGCGTCTGCGACAGTTTTGTGTGACGCTACAAGCGGGAGCAAATATTGAGCAGAAATGGGCAAAGAAAACAGTATTTTGAATAGAAAGTTTAGTTTCAAAGCCCTGGCAGATGGCTCTCTCAACAAGACCGAAGTTATTTGTGTTGCTGTGACTGGAGGTGTCACCAAGTACATCGCTTCTGGGAGAAGTAAGAAGTTGCTGGCGCACGGCAGGTATTGTTTTGTTTGTCTTTTATACAATGGCATGGCATAAATTGTCCTTACTAAAGAGTGTTTTTAGAATTCTTTGAACTGCTAGCAAAATCATAGGCTAGGAGCTATTAGCTACCTGGTGAGAGCTGATGAGAGCTATTTGGGGTGCTAGCTAATGCTACGGCATTGACATCTAAAGCAATCTAATTGATCTTATTTAGTGTGTATTTACACAAACCTGATCAAAATCGTAAGACCAGTTACACATTTATTAGAATTTACCTTTTCCATTTGGAGCCTAATGAGGTTTTAAGTAGAGCTGCAATATTCAAAAGCAAGAAGGGGGAGTGTGACAAAAAGCACTTTTAAAAAGTAATTTATTGAAAACAGTTAAACTGAAAAAGGCTGTTTATCATCTGATCAAAAGTTTAAGACCATCGCTCAGAAAATGACAAAAAACTCTCCAAACCAGAACAAAAATGTTCTCAGTAGGAGTCAGTAATGAGTAGCTCCACCTTTCTTAATCACTTCAAAAATTGGTTTGGGCTTGCTTGATGCGAGCGCGAGTGAAGCTAGTGGGAACATGGCTCCAAGTGGTGAAGATGGCTTCAGGGAGGGCATCAACTGTCTGGAAGTGATGGCCATTTTTATAAACTTCCCTTGCCATTTATCCCAAAAATTTTTATACGGGATTTAAATCAGAGGAACATGCAGGATGGTCCAAAAGATTGATGTTATTCTCCTTTAAGAAGACGTTTGTCAAGCGAGCATTGTGAACTGCAGCATTGTCCTGTTGAAAAACCCAGCTGTTACCACACAGATGATCGCCCTCAGTCATGAGGGATACCCGCTGCAACATCTGCACATAACCAGCTGCCGTTTAGTTTGCCACGGAGCATCAAACATGGGACATTGAAAGGTGGAAAAAAGTTTTCTTCTGATTAGGAAAAAATGTAACCTAGACAGTCCAGATGGCTTCCAACGTTACTGGCATGACAAGGAGATCCCACCTGAGTATTTTTCTACCTGGCACAGGTGGAGGGGGGTCTGTCATGATCTGGGGTGCTTTTTCATTCACCGGAGCACTGGAGCTTAGGGTGGTGCAGGGTCGTCAGACGGCGGCTGGTTACGTGCAGATGTTGCAGCGGGCATCCCTCATGACTGAGGGCCCTCGTCTGTGTGGTAACAGCTGGGTTTTTCAACAGGACAACTTTGGCATGTTGTGGCTCTACTTAAAACCTCATTAAAATCCAAATGTGCAAAAGGTAAATTCTAGCAATCAGGTCTGTGTTTGTGTGTGTGTGTGTGTGTGTGTAAATATGTTGGGATGTTGGGTCATCATGACAGCTCTTAGTGTGTTGGTTCATTTTTGAACAAATATATATTTTGCCTTTATTTACTCCACATTAGGGCCATATTTAAATTAAATGCAATAGAAGAACTCAATTTAAAAAGTCTAATTTAAGAATAGGTTTATTAAATTGTGGTTGTAGTTTTTTACATGTGAACATCTCTTTAATTGACGGACAATTTTCAGGAACCGTCTGTAGGGGAAACGAACAAGTCAAAGCAAGTCTGTGTGTGTGTGGGTGTGTGTCTGCACAGTGCCAGGAGACAGGTGGAATGAGAGAAGATGGATGCAGCTGGGGAAGATAATGAATGAAGTAGAGCGTGGGCGGGCGAAGACCATCACTAAAAGCGTAATGGCTCCCAACAGAGGGATGAGGATATTGACCCGTCCGTCACTTTTCTCCCTACTCCCCGTTCTAATAAATACAGCTCCTTGCAAGTGTGCACACATCGCAGCGTGTAGACAAACAATAAAAACCTAGCAGCCTAAAAGAGAGGCGGGTTCTGTTTTTGACATGTTTGCTCTTGAAAGCAAATGGGCCGCCTGCGCTCTTTTGACAGGGACCATCTTGTCAGACATGCCAAAAGCAGAAAAATTGCAGACAAAAATTATTTTCTCCACAATTTGCACTTGTGTAGTATTCCCTGTCATATTTTTAATGGTTTCCAGACCTTATAATTGCATGGTGGGCCAGATTAAATACAAAAGAACCTCAGTTTTTGAATGCCCCAGTTTTTGTACATTACGTTTTCCATGATAACGTTGGCCAAAATTTGATCTTCTTACTGTACAATACCAAAATTATATTTACCCTTTGACACGTTGAGTCTAGTGTTATCAATGAAGATGTGGACAGACTGCTCTCAGAACTGCTTGTTTATTCAGACATCTTGCATGACACGCCCAACACCAAATTTTGCGAGACATACAGTAGTTTTTGCAATACTAAGGCACATTTATTTGGTAAACTCGAATGAGAATGTTGCACTAACTAGTTGCCGCCTTATCATTGAGTGGACTCGAGTGCCCAAACAATCCCACTCTTTTGTGTCTTGTTGTGTTATTAATACACTGTGTGAGTCCATATCCATTTTGAATTTTTTTGAGCATGTAAGATAAAATTGCTTTAAATTAAATGTATTTTATGTTAACATATGTGGGTGTCTGGAAGGGATAAATTGGATTTACATTGTTTCAAATGTGAAAAATGTTTGCAGTTCTCAAACGTTTCGGTTTTAGATGTACCCTATTGGCTGCAGGTTGATCACCCTATTCCAAACTATTACATAATTAATCATGGCTAATAAGTAGAGTATATTTTTTTGGGTGGGCCCCAAAATTGTATTTTTTTTCCATGGTTCCGCATATCCCTGGGGGCACCTGAGTGTACTTAATGTTGTGGCTCATACTGTCATGTTGTATTTTACATTTAAATTAAAATATGAAATATGTATTCATACATCTTTTACAATATTTCCATAGATGTATATTTACATTTGTTTTTAAGTAGCAGCTGTAAATTACTGGGGAAAACCCAGAAACGTACGGCTAGAAGTGTATTTTCTGAGTAGTGTATTTTTAGTTCATATAAAATATATCTTTACTAAGGGTGTCACAAGACACTCAGTTCATGAGATGAGACGAGCTTGGGTTTACGAGGACGAGACAAGATTTGAATATTGAAAAAAATATGAAAATATGTCAAACATATGCAAAATACCGCTTATCCTCATTAGGGTCACGGGGATGCTGGAGCCTATCCCAGCAGACTTTGGGCGAGAGGCGGGGTACACCCTGGACTGGTCGCCAGTCAATCGCAGGGCACATATAGACAAACAACCATTCACACTCACATTCATACCGATGGACAATTTAGAGTCACCAATTAACCTAACATGCATGTTTTTGGAATGTGGGAGGAAACCGGAGAACCCGGAGAAAACCCACACACGCACGGGGAGAACATGCAAACTCCACACAGAGATGCCCAACGGAGATTTGAACCCAGGTCTTCCAGATCTCCTGACTGTGTGGCCAATGTGCTAACCACTCAGGCACCGTGCGGCCCCCATATGCAAAATACTAATATATAATCTCTACTACATTACACTCTTCTGCACTCTGTGTGTATGCTACTGGTCCTGCCAAGACAAAGAGACTGTAGCGGTGTTTACTCATGCAGGCATTTGGCCTCCACATTTCCCCACAACTTGCCGTGGCAATGTGTGTCATTTATATATTTATGGCACGTCGGAAAAGCGTAAATACTAGTTTGTGTACTTCATGTTTGTGTTCTGTTTATGCATAAATTACACACTTGTGACGCAATTTGTGACCGCAAATGGTACACATTGACACAAAATGACCACTCTTTTGCACGACTTATTTACACCTTGTCAAGTGCAGTGTTTATGTCTTGCGCACAACAATAGTATGTGGAATGTGCATTGTTCCCGATCCGCATCCGTGAATCAGTCGTGGCAATTTGGTCCCACTGTGTTGTGCTGTGTCCCGCGTGACACCACGCACCAGCAAGCATCACCCTTCGATTAGTTAATTCCTTTATTTGGAACAAGGGACCTACGAGATATTAACCTCCAGAGAAATAAAATAAGAGAATCAATTTAAGTCTGTACTTTTTGCAGTTGCTGTTAGAGAATATGCAGAGAGCAGGAAGGAGGCAATAAACTAGACCAGCTCACAGTGTGGGAGAGGGAATTGCTGACTAAATGACATCTCTTTGGGCATTATACTGTAATCACTTATTAACAGAAAATCACAAGAAAGATCCAAGAAGCTACAGAAAATACTTGAGGATTTTCCCCGACATGCTCTAAGAGGTGGTGGAAACATTAACCCAGTCATGTGACTTTGATATGCACCACCCACTACTTCACTGAAATTATGCATGCTACAAATTTTTAACATTTTGACATTTTCTTCATGCACAGGCACAGAACCCAGCCCAGTTTACACATACTTCACACCTGTTTACGACCAATTTACTGGCACGCAAAATTGCTTACCGCTGCAGCGACAAAGTGCGTGCAAATGTAAACGCAGCTTATGACTGGCAAAAGGGCTCACTCTGTTCATGCAGCTGAACAAACGTGCCAAAGTACAAGTTTCTGCAATTTTCTGGACTAACGGACCTTTGTAATGTAAGTAATGATGGCCACTTGTTTGTCATTATTTAGATGATTGTTTTTTGCCATAATATGAATTCTAACAGTTGTTCAATAGAGCCTTTGGCTGTGTATCAAGCCGACTTCTGCACAACACAACTGATGGTCCCAACCCCTTTAATAAGGCAAGAAATCCCACTAAGTAAACCTGTGAAATGAAAACTATTTCTGCTGGCTACTTCATGAAGCTTGTTGAGAGAACACCAAGTGTTTGCAGCTCTGTCAAAAAGCAAAGGGTGGCATCTAAAATAAAAAAACATATTTCGTTATTTCACACTTTTTTGTTAAGTACATAATTCCACGTTTTCTTTCACAAGCTCATGTGACACCTCATGTTTTTGCTGCTAATATTTACATATGTTTTTATTTTCATAATATATATGCACAGTTAAAAATCAATGACTGCCTATTGTGCACTCACCTTGCAAAATGGTTCATTCCACCTGGTGGGAGCAAACAGGAAGTGCAACTAGCAAACACCTGCACACAACACAGACGTGATAACGTCACTGCAGCCACCTTTTATGCATTAGAACATTGCGGCAGCTTTGAGAACATGAATGAGGTGAGAGAAGAAAATAAAAAATAGGCATGTGGCATTCTCTTTCATTCAGGTCGTTGTATTATAAGGGCGTTAAATCGAACGCAGATTGAACAGTCTAGGTGCGATCAATTCAACGTGCCGAGAACACAGGGAAAGTTACGGTATGTACAAGTTTCACTTTGGCATCTCATAGCATGAAAGCGGTGCTTTGAAGGATCGTTGAATAAAGTGTGAAAAGGTTGGTTTTATTGAATTCATGGAATAATATTTTTTTGGAGTGCATGTAAACATACTGAATGTATGTGTATGGTTGGCTCACTATGGTTAGGTTCATAGTGAGTACACCCCTGTTTTCAACACACATTACAATATTTATAATGAATAATTACAAACTTTTCAACAATTTTAAAACTGTTACGTTGACCAAGCTCCTTTGTTACACACTTCTTTAAAATAGATTTATGTAAATTTTCTAAAACTAACAAGTTCAAATACATTTGTTGTCTGATTTGCTGGTTCCTTGTGTTTGCAACGAGGTGTCATGGTGTTTGTTGCTTTTTGTTTTATGCAACACCTTTCGCTGCTTCCGCCTACTTTTTTTGTCTTCACAGTGGTTTTGTCACTTTGTGCACTGTCGCCTTTTGTCTGTGTTTTTACATTCACTCCAGCATCTGTGATTGCTTGCAACTGCCTGTGCTAAAATTAAACACAGTTTTTACCTGTACAGCGGAACCTCAAGATACAAAATTTATTCGTTCTGGAGCGGCTTTTGTGTCTTGGAATTTTCGCATTATGCGGCAATATTTAAATATAAATAGCATCATTCGTTCCAGCCCCATCGAAAACAGTCGTTAAAGTGTAAATATTGTACCCACCGGAACGAAATATGTTCATTAATGACAACATAATCATTTACATGTGTATGAAAATAATACAAGCAATGAAAAATAATAACAAATGTTAAGAATAATGACACTTTACCTTTTGGGTTGAGCGAGGTGAGCTTCATGGTGGAAGAGGAGGCGGTGAATGCTGTTTTGACAGATGGCAGAATTCATACGTAAGCTTGGGTACTGCTAAATTAAGTTCATTTAAATGAATACAGTACATTACATAATAAACTTAACACAGTGATTTTTTATTTTATTTTAATTTTTAACAAAGGACCGGAGCTTTTTGGTACGCTGTGCAAAGGGACGCCATGATTGGCCATCATTAGGGATTTTGAGAGAAAAAGGATGACGGACAATAACTGACATAATCAGTGGCGGAGCAGCTTCTTCTTCTTTGGTTTTTACGGCAGTTGGTATCCGTTACTTTGGTGCATTGCCAAGGGAGGGTAGCTTGTACGGCAGTGTAGTACATTTACAATTCAGGGCAAACAGTCAAAATTTTTGTTTTCCTATTTTGAATATTTTTTCATTAAATGGGACGGAAATATCTTCGAAGCCCAATTTGTGTTATGGATTTTTAGTATATTAAGGTTTTGTAAGTTGAGGTTGCACTGTACTTTGCATCCTGTGGTCATGCAACATGTCAAGACATAACATAACTTTCTCTGCATTTAACACTCTAGCCTTAGCTGAGATTGTCACAGACTGTAAGAAATCATATGCTTGCTTACTTGATAGCATTATTTTATTATTATTTAACAGCAACACAATACTATGAGCAGACATGCAGGTGTACCTAATATTCTGGCCATTCATTTTTAATATTGTGGCGATCTTGTGTCGGCAAAGAGACATTCATAGGCTGCTTGAGTAGGCACGTACTTACAATGATCATGGCACCCAGGAATGGACAACAAAGAACGATAACCAAGGTCATGATGTGAACAAAAACATCAAAGTGATAACTATGTGGCCAACTTAACACCAACAGATAAACAGACACACATAGGGCAACTAAAAAATACAACATATAATGACAAACATCAACTTATTAAACATGTAATATATACAACTGTTTACAAAGTAGTCCAGTAAAGCATGCTGGGAAGCAGGAAGTTCTCCCAGCAACGCTGGTCTTCAACGTTTTTGGGGGACGGGGTTGGAGAGAGGACCTATGGTGATTTTTTTTTTATGGGGCCCAGAATTCCTGGCAGTGTCCCTGGTCAGGAGGCGAGCCAGCATAGGCAAAGCTTGGCTCCCTATCCTGTTAGGCCAAGGACAGGGCATTGATGGCCACCCTTTTCTATGGTTGGTGTGGATTTCTTGTCACCCCCTTAAGGTCAGTAATACGACGGAACGCCTCCACACAGCAGTTTCTTCGCTAGAAGATATGGGTTGCTTGTCACCACCATAAGTTGCCCCTAGTGGCAGGTTCCCAAAAGTGGGAAAAAATGACTGACTGTTTGCACGGCAATAGAATACATGTTGGCAGTTTCTGCTGCTCTGGGATCAGCTAGCGATTACTGTGTGATTACAGTGTTGTGGATTTGCTATATTCCCTCATGTCTCCTGTTGTCAGATGGTGGCCTACCTCTCTAATCTGCCATCTTTAGCAAACTGCAGAGAGTGGGGAAATCTGGGACAAAGAAAATTGCAAGAAAAAGCCAAATATGGTTAATTCTTTGATTTGAACTAAAAGGAAGTAATGGCCAGTGCTTGCTTTTGATCTGCAACTTATGATCTACCCGGTCACTACCATCCTGTCCCATTTCTTTGCGTCCCCCTAGCTACTTGAGCTGCTCCCCCTTGTCCAGCCTAAACTTGTCATTGACCCCCCAGCACCCTGATAAGTAAGCACACTTCTGCCACAGCCAGAAGGCTAGAAAGCTGGAGCGATCCCAGCTGACCTGGGTGCAGTTTATGACACCGTGCGGCATCGGTGCATCATCCTGAAACTACCACCGACCATTCCAGACTGCAACCTTGTGCGGTTCATTACCAACATCCTGTCCTAAAGCAGCTTTGTCCTCAAAACAAGTGACGGTCAGACCAGCCGCTCAAAATGGAATGACTTAAGGTTCAGTACTGGCTCCACAGCTGTTCCAACATGGTTGGGCGGACTTAGTGAATGCAGGAAGTTTTACACACAGTTTGCCCGAGTGTTGCTGAAAGGACCAGAATATGGTTGTTTGATTTAGACAAGCTACTTTGTGAAATACGCTTTGTTGTCCTTTCGAAACCACTTATACAGTATAGAAATATGACAGAATGGAAGTATGAGTGTGAATGTTCTCCCTGTGCGTGCGTGGGTTTTCCACCCACATCCAAAAAACATGCATGTTGGGTTAATTGGCAACATTGAAATTGTCCATAGAAACGAGTGTAAATGTTTTTTTGTTTATACGTGTGCCCTGCAATTGACTGGCGACCAGTCCAGGGTGTACTCCGCCTCTCGCCCATATTCAGCTGGGATAGGCTCCAGCATACCCCTGCGACCCTAGTATGATAAGCGGCATAGCAAATGGATGGATGGATGAATGGAAGTTGGACTACCTCAAGTTCTCAAGTTTTGGACAGGTGTGATACTACCGTACAAATTTGCACATCTGATGGCGCTCACAGAGGTCCAAGGAATGCTCAGGTCGTTTGTGTGTATGCTCGGAGACTTGAAAAAATATGAAGAACATTAGTCCCATGAGACATTTTCTGGGCAAGCTTTTCAAAGAACAAGCAAAAACAATAACTAATTCAGGTAAATAATGCACCGAGCAGTGATAAAAAGGGTTTTTGCATGTAGGTCAAGAGGAAATCTTTGGGATTAAGTGCGCAATCATCCCGCTGCATATGAAGCATGTTTGTTTAATCCCTCAAGAGGAAAGAAGTTGTTATTCCAAACTATGATTGCATTTACAGATTTGGTCTCAGCTTAGCTTCTGTTGACAAATGTAAAAATAAATAAACAAATACAGTTGGACATTTTGGACAAGTCGTATTAGTTAAATCTTCCATGTCCATTTGACATGGCTGTCATAAATGTGAGACAAATACAAGCTAGTTTAATATTTATTCATAAATTTAAATTATTTTTTACCATACACAGTATATATATATATGCATATACAGTACTTATATATACATATACACATATATACATATACATACATATACA
>QODF01000027.1:706153-722147 GCA_024372805.1 Oostethus manadensis | reverse complement strand
TATATGCTTCTCTTGATGTGAAGGAGCAGTGAGTATACTGTGAGCTCATCTCAGATGGCCAAGCTCCTCATCTTTTTGGTTGAGTCCAGCCACCCGACAGAGGAAACAATTTCTTCCGCTTATATCTGTGATCTTGCTCTTTCAGTCACTACCCAAATGGACAGAATCTGCTTCCTCTCCAAAATGTGTGTCTGTAGGATTGAGAGAGGACTCGAAGTATTCTTTCCACCGTGTCATTATGTTCTCAGCTGAGGTCAGCAGGCTTCTGTCCTCACTGTAAACACTGTGGAGAGGACACTGCTTTCATTTTCTGAGGTGTCGGATGGTTTGCCAGAACCTCTTCCAAGCCAATCAAAAATCTTGCCCAATGGCCTCACCGGATTTGTCATCTTAAGGAGTCCAAAAAGCCATCTATGTTTGGTAAGACTCCTTTTTCAGTTTGACAGCCCCCCCAACTTCTGGTGCCCACCATCAGGTTTAGAGCTATAACTGGTACCGACCACCATGCAACCACAATTCTAATTGACTGCCTCAGCGATCAAGTCACGTAATAGGGACCAGTTGGACTCAGTATCCTCGTCTTCCTCCGGGATGCAGGCAAAGCATCTGGAGGTGTGAGTTAAAGACTTGTCAAACGGGAGACTTCAAAGACGTTCCAAAGGCTTCAAATGTTCCCAGCACACTCTTACTAAATGCTTGGGTCTGCCAAGTCTGTCCGGCATCCTCCCCGCCATCTCATCCAACTCATTACCAGGTGGTGATTAGTTGAGAACTCAGCCCCTCTCTGTGTGACCAAAGCATACGGGTGCAGGACTACAAGGACAAAAAGCTAGGGTGTTCTTTTGTCAGGTGCACTTATGGTCTTGCTTATGTTTATATAAGGTGCTAAGGTGTTCAAGTCCAATAACATAATTCATGGATTTAGATTGGGGAGGCCATTCCTCCCCATCACGTCCCTGCTGATCACACTGTTGTTGTCAACATGGGCATTGAATTATCTCAGTAGAACCAGCATGCCATTGATAGACCCCAAGAAGTCTGGTACTCTGGGCTGTCGTAACATATGCTCAAATGACCCTTTCACGGACCTGAATGCAAAGGGAAGTCACGCTCTTTTCCACTGGGGAGGACCTCAACAACGTAGGGACAGAGGGGGGAAGCTATTAATAAGCCTTCGCCAGTTAGCTGCCTTTGTACAGAAGCAACTCCAGAGTAGAACAAGATTCAGCTGCTGGTTGAGGTGACTATAGTCGGAACTTCTCACCCTGTTCTCAGGCTCCTTTCCCATCAGGGAGGTCACGTCCCATGTCCCAAAAAACAGGTCTGGTTGACGCAGACCGGGGTGCCCACCCACGACTGACTGAATGACTAACACACAATTTACAAGACCCTATAGTTAACCCCCACAGCTGGTGGATGTACAGGAGGAGATGCCCTTTGGCTTGTTTGAGCTGGGCCCAACCATCAGATGTTTGTGTGTTAGCCCCTCCCTGAGGCCTGGCTCTAGTGCTCTTGTGTCCCACACAAGTGCAGATTCTCCTTCCCCTCTTGTCCATATGGTCTGAATCACTCTTTGTTCGACCGTATCCTAGAACCTGTTTGCCTACAAAAAGTAGTCCAGCTTGAAATTTCACAATATTATTTACAATTAATTTTTCTCAGAGTTGTGGCTCAGAGTCTTTAAAAAGCAAAAAATAATGCTTATGGGAATTGCTACTCTTAAACACCAAAACGTATGCAAGGCTATGCCATGGTATGCTATGTAATGCAATGTTGTGCTATGCTATGCCATGCTAGATGTTTTGGGATTGCTTTAATGATGCACCAGCCCTGCCATGATCCTGTTATATTCACTTACTGTAGTTATTTCTCAACGTTCATGTTCCATTTTAGAGGGAGCTGCGTTGTCTTTCACATGACACTTAACCTCCTACCCCAACCCCAGATAGCATCCCCTCTTTGCGCCTTCACCTGAAAAGAATAAAAGGTCTTGTGTGGAGATAATTGTTTCTCCATCACAATGAACCCTTATTTACTTGAGTGGCATTTACTGCCGAGTAAGTGTGGGTGGGTGGTCTTTAGGGTTGAGGGGTCTAGCTGTATGGTTCATGAAGCCATAAAGGAAGCTGACTATATCTCATTACAGCTTTTTTCCCCCTCTCATGGCTTGGATTGATTAGCCGGGAGCCAATCGATGTTAATTAAGGTGTAGAGGATCCTTTTAATTGTGATGTATGAATCATTGTGTCAGATCACCCCCTCATCCAACCTTGACTTTCAAAGGATAAATAGCATTTACTATATGGCAAAGATAATGATGGTATAGATTCAGAGCAGAGCTTTGCTACAAACTACGGGTGTAACCTGTGCTTCTATGGCTATCATCATATTTTTCTTTTGCACCATCACTGACCAAAAGCCAAAGTGACGTCCAGTGTTCAGCACAGCTCTTTAGGCAGAGAGAGTGAGGTGTACCACGGTACACTTGCACAGCTGCACTGGCTGGCATACCATACACCAGGGGTGTCAAACTCATGCCTTGGAGGGCCGAGACCCTGCAGGTTTTCTTTCCAGCCTGTCACTAAAGCAGGTGCTTTTAATGGTCAACACTTCCTTCAATTTGCTGGAAGGAACTCATCATTTAAGGCACCTGGTGGAGAAACCTGCGGTGTCTCGGCCCTCTATGGCCCGAGATTGACACATACTGTATGTCTTTGGACTTCTGTGCTCGTCACGGATTGTCTATAACGAACACCATAATCAAGCATAACGGTATCCACATGTGCACTTGGCACCAGGACACCCTGGGCCACAGTTCAATTGACTTTGTGGTTGTGTCGTCAAACTTGGGACCACATGTTTTGGACACTCGGGTGAGGAGAGGGGCGGAGCTGTCAACTGATCACCACCTGGTGGTGAGTTGGTTCCGATGGTGGGCGAGGATGCCGGTCAGACCTGGCAGACCCAAACGCATTGTGAGGGTCTGCTGGAAACGCCTGGCAGAGTCCCCTGTCAGAAGAAGTTTTAACTCCCACCTACGGGAGAGCTTTGACCATGTTCCGAGGGAGGCAGCGGACATTGAATCCAAGTGGGCGATGTTTCGTGCCTCCATTGTCGATGCGGCCGATCGAAGCTGTGGCTGTAAGGTGGTCGGTGCCTGTCGTGGCGGTAATCCCAGAACCCGTTGGTGGACACCAGTGGTGAGGGATGTCGTCAAGCTGAAGAAAGACTCCTATCAGGCCGTCTTGGCTCATGGGACTCTGGAGGCAGCTGACAGGCACCGGAAAGCCAAGCGGTCTGCAGGTCTGGCGGTCGCTGAGGCAAAAACCCGGACATGGGAGGAGTTCGGAGAGACCATGGAAAACGACTTCCGGATGGCTTCAAAGAGATTTTGGAACACCATCCGCCGTCTCTGGCGGGGGAAGCACTGCACAGTCAACACCGTGTATGGTGTGCTGCTGAACTCGACTCGAGATGCTGTGGACCGGTGGAGGGAATACTTTGAAGACCTCCTCAATCCCACCGACACGCCTTCCAACATAGAAGTGGAAATGGAACGAATGATGGAATGATGGAATGTGAGATGGACAGGCGGATTGGTGCGGCGTCTGCAGTGATGCGGACTCTGCACCGATCTGTCGTGGTGAAAAGAGAGCTGAGCCAAAAGGCAAAGCTCTCGATTTACCGGTCGATCTACGTCCCTACCCTCACCTATGGTCATGAGCTTGGGTAGTGACCGAAAGGACAAGATCGCGGGTACAAGCGGCCGAAATGAGTTTTCTCCGCAGGGTGGCTGGGCTCTCCCTTAGAGATAGGGTGAGAAGCACTGTCATCCGGGAGAGACTTGGAGTAGAACCGCTGCTCCTCCGCATTGAGAGGAGCCAGATGAGGTGGCTCGGGCATCTGGTTAGGATGCCTCCCGGACGCCTCCCTGGGTAGGTGTTCAGGGCACGTCCAACCGGTAGGAGGACTCGGGAAAGACCCAGGACACGTTGGAGAGACTATGTCTCTCAGCTGGCCTGGGAACGCCTCAGGATCGGCTGGGAAGAGCTAGACGAAGTGGCCGAGGAGATGGACCTCTGGGCTTCCCTGCTTGGGTTGCTGCCCCTGCGACCCGACCTTGGATAAGCGGAAAAAAATGGATGGATGGATGTATGTATGTATGTCTTACACCAGAAATGCCATATGTTCCACTGTTTGGTTCTTCATATATAATTGTTAAACAAAATAGAATAGAAAAAAATCTTTAATGTCATGTTTTTGTTTGTTTTTGTCATCTTGCTACATGATGACATTACTGATTTTGATTCTGAGGGGAAACTCTTCCATCATGTCGCAAAGAAGAAAACAATAAAAATAGCATCAAATAAAAGTGAAACAAATTTTCAAATGTTGTATTTTTGTTTTTATTATCTTGCTACATGATGTAACATGACTGGGGTGTGCCATATTGTATTTTCTGTCCCCAAAACTTCAGTGTCCTTCAATGCCTTCCCAAATGTCAAAAACTGCACTTTGGTTTTGTTTGTTTGGTTGTCTGTCCATGTGACATAGCATGCCAGGACAGAACTATTTTTCAGATAGCGCTTGACATTTAACACTTCTCTTCTGATAGAAATGACAAAATGCCAAGAGAAACTTTTTTGCTGGCTTCAGACAAGGGACAAGAGCAGTTATTTACCAATATTAAGAGGTACAATTTAATAACCTTGCAATCCTGGAGAGATATCAATACACCCTTACTAGACTGTTTCACGAAAGAAATGTCTAACCCATCGTCTTAAGTTACTACCAGTATATAGAATGCATATACAGTATGATGGAAGGAGCAACCTAAAATGAAAGGAAGGCTATCTGGGACCTGTGGAGGACATCCAACAGAAAGGATCAGATCACATCATTACAAGCTGGCTTCTGAGAAGTTTAAAAACACCATATGGACATAGAAGGTTACACTCAAGATTATATGATTATTATTTGATTATTAGTGATTGTAGGACACAAAACAAGAAAAATATTCTCAAACGTGAAAAAAAAAAACATGTATAGTGTTTTTGTTGGCTCGTTGTCTGTCTTGTATGTCATGTAACTGGAGCATACCATTTTTGATTCGGGGCTGGGGAAATCTTCCATTGTGACTCAAATGTCAAAAGAAAATCCTGAATGTCCTAAATAAATCTTGGAACAGCATATTTCTGTTGGTTGGGTTGTCGGATGTAACATGACAAGATCATGCTGTTTTTGATTTAGGGTGGTAGACCGCTTCCATTATAATGCAAAAGACAAACATCCATATTTTCACAGTTATTCCTCATTTCCTCAAAATCAACACCACCCTTTCTTTCTGTTTCAGATGTAATAACCGGACCCAGTGCGCTGTCATTGCTGGCCCGGATGTGTTTCCCGACCCCTGTCCTGGAACATACAAATATCTGGAAGTCCAGTATGAATGTGTGCCTTTCAGTACGTACTCCCTCCTTTTCTCTCAACATTCATTTCCTCTTTTGNGGAGATTTGAACCCAGGTCTTCCAGATCTCCTGACTGTGTGGCCAATGTGCTAACCACTCAGCCACCGTGCGGCCGACCGCTTCCATTATAATGCAAAAGACAAACATCCATATTTTCACAGTTATTCCTCTTTTCTTTAAAATCAACACCACCCTTTCTTTCTGTTTCAGATGTAATAACCGGACCCAGTGCGCTGTCATTGCTGGCCCGGATGTGTTTCCCGACCCCTGTCCTGGAACATACAAATATCTGGAAGTCCAGTATGAATGTGTGCCTTTCAGTACGTACTCCCTCCTTTTCTCTCAACATTCATTTCCTCTTTTGTGATTCATCAACGCTCTTTTTATTAGTGCAAAACATTGAATGTGATGACTAGCACTGATATGACCTCGATGTTTACACGTGTAAAAATCATCACATTTTCTCCAGGGCGGAAATGTTTACCCATTTATGTGACACTGTTGGAATTAATGCAAATAAGGACTTTTTTTTTTGCATCATGCGCTAAGAGGCATTGGTGGTGCTCTCCAAGTTGACTAATAGCACACTTGTAGCACCTTAAGGCACAGAAACAGACTCCTACTGTATTTCAGGCATAGCCCTAGACAAAAGTCACTTTTGGGGTATGAAATCTTCTTAATGGGGTGATAACCTCTAAGAAGCTGCCTCAGTAACCTGGACTTGTTGCATCTTAAGGCACACAGGTTGACTTCTTTCAGTCAGCTGTCACTTTAAGGATACAAAATGTTGTTAATGGGGCGGTGCCCTCCAAGGTACTGCACCTTTCTACACCTTGAGACACAGAAACGAATGTGTTACATCCTTGATATGGGGAGAAATTATCGCATGTGACATGTGGCGTTTCCTCCATTGTTAATGCTAGTGCAATCTTTATTACGCAAAACAACATATAAAACAACATTCCTACAGGACGTAAGTAGCGGTGGAGAGTATAAACCTTTTTCAAGTTACACAAAACTCACAGCAGTGTGAGATTTACAAATGCAAACATTTTCCTACTTAATTACCATACGGTATTACGTCACATCAAATGCATTCAACGTTGTACACGCAACACTATAAATACAGCATAAATGTATATGTGAGCACATATTGAATTCAAATTGCATTTAACATGACAATAAGACACTTCTTGTTAATGAGCAGGTCTCGAAAAACAAATTATCGAGCTCCTCAAACTTTTTCCTGCTTAAAATAAGGCTCAAATACCCTTCTTTTTTGTATGTTTGTACGCCTAAACAAACTATAAGTCATGTTAGCATGACAGCATACCTGATGATCACACATGTGAACAGTGCAAAATGGAGGAAAAAACAATCCATTACAGGCTAACGGATGATGATTACTCCAGCGCACACGTTCACATACTTGCAGGCAGGATTAAACCGTAAGAATGAAATAAACAATATAAAAACACTTTTAAACATTTCCTCATTTTTGTATGCTGAAAGATTTTATGTACTAACTATTTATAGGACATTTTATGATTGAATGGATGGTCATTTTATCTTCCCATTTGAAACAGTTGCACATTAAAGAACACAAAGGGGCTCCTGTCAGCCAGGTGTTATCTTCCAAGATACAGTTTCTGTATGCCTTGAGACGCAGAAATGGACGACTACTGTACTTCAGACCTACTCAGTTGCTTTAGGGGTACAAAATCTTGTAAATGGTGTTATCCTCCAATGTACTGCCTCAGTACCCTGGATTTGTTGCGTCTACTTGTATAGAAACTGACTCCTACAGTACTTTGGTCAGTTGATGGGTACCCAACTTCAGGGTTCCTATGTGTGGAAGAGTATGGAATTTGATTATATAAATTTCCAGGTATACAAAACTCAAGAATGGAAAAATGTTTTCCATGTTTCCAAGATTGTTAACACTGTTCTCTTGTCTAAATGATGAAATTATGAACACCTAACAAAAAAAGAATTTCTTTTTCAAAGTCACTTGCTGTGGAGACTTAGTTGTTTGTGCGTGAGAGCATAAGTGACGCATCTTGGAAAACCTTTGGGAAGATTGACAGGTTGAATGACCAGCCCTCTGCTCTTATCCTCCGCCACCGATTTGTATGAGCTACATTACCAATCTATAATCTCTGGGAAATGATATGTTGACATAACTGCATGCATATTTAGACTAATAAAAACAAACCATCCATTCCATTATTTATTCTCATGATACCAGTTCTGCCGATAACACTTTCTCAGCCAATTAACCTGAAGCTTGTTGTTTCAATTAACTGAGTAATCAGTTCAGCCCGAGACGGACTAAAACAACATGAACCAAACACAAAGAGTTTTTGGCTTGGTCCGCCACAAACATGTAAATCACTGTTTTCCAAAGTCAAAGCTGATGTGTGGAATATCGTGTTTTGCCTACAACACAAATATAACATTCCTGGGAATATTCTCCCTAGGGAATTAATCTCAACTGGATTGTTCAGGTTGTTTTAGAAGACATTCCGCCTCTCCTCCGAACAGGCTTCATCAGTTCAAGCTCATTGGCTACGCGGGACAACCCTTGTCTGACACAAAGATAAAAGGTCTGCTTGCATGGATGACTAAGCAAGTTAAAAAAAGTCACATTTGAGAGGCTGAAATCAGAATACATTTACATGTTTAAATCAAAAAATGATAACGGTAATTTTTGGACTATAAGCTGCTACTGTTTTCACACACTGACAATATAAACAAAAACAAATACATTTAGGCATCCGACCAACGCAAACACATGTAAAATATAGCAGATTGCAGTAAATAAGTTATGTTTACGCTTTGCTTTATGTTTTGATAGAATTCTTGTGCAGCAATCGTATTTTGATCTGACAAATCCTACGTTTAATCAAGTGCAGGTAGGATTGCAAGATTTATAGTGTGCGCAAAGGACTTAATTTGTGGTTCCTATCTTGTTTTGTGCACTGCCACTTCCATATTATATTATCATTCACAGTAGTGATGTCACTTCAGTCTGATAGACTTCTGGCGGCTCTGTTCCCTCGAGGCAGCCGTTGTCTTAAGAGAAAAATCACATTTTACATGCTGTGTAAATATTTCATGTTACAATGTGGACAACCTCGTCCTATATTCTGTGTGTACATGTTTTATTTTCTTTTTAAATTTAGTGGATGTGGCTTATATTCATGTGCATCAAATGTAACTGATTAATTGGATAATTGATTCATTGTTGATTAGAGTAGTTGTTGCTGCTCCAATGATACAATAATATTAAATGCATCTGAATCTTTCAGTGTTAGTACAGACCTGCCAACATGTGCAATTTTATTGTACTCAACATGCAATTTGACTCTTGAATATGCGTATATGCTTCACAGCTCCTCACAACCTTGAGGCCTTCGGACCTATCCCTAGACCTCATGCCCTTTTGATATTCCTGTAGTACTTCTTGATGAAATGCAGTCATGGGTTCCAAAAACCTTGGGCTTGTCCATACAGTTCTTGTTGCATTCTGGTGTCTTGGGTTTCCGCTTGGCTTGTTTACTGGCACTAGTCCTCGCGTCAATTTGGAAAACTGTTGCATTTCGGCTACCCTTTGACTGAGCACTATAAGACAGTCTGGTTGGAAAATTGCCTGCTTTCTTTATTTCCTGTTGTGATCCTGTGATGAAAGCAAGGTCATCTTGTCTAGTACCTGTCTAGTTTTTAGTAGTGACTTTCATCAAGTTGCATGGACCATGTATTTCCTTCCATGCGTGACGCCAGCTCAAGGTCACATGAAGTGCAAAATCAATAGACATACTGTAAGTTAAATTATTGTTTTTTTGATAGAAGATTGGACCCAGCCGCTACTTGACTATTCATCATGTTTTCATTTCAACAACCATTATTTGATGAGCGTGTGTGTTTAGACGGGAAGCCACAATGGCAGCCATGTTTGTTAGCTTGTCTATCTCCTCCCCTAGTGCACTTTCTAGATTACCTTTAGGCAGAGCCTTTATGAAAACCCGTAAACATGTCCAATAGATGGCATTTGTTTCCGCCCTCTTTCCTCGCTCTGCTGCCCGTCTATTCTTCTTTATAAAGCTTTTCACTGTAGCAACAGCTCCTGCATTGAAAATCAGACGCCAATTGAGGTTGCACAGTTAGGAATTTGTCCTAAAATGTCAGGCAAAATAAATGTGTCTCTATTAAAAAAAAGCATCATTAGATTAACAACATGTTTTCATTTTTGTGGGCTTTTTGTGGCATTTTTGTTATACCAGTCACTTGTTGTTAAAGTGAAGTGTTTTTTTGTTTTTAACTACAAATTAAATCAAACAAACATTTCAAAAATCAAACATTTTAGTAAATAATCAAGCAAAAAAAATATGCGTACGAGCAAGATTTTTGTTGTTTTGAGTTTCTTGTGACTTTTTGCGACACTCGTAAAGTTATGTACAGTATACTTAAAATGTATACAAAATAATTAAGATTCAGTGGATCCTGGCTTTTAAAGCTAGTCCCGAGGTTGTATAATTCATTCATTTTCTATACCGCTTATCCTCGTTAGGGTCGCGGGGATGCTGGAGCCTATCCCAGAAAACTTTGGGCGAGAGGCGGGTTACACCCTGGACTGGTCGCCAGTCAATCGCAGGGCACATATAGACAAACAAACATTCACACTCACATTCATACTTATGGACAATTTAGAGTCGCCAATTAACCTAACATGCATGTTTTTGGAATGTGGGAGGAAACCGGAGTACCCGGAGAAAACCCACACACGCACGGGGAGAATTTGCAAACTCCACACATAGATGCCCAATGGAGATTTGAACCCAGGTCTTCCAGATCTCCTGACTGTGTGGCCAGTGTGCTAACCACTCAGCCACCGTGCGGCCGGTTGTATAATTACGATTCAATAAAAAAGTCAATGATAAACAATACGTACATCAGTTTAACAGGAATTAGGGGATTGACGTCTTATATTTTTTATTTACTAACTAATTTGAGGGAAAACTAAGGTTCAGAATTCAGAATTTTGCAAATATTTTTGCAAAATGTCAAAAACAATCATTGTGCGTACAATGGATTATGACACCCAATATTTGCTTTTTGGTTTTTTTTTGCAGTTTGTTTTTTGTCGCACTAGCCACTTGATACCAGAGTAATAATACGATATTTAATCGTTTTTTTATAATGTTAATAGATACATAGGGTGCCCCCGATGCAACTTTTTCACTTCCGATGCAGTTCTGACTATGCAGCCTTGAATATCGACGAATGTCGATGTCGATCCAATCCAATATCAGGATAGATCAGACATACTTTTTTGTTTGTTTAATAGTGTGGATTGTTAGAAAAGGCTTGATCTAGTGATATTACTCAGAGAATCATAGTCAGAACCAGCAGGTATAAGAAAAACTGACCCATTTACTTTTTGATGCATTTAATGTATACTGTAGTTTTATCGACAGTAAGCCTAATGTTTCTATGCTCCATGTGCTCAATGAAGGGTTTAAACCCTGCAGGTTTTCTTTCCAACCAGTCACTACAGCAGGTGATTTTAATGATCAACACTTCCTTCACTTTGAGGGAAGGAGCTTGTCAGTTAAAGCAAAATACTATTGACAACTGATAATATCTATTTATCTGTACAAATTGAACTTGGAACTGAAACCAGGAAAATGCAACAAAATGGAGGGCTGTGAAGTGTATTCAAGAGTCAAATGGCATGTTGCGTATAATACATGTGGACATGTTGGCAGGTTTACACTAACACTGAAAGTGCTCCCTGCTTCTCGCACCCCCCCGACAGTTCACCACACCGCCCCAGGGGCGCCCGCCCCACTATTTGAGAACCACTGCACTACGGGCTAGCATGTAATCTTGATTTTAAAGTTTGCAAGCATCTCTATATCATGCTTTGCCTTTTCTTGTCCTTTTGGGACTTCTTTGCGACACTTATCAAAGGGACAGGGTTATATTGGTTTGCTGTTATGCACCAACCCACAAATTGGAATATGATCCAATTTAAAATCTCCACAAAAAATCAATAAACAAATATTTGTAGGTTAAAAATTCAATTTGACATTTAAGGTAAGGCAAGCCATTTTATTGTTTTTACTATCAGCTATTAAAGGTGCTGTCCCTCTTCAACTCCACCACCACCAATTAGCTTATGCTACCAGTAGTGGTTAAAAAACACAGATGGAACCAATAAATGTAAATATTTGTCAAAATTCCAAGTTAAACATTGTCAAAATTCTCCTTTGGCCTTCCTGGCTTTCACTCACTGCTGTCTCGTATGCAGTACGCGTACATCAGTGGTGGCTGCTGGTCATTCAAGGGGTGGAAGCTCATTTTTCACCGCCTAGATCATAAATGTATTTATTCACTTATTTGTAAATTCTAGCCTCCTAAATTGTATGTTTTTTTTTTTAGTTGGTAGGTTTAGTTTTGTAATGTAGCTGCTGTGTGTTATTAATAAGGACAACATAACACAGCAGCTTTCACATTCTTGTCCAAAGTTCACAAACAAGAGCCGAGACACAGTCGCACAATTCCATTTATTCCTTCATTCTGCTTTGTTTACAAGCACTTCCTGCCTAATTGCATTTTAATCCATTTTGCTAATAATAACAAGACACTGAGCTAGCAGCGTGACGTTAGCTCCAGTTCCATAATGAGACTTGCATGTTTTTGGCAAGCTCTACCAAACACCTGCTACCAACGTCTGGCCTTCTGTGTTGGCAGGTGAGACCATAAAATGGATTCCTTTGCACACGAGCATTGCTTACAATGCAGCATGCCTAATGTGGCGTGATGATTCGGTGGTCACGCTGCAGGTAAACGCCACTTGTGTCACCAGGACACTCATTTGTCCTGTTTTGTCGCGTGCTCTTCAAGGCAGCAGGGCGGCAAAGTTTTTTCAATACCTTAGGGATTGGAATAAAATGTTCAGAAAAAATACATCTTCAAAGTGGCACAAAATGCATTCACATACCGTAGAAGAACAACAGTATTAACATTTTGCATGTTTTTGCTGGCTTTTTTATATAAATAAAATATACGCAAAGCTTATTTGAAGTGACTGGACTGGTGTCAACTACATTAAGCCATCATGTTTTATTTATTGTTGCCTCGGCCAAGGAGGTTTTGTTTTTGCACGCTTTTATCTGTTTGTTTGTGTTCAAAATAGCTTAAAAAGTTCTGAATAGATTTGGATGATATTTTCAGGAATTGTCGGAAATGGGATATGGAAGAACTGATTACATTTTTGGGGTGATCCGTATCACTGTCTGGGTCCAGAAATATTTTAAAGGATTCTTTACCATTGCAAGAGGGTACAGTTGGCATTTGTGCATATAACTCCACAAAAATGGTCAGACCGCTTGGAAAAAAAAGCACGACTAGTTTCCAACAGGTTCTCAAAATGTCAAAGACTGGTCCAGGTTATGGAATAATCACAGATACTATGATACAGAATATGAAAAAATAGTGTACCTTTAGAATTTTCATCACTGAAAAGTATTTTATGTATGTATTTTATTTTATGTTTTTTTTAATTTACCTTACATGACATTGTACTAGTGCATTCACATATATTTTATTAATAATGTATAAATACTAAATAAGACTGTAGAGTAATTTGATTTCCGAGTAAATAAAGACAAAAAAGAAAAATGTTTTTGCAGCTTTTATACATCCACCAATTTCTCTGGATGAAAAATGTACATTTTTAAGTGTTAAGATGGTCTGTCTCTCTTCCATTGTTAATTCCCTTTTTCTTGCAATTTTTGTTGCAACAAATTACTTTCTCAAGTCCAATTCTGTTTATCTGATGTTTACGTGTTCCAAACACTGCTTTTATGCAGACTGAAGATGTAGTTAGTTCTTTAGAACTTGGAACACCTGTAGGAAGTAGTTGCACCAACTGCCAAGGCTCCATCAACCTCCATTTTTGCAGAACAGCTTTAAATTGTTAACCCATTTTGTGGTACCTGAAACAGGCATATATGTATAATTCTGAAATATACATTATTTTTCAGTATTGGGTAACCTTAACTTTTTTTTTTAACCACTGGCACTTCACCACTTAACATTACACCATTTTGAGCTATTCTCGAACACACCCCCTTCAACTAACTGCCCAATTGAGCAGCCTCAAGAGCGTGCATATCATGAATGCTGGGTCTTGTTCCTACTGATAACTTGTTTGCCATGTAGCAATAAAAATATACTAATAACAGTATTTAAATTGGTTAGTCAAATTGCAGTGCTATTTTTTTTAACACTACTGTATTTTTTTACGTTTTAATGTAAAATTTGTCAGTGGTTAAAGGGTCACTGACATGATTTATCAACTTTGCTTAAATATCTACGTATATTGTTTGTATAAGTGTTTGCATAATGCTGTGTAAACAAAGGCTTCTAGAGGCAGCTCGTCAACTTGATTTGGTTTTATTTTAAAATAATAGTACAATAGTACAAATCTTTGCGTTGCTGCTAGCTGTTCAGTGTCCGAGTGATACTGTAAGTTGGTTTTCTTGAAGGTGTAAGACTACAATGAATAAAGCAAATACTGAGAAGGGCACACAAATGGATGCATCACCTCGCGTCTTTTTAATGTTCATTTCAACTGCTAAAACTGCTATGAAGGAACCTTTGCAAGAAGCATTTGGCTTGAAAGTATGATATAAACGCATCTTGGATGCTATTCCTGATGCTATGTTACACAGGAAGGGAATAAACAAACCCTATCACTGTTGCCACAGAACAACGATTCATGTCTTACTTACAGAATGAAAAAACAAATACTATGCCACCATAGCGATAAATAATTTAAAAAATCAGGCTATAAAAAGCCTTTACAATCATTAAGAAGCAGATTTAAAACAATAACTGAACGATAAGCAACTCCAAGGTAATTTACACTTACCATTCTGTGAATCGTAGCTGATCGGTATTCATCCCCATGTCTCGTTTGCATCGGACATGCAAGTTTCATCGTTGATGGTTCGAATAAATATGGCGGTTCCCTAAACTATTGACCTTTCGCTGAAATCTTCATTCTTATAGCTGTCAACATCCTCTATCTGTATACCGCCATCTCTGTTTCCGTGTGAGGACCACTGTGCCGACGTCACTTTTCTGAGCAGTGTTATGTTCCGCAGGACGTCACTTCCTGTCACAGGAAGGCGTCCCTTACACTCTTATTTTGGCAGGCTGCACTCCCCGCTGGTGCGGCGCTCCAGCCGCTTCATTAGTGGATTGGGCCCAATCTCAATTAGTGGAATTTATAAGCCCTGCACCGTGACGACGACGGTGCTGGTTCATTACCTACGCTACCTGCCTGTACCTGGTGAGTTCTGTAACGTAGATCCTGGGCTATTTAGATATCCATGTTCTGTCACAAAGCCTTTTCCCTCTGTCGCTTTTGGTTTGTATCCGGTGTTATTTTGAGTTCCTAAGTACCTGTTTTTGTTCATTAAATACCTTTTTTGTACCTACCTGCTTTTTTGTCTCTGCATCTTGGGGGTTATCTTATTCTCTTGCTCCACGAAACATAACAGAGTTAAGCAACCAGATATGACCCCTGCGGAGACATCCCTTGCTAATTTTTTTTGGACATGGCCGCTCGATATAAGCGTATTATACATGACCTTGAGGCGCTTGGAGGACTTAGGAGAGCCTCCAGAATCTTAAGGCCCAGATTGCCAGGATGATCAGGCGTTTGGGTGTGGTCGCCCCACTAACTGGATGCAAGGCCCACCTCCAGCCCCTTGTCCCCCATTCTGGCTCTCAGGCGGACGTCTGGAATCCGTTCCTTGAAGGGGGGGCTTGTGTCGGCTGTGCGGTCCGAGCTGCTATGTAGACCGCACCACGGCAGACCAAGGTCAGGTCACCTCCAGCGCCTGCTATTTCTCCCAGCAGGGCTGAGGTTGGATCACCTCGTGCTGCAGAACAAAGGCCGAACAAGCCCAAGTCTTCAGCTGCGCCAGCTCTGCCCGAGGCTCCGCCCATCACTGCCGCTCCAGTTCCACCCAAGGCTCCGTCCGCTGCAGTTGCGTCTCCCAGGGCGGTGTCCGTTGCAGTTGCATTTCCCAGGGCAATGTCCGCTGCTGCCGTTCCAAGCCAGGTCCAGCCCAGATTTGGAGCAGCTGCCGCTCCGCCCAAAGCTCTGCCCGCTGCAGCTCCGCCTCCCAATATAGAACATATTAAAGCAAAGGTGATAAATCATGTCAGTGACCCTCCATCCCTCCATCCATTTTCTTCCGCTTATCCGAAGTCGGGTCGCGGGGGCAGCAACCCAAGCAGGGAAGCGTCTAGCTCTTCCCAGCGGATGCTAAGGCGTTCCCAGGCCAGCTGAGAGACATAGTCTCTCCAACATGTCCTGGGTCTTCCCAGAGGCCTCCTATCGGTTGGACGTGCCCTGAACACCTCCCCAGGAAGTCGTTCGGGAGGCATCCTAACCAGATGCCCAAGCCATCTCATCTGACTCCTCTCAATGCGGAGGAGCAGC